>CM034239.1:31383649-31983649 GCA_019916065.1 Vitellaria paradoxa | reverse complement strand
TAAAAGCATCTTGAAAAGTCCTTTCAAAAAAGAACTTTCGACTCTCACGGCGCTCATGAAAGCTAAACATCAGGTCAACGATTAGCCCCTTGAATTTTTTGAAGAACTCGTACCCAGATTGCACCACCTTAATGTCATCTATGGCTTAGGTGTTAAGCTTTCCTCATCTGAGGTCCTTGATCCTTTGTCAAGTTCCTTTCTAATTACAATCTTAACTGGAACCTGGGCCGCAGCATTTGATGAATACTCTTCCATAAGCTGAGCATAGTTTGGTCCAGCGTCTGGCTTTGGAAGCATAGAAGCCTTAAAATTATCCAAGCAAGCTAGATACAAAGCACGTGTCCGCTCAGCATACTTAATTGTTCCAGCAAAAAATAAGAGGACTGTTGGGATCCAAAATTCATTGGAGACTGATTGTAAGAAGACATAAACAACTGCAGAAAGCTGGATGAGTAGGCCAAGCAAGTGCCGAAGCCACAGTTCATTATCTTCAAGCGAGAAAGCAGTGATGGTATCTGGGCCACCAAGGTGTAGCAAAAGGAATGGAGCCCAAAAAGCGGCAAGGGCTTCGTTTACATGAGACTTGTCGCAGCCATTAACTTGGCGATAAGAGATGAGCCCAACAGCAAATGCTGCGACCCAGTCCGCAAGCAGATAAGCCCCCCAGATCAGCAAGTTTACAATTCCGTTCCCTGTGCGTTTTCGTGATGTCGCAACAAAAATCAACACTACCTGAAAGAAAAGGCTGACGAGAACAGTGCCACGGATATTCCATTCATCCCATACTCTCTTTACATCTTCTGGAACAAGGTTACCCATGGTTTTACTCCTGTGCAGCCAATCCTGATTAGTACAATGGGGAAAATGCTGCAGTCCACTATAAGTACACTGTATGTATAGTGCAAATTCTTATGCACTTAAATTATGATTTCAATAGAGCGATTTAGAAAGCAAAAACCAAAGACAGAAAAAAGGTTGCACTTTATATTAAACCTACCAGAGTTTTTTTTTTTTTTAAAGTGTAATTTGGATTAGTGGGAAAAATTTGCATCACCTTAGGGGCATACCCCCGTATATCGACTTTTAGTTACAAAAGGGAATCTCCCAGCTATGACAAAAATCAGTATTTACAATGGAGTTTCTAGTGACAAGTACCAGAGTTGTCCTTTGTGGCTAACAAGGCTAACTCAAACTGCTCAGTTATGAAGCACAGACACTTAAATTTGGACGGATATTTGTATTTGACAGGTATTAGACACATGCTCCAAGGATACATCGTGATACATGTCAGACACTCTACATGGTGTATCCAAACATTTGTCCTTTTTTATTTATGTGTGATTAAAATAGACCTAGAATTAAATTGCTGAAAACCCTTAAATTATAAAATTTTATATATCATATTTTGTTATGTTTCATATGTTGAATTAGTGAATTAGTTTTCTTGTGTACGTAATATTCGTATATATATCTAATAAAAATTATATTTTTATTTTTCAAAATTTTTCAAAATTGCCATGCTTGTGCCCATGCTCGCATCATATCTGTCTATACTCCTTAGTTGCTTGGAAATGGCACCATTCAAATGCAAATGCATAAATTTATAAAAGATAAATTTATACAGCAAACTAGTTGGCTACATTGAATTAACTTAATAATATTGATTATCCAACTTCATAAATGACGATGCGATTCATATATTGTTATAATTTGCAGATTTGGAAATAGAAACATTGTCAAAGTTCACCATAATAAAAAATATGACCTCTGTATTCAATTGTATCATTTGGGCATTCCATAAATATTGGGTGAATGAAATGAATGGCCATGCATAATGGAGTGAGCTGCCCTCTTCCCTCTATCTACGATAAAGGAATGAGATTGAGAGATGAATTGGAAGAATTCGAGGACTTCCAGGCCTCCTAGAGAGAGAATGATTCTCTGAAAATATTCTTTCATATCTTCTTGAATTACAGCAGTAGTTTTTGTAGTAATACATTGTAACAAACTAACCATGGTTAAGTCCTAACCTTGGTTAATCAAACTATGGTAGATAACAATTATAACTACCAATACAGCTGGATGTAACAGGAATTAGTTGATTAAGCCCTGCCCTATGATGATAACCCAACAGCTATGGATGGCCTTTTTAGTGTGGGCTACTCTTTTGGCCCAGCATCCCTTTTGCTTTCCCATCTATCACAGGCTAGGAATTGCTTAGCCCATCCTCCCTTCTACCTAGCCCGTTTCGTTCTCAACCCGTTTCCTTGCCTCTGAAACTAGGTGAATCTGAGATGTTTCAGGTAGTTGTAACTTATACGCTACTTCTCCAATTTCTTGAATCACTATAAATGGACCAAAATACTTAGGGGCCAATTAGTTGTTAGCACAGCGCCGAACTGCAAACTATCTGAATGGCTAGAGCTTAACATAAACTGAGTCACCAACAGAAAAACTCATTCAGTTTTGTGCTAGTCTGCTTGTTGTTTCATACGGTTCTGAGCTAGGCTCAGATGTATTTTTAATAATTGGAAAATACGCTGGTGAGAAATTAGCAATTGATCCACTAACACATTCTCTGCTAAACCCTCCATGCATTGTACCAATCTGGGAGGTTTAAATCCATATAAAGCTTCATATGATGTCATCTTAATAGTAGTGTGATAGTTCGTATTGAACCAATATTCTGCTAAATAGAGCTACTGAGACCACCTCTTGGGAAAATCAGAAGTAAAACACCATAAATAGCCTTCCATGCACTTGTTAGTAACTTTGGCCTGACCGTCCGTTTGTGAATGGAAATTGGTGCTATAGTGTAGTGATGAGCCCACCAATTTGAATAATTCCTTCCAAAAAGAATTTGTAAATGCTACATCTCTGTCTGAGACTATGGTAATTGGAAGACCATGTAGTTTAAAAATGTTTTGCATAAAGATAAGAGCTAATTGAGTAGCTATGTAGAGGGGCAGAGCCAAAACTTTTGTCTGAGTGAGCACTAATTATAAGACACATAAATGATTGGTGGAGTACCATAAGAGGAATAAAGAAAGAATTTGACTATTGGAAAGGAGAAGGAAAGAGAGAAAAAGGTCCAAGTGGAGTTAAATATTTTTTAGTTGTATTGGGTAGAGTAGGTACAATTGCATTGATATTATTAGGTTAAAATCTGTTTTTCCATTGAGTGGGCACATTTGGTATTGGGCTAATTTCTTTTTTCTTTTCTTGGGTAAGCACAATTTGTATTGAGTTAAAAACTTTTTCTTTCTCTCGAGTGGGCACAATTAAGCATGGAAAACACTATAAAAAAAATAGCACAATTTTTTCTGAGGGTGGGCACATGGCCCGTCCCACCCGACCAACTGGGGCTCCGCCCATGGCTGTGTATGGGTGTGTAAGTGGAATAAAATGGATATATTTTGTGAGTCTATCAACTATCACCCAATTACTGAAAACCAATCAGAACGTGGCAAACCTTCGATGATATCCATCGACATATCAGTCTAGGAACTATTTGGAATGGGAAGGGGTTGTAGCAGTCCTGCTGGGAATGTATGTTTTGCTTTACATTTCTAGCAAACTGTACATTCTTACACCAATTTTTTATTTCCTGCTTCATGTTTGGCTAAAAAAAATCATGCTAAGCTTTTTTGTATGTTTTCTGGAATCCACCATGCCCTGCTATTGCATCACTGTGAATAAACTTGAATATCTGTGCCTTCAACTTCTCATCCTCCGGAATGTAGATCCTCTTTTTATAAAATAAGATGCCTTGTTGAACTGAATATTGCTATATTGCTAATACTTCCTGCTCCAGTTGTTGAAAAATTGATTGGACTCTAGTATCTCTGATGTAAGTTTCCTTTAACTCTTCAACTAGATTGGGAACAGGACTTATGATAGTGATAGGACAACACATAAAATGGTTAGTAGGCATAGAGTGATCATTAGATACCCTCAATAGAGCATTTGTCACCTTGTTATCCACCCATTGTTTATACTCTGTAGTAGAGTTGTATCCTAAGAGCTTTGAAATCCACTTCTGTTGAATAAGAGTTCCAATACGCTACTTTAGGAGAAACTTTAGATTGTGGTGATCTGTTTTAATGACAAAGACTTGGCCAAGTAGATAAGGTGTTCACTTTTTTACTGCCTGAATCAGAGCATATAGTTCCTTCTCATACGTAAATAGAACCAGTGCCCTTCCTTTCAATGCCTAACTAAAAAAGGCAAAAGGTTTCTTCTCTTGCATTAGGACAGCCCCTACTCTTGAATCTGAGACATCACATTCAATTGTATATACTTTAGAAAAATCTGGTAAAGTCAATACTGGTAGTGTAGTCACAGGCCTTTTTAACTCCTGAAATGCCTCTCTATTGTAGGTGACCATTGGAATGCATTCTTCTTTAGTAAGGTAGCGTTTGGCATCACAATTTCTAACAGAAAAATACCAAGTTTTGCTCTTTAAATGTGTGGCAAAATACTAAATTTTGTCACTCTTTTACTTTGCTACAGTAACTTCTCAACTCAAAAGTAACCTAAAATTGCTAAAAGTTGTTAAAAATTGTTAAAAGTTACCAAAAGTTACTAAAAAAAGGCCAAAAGTTGCCAAAAATTTTACCAAGCATTCAAAAGTCGCAAAAAGGCTAAAAATTACTAAAAATGCTACTTGTTTCACCAAATACACTAAAAATTACAATTCGTAACTTTTGACAAAAAATACCAAAAGTTACTAAAAATTGTGCCACCAAACACCCCTAAGTCTGTTAAAGGTTTAGCTATACCTCCATAGCTCCTGATGAATCTTCCATAATACCTTGTAAGACCCAAAAATCCCCTTAAAGACTTCAAAGTTCTTGGAATGGGCCAGTCAACCATTGCCTCTTATCTTCTTAGGATCAGCCCTCACTCCTTAACCCGAGATAAGATGCCCCAAATAATCAACCTCCAAGTAACCAAACCTGCATTTAGACTCTTTGGCAAACATTTTATGAGCCTTTAACAATTTCAGAGTTAGTTCTAGGTGCCTCACAAGCTCTTCCACATTAGCACCGTAAACCAGTATATCATAAAAAAATACCAGAACAAATTTCCGCAAATAAGGTCGAAAAACATTGTTCATCAATTGTTGGAAAGTAGCAAGGGGCATTAGTGAGCCCAAATGGCATCACCAAAAACTCATAATGCCCTGAATTTGTTCTAAATGCAGTTTTTGGTTATGCTGCATTTTGATCTGGTGATAACTAGACCTTAGGTCGAGTTTAGAGAAAATTGTTGCCCCACTTAACTTATCTAATAATTCATCCACAACAGGTATAGGATATTTATCCTTGATTGTAGCTTGATTTAAGGCCTTGTAATCTACACACATCATCCAGGATCCATCTGCCTTTCTCACCAATATTACTGAGGAAGAGAAAGGGGATTAGCTAAGTTGAATAAGGCTTTAACTCAGTAATTCTTTTACAATTTTTTCTCTTTCTTCTTTTTGAAAATAAGGATATCTATAGAGCCTATTAGAAACGGCTTGAGTACCTGATTGCAGCACAATCTGGTGCTCGTACCCTCTCATTGGTGGAAGCCCTTTTGGTTCAGAAAAAACTTCACTGTACTTCTTTAGAACTTTTTGAATTTCCCTTTTGCATCTTTTGTTGGCTTTAAGTGGCTGTTTGATTCAACTGATACCTGGAATAACTGCAACAAGAATCCCTTGGCTATATTACTTCTCAATTGTTGCAAATCCACTTCTATCAGCTGTCCATTCTCTTGTAATCCTTTGATACAAACATCCCTGCTATTTTTAGAGAATTGCATAATAAGAAAAAAGAAGTCAAAAGTAATAGGCCTAAGAATTTTAAATTTTTAGCCATTGTACCCCTAAAACCAAGTCACAACTAGCTAAAGGTAATAAGAGAAAATCAATCAAGAAAACATTCCCTTGTGCACTCAACTTCACCTGAGTACATTCTCCTTCGCTCCTCAATAACTCTCCACTAGCAACTTTGACAAATTGACTTTCACCCTCTTCTACTCGAAATTGGTAGCACTTAGCCACTCTAGGATCCATAAAATTATGAGTATTTCCTGCATCTATTAAAATACTCCACTGCTGGCCTTTAATACACCCCATTAACCTCAAAGTCTTAGGTTGAGGAGCACCCGTAATTATGGCATGTAATGTAATTTCAGATTCTTGCACTATTGTCTGTTCTGCTGCTCCTTCCTCTTCTTCCTCTTCAGGGTCAAACACTCAGCTTCTTCTTCTTTAAAAACAGACTTTAAAATGAAAAGTTTTGGATTCTTGCATACATGATTTCTCTGCCATTTCTTGTCACAATTAAAACACAAACCCCTTTTTTTCTAGTTTCTACTTCCGTGGGACTTAAACCTCTGGATAGGCAGCTTATTAATTTCAGTAGTTTTTGAAACATTCAAATTACTTTGAGCAATAGCAAGTGCCGCGGTTTTGCACATAGTTACCTAATTCTCTCACCCCCTTCGACCCTCGAACCGGATTGCGCGATCCCAGATTGGGGGCATTCGCGATCCCAATCGTAGATATTAGCGAACCATTTTCACAAGAGGAGTACCTAAGATGAGAGAAATAGTTGTCGCCCTTTATCGCTATAGCACTCACCCTTCATCGCCATCTTAGTAGCCCTTTATCGTCGTTGACTATGTTTGATTCATTGCCGACTGGGCCGTTGTAGTCGCCCTTCATTGCCATCGACTATCTTCAATTCATTGACTATCTTTGATTCTTCGTTGTAGTCGTCGCCCTTAGGGCTTAGAGTCATTGCCGACTATCTTTGACTGGGGCTCTATCACAGACTCTTTGTTGCCCCAAATGAGACTCTACAACTCCCTTTCATATTTTGGTCAAGAATTGGTCCAACTATACAATTACCTTCTAATTTTCAAGTTAGGATAATTAATTTGTATTTTTTGTTCCAACCAAAAAAGACTTTCCAAATTTCCTTTACTTTTTCAAATCAAAATAAGAAACTTTGCAACTTTCTAGTATATATCTACAACTTCCTTTATATTTAGGTCAAGATTTGGTCCAAAAGGGGCTCTACAATTTCTTTCCTTTTATTTTTTCAAGTCAGGATAATTAATTTATGTTTTTTTGTTCCAAACAAAAAGAACTCTACGAATTTCCTTTTCTTTTTCAAATCAAAATAAGAAACTTTGTAACTTCCTAATATATATTTACAACTTCCTTTAATTTAATTTCCTAAAGTAAACAAACTATAATTTTGAAACATTTATATAACAATTAATTAAATAATATAATTGATTTGATTTAGATATCACAAATTAATTTAACTAACTTGATTTTTATTTCTTAAATCAATTTAAATATTTATTTTAAAAACTATATATTACAAATAATTACATAATATAATTGATTTGATTTCCTAAATTAAATAGAATTCCTTATTTATAGTTAGGAATTGTAATGGCTAATTACTAATATTTTTCAAAGATTTTGGAATAATTAAACTATTTACAACTCATTTTGGGTACTAGTATAATGATTTAAATGAAATTACTATGTTTATTATTGCTGTTAAACACTCCATATATTTTATAATATAAATTATGCATATTGCAAAACTACTACGCATCGAACTAAATAAAAAATTAAAGTGAATTGCAATCCAAAATAGCGCTCTAGTTAAGTATATTCCCACCGTACTACGTACCGACTAAGATACCGTACTGCGAATTCATACTCGTACCATGTATCAAATCGACTCGTGAACCAGGTAACTATGGTTTTCCAGGGAGGGGCCTTAATACTCACTGAGTTTCTCAGGTTCCTGGCACTACTTGTGCTTGTATTATTTTTGGCTTGTTGTCTCTTCACCGCCAACAGATTTTCCTCTTGCAGCCTTGCTAAAAAGGCTTTAGATAAACTGTCAGGATTAAACATCCTTACAGAATACTTGATTTCTTCCTTCAGCCCAGTTATAAAAATGCCGAGTTTAGGCTTATCACTCAGCCCTTTTATTTTATTGGAGATGGCTTCAAACTTGGTTTTAAATTCTTCTACATAGGAAAACTATTTTAATCTGACTAGCTGATCCATTGGATCCTCATAAGCATTTTCACCAAATCTAATAGTTAATAACCAAACCAAACCAAGCCTTTTCCAACTAGGTGGGGCCAAATCTAATTAGCAATGCTTCTGAAAAATTTTCCAAAATAATGCTCATTTCTGACTTCATCAGATCTTGAAACCACCCTAAGGATTTTCCCTCCATGTGTAAAGAAGCCATTTCTAGCTTCTGATATTCGAAAATCTCATAATGTTGAAAAATTGATTGGCCTCTATAAAGCCATTCAGAGGGATTTTTCACCATAAAAACTGGGAATTTCAAACCTTACGGACTTAACTTGAATACAACTGAATCTACTATTAGTACCCTTCCCCTGCAACTGTTGGCTATGATTTAGCTGCTGCTTCTCCTCAATTCTGAGAGGATCGAGCCACTCTCCTTATCTCCTTGGTTCTTCTTGATCGCGTCTGAATTGGTTGGACCTGCTGAGATATTCTCCATTTTCTGGCTTAAGCTCCTCTATCGCTTCATTATTTGACCAAAACTGTGCTGCATTCTTGCTGGTATTGATTCAACTGAATTGTATTCCTTGTATCTGGCCCTTTCAGGATCTCAATTGGCTTTTGATACAATTGGAGTGAGGTGCCCTTCTTTCCTCTACCTATGAGAAGGAAGGAATGAGATTGAGAGATGAATTGGAAGACTTCGAGGACTTCCAAGCCTCCTAGAAAGAGTAATGATTCTCTGAAAATATTCTTTCATATCTTCTTGAATTATAGCAGTAGTTTTCATAGTAATACATTTTAACAAACTAACCATGTTAAGTCCTAACCCTGGTAATCAAACTATGGTAGATAACTACTATAACTACCAGTACAGCTGGATGTAGCAGAAGGAATTAGTTTGATTAAGCCCAGCCCTATGATGATACCCAACAGGCCATGATGGCCTTTTTAGAGTGGGCCACTCTCTTGGCCCAGTATCCCTTTTGCTTTCTCATCTATTACAGCCTAAGAATTGCTTAGCCCATTCCCCTTCTGCTTGGCCCATTTCCTTCTCGACCCATCCGCTTGCCTTTGACCTGCCTTGTTCGTTGCTACTGGGATATCTGTATAGTCGAGATTGAGATTGTCTCCTTCTGATCTAAGCCGTCCATTTGAGCGGATCCGAGGGCTGATCTGAGGGCACGCTGCGAATGTGGCTTATCTCTCTTTGACTGACTGATTGCTTTCTCCGCATCTCCTCTTTCCCATACTTGCTCTTCTCTCTATGGCTTACTGTTGCTTTCCATGGAAGTTTAAGCTCTATTTTCTTTAAGGTTTTCCATTTGTTCCCAACCCTGGTTTCATTACACATAAACTCCTTAACCTGCTCCAATAGAGAGAGGCATCTACTACAAGTATGATGATCATTGTTGTGATTACTCCTTTCATTACATGAATAGATCGTGCATTCAAATGAAAGTGAATGGTGAGAAATCTGTTTTATGTTTCACCCAAGAAATACATAACAAAAGATCACAAAAATAAGAGTTTTAGGATCAAGTAAAAGCAAGCAATAAATAAAGCCAAAGTTTCTTGCAAAGTCCACCCGATTAAAAGAGTAAGCCCAATAACTCAGAATTTGTGCATCCAATCCACGGATCAGTAACAGATTAAAAAAAAATACAATATACATGTATATGTATACGTGTGTTTAGAGTGATAAAAAGTGAAAAAAATGAGATAAAGTAAGAAAAGTTATGAGTTTTATAATACGTGCAGTGAAATAAAAAAATTGATGTGATATAAATTTTTAGAATTTTTTTTTTATTTTTTGAAAATGTCAAACGGTACTCTATATATATATATATATACACAAGGAACCCAATCATATAGCATACAGGGTGTGTGTGAAAAATGCTAAAATATTCTAAAAATTTCTTAAAATTTTTTAAAAATATTTATTTTTTTTACCTGTACGAATGATTATGAATTTATAAATTAAATCATTTTATTTCAATTTTCATAATTTCAAACGCACCCATAATTGCCATTCAGTCTTGGGGGAGAGAGGGAAGGAAGGGAATCAAATTTACCTCCCTGTGCTCTTCCTTCTTCGTGCTCCTCCTCCTCCTTGCCGTTCCTTATTTCTCTTTACTTACAATTTGCTTTGTTGCTTGTGAGGGAGTCCATCTTTAAAGCGAGAAAAAGAAGGTTCGTGGCGAGTCACTGCAACCTTCTCCCAAGTCTACGCGGGTCAACTCTCTTCTTAATTGTCCATTTCTTCGGAGAAATTACACGATCATTTCTCGAAATTTTCATTATCATAAACCAACCCCTCAGTCAGCAGGTCTGCGGGGGTTGACTGACATGACGAAACTCAGATACTGACTCACTCTTCCTACCCGGGTCAACTCACCCGTACTTTCACCACCCACCGCCAATCCTCTCATCTATGCGGCGGAGCACCCCGCCAGAGTCCCCATCTCTCCATCGCTTCCTCCACGGCAACACACCACCGTCCTGCTCCCATTCAGTACCACCATCGCGGCACAATCCACCAGCGCGTGAATCTCTCTCTCGCGGCAACGGGCAACCCGAATCACCCAACCACAGGCCCCCTTTTGTGATGGGGCTCGGCCGCGGTGCGGACGCGTATATCATAATTCCATATCGTACTAGTCAATACGTATTTATATGTTCTGTATTGTGATTTATAAGGTCAATACCAGGCATACCTGTGCCAAAAAAATAATATTTAAAATTTTAGTATTTTATCATGAATTATTTTTATTTTTATTTTTATTTATATCAAAAAATTTATAAAATCAAGAATAACAAATTTAATTTTTTTTTCTTTCCATTTCTTACATGTAAAGATTATTTTATTTTATTTTATTATTACTACTCTAAGATATATAATATTGTAAGTTAGTTACCTCCATCAAGGCAATTAACATGATATTTATAACTTTTTAGTTATAATTTAATTATATTTTATAATTATTTAAACACTCCTTAATTGGTAAAAATTGATCAAATCAACTATTTGGTGAAATCTTTATTCCATTAATTTTCCTTAACCATCAATAACTACATAATTTCATATAAGTGTATAAGTTATTTATAAAATTTTTTTATAACTTATTTAAGTAATTTTATCTTTTTTTTTTTTATTTTTCTCGAATGCCGCCTTCAACTATTTTACTTTTATAATTTTTACTCCTCTCATTTAGGTATTTTTTAATTACTTATTATTACTTAAATATCTTCAATTATTCAGTATTTATTATTTGAGTTAATTATTTAAATCTTTTACTTTAATATTAATGAAATAAGTAAAATTAATAAAAATTATATACTTAGTGTATGCGCACTTTTATAATGAAAAATGACAGTTGTAAAATTCTAAATTTGAAATAGTCTTAAATTTGGTGAAATCTTTTTACTTCTTGGTATAAAACACTTCAATACTCTATAATTATCAACAACTACAACCCCTATTGTACTAGAAATAATTTTTTTATGCCATATTATTTAGTAATTCACATTTTAATATTTTTTCTTACAATTCTTTTAACTACCCATTACTTATATATATATATATATATTTAATTTTCTTTAAATACTCCTGAATTAGTTACTGTATATTTAGATATTTTTTGTTACTTACCAGTTACTATTTAAGATACTATCAAATTTTTTGTAATTTTTATTTTATGAAAAATAAAAAATTAACAAAAAAAGGTCTACAGACTATAATGTGTGTGACTAGTTCTAATATCTATTAATTTAGATGATACAGACAGATGCCCTTAAGAATTTGAAATTTAAATGATACACATAATCACCCTTAAGAATTTGACCGCATCATAATACAAACAAAACAAAAAAAAAAAAAAAAGGGAGAAATTAGTAATTTGTTTTGACAAATTCAGTTGATATGATAAATTTATCTTGGTTCATGTCTTTGCTCATCTGGTTTGTATTGTTTTTTAACTAGAACATGATGATTCCACCCCTAATATTAACTATGAATTGAATTTGTCTATAAGAGATCAAATATATATAGATATATACATATATTGTGAAACAAGCTCAAACTCCTTAGTTACTTCATTCTTTAACACAGACGTCACAGAAAAAATTCTTGCTATTGCGGATTTTTCAGTAATCTAGCAGCTTGTGAATATTTGAATATATATTCTATGTGGGAGCTCACTTGTTTGTTTGTTTGTTCTTTTCTCTTATATAATTTTTTATTAAAATTTAATTTTCTTTTTTTTTAAGAATTATTATTCACAATAAAAAAATATGAAAAAGTTATTTTTTTAAAGAACCATTTTTTCGTATGTACGTAAATTTTTTATTTTTAATTTTTGCAATTTTTATTTAATGATATGAATAATACGTCTAAAAATTACTAAATAAAAAAATTAAATTTTAATGAAAAAAATTATATTAAAGTAAAAAACAAGTTAAAAAGAAAAACGACTAATAGTTCCATTCATAAACCAAATCTTGAGTTTCATCGACCTAAAATTAATTCGTTATGTTGACCTTTACACTTCATCTAGTACATAGGTAGCATTTAATTTGTTAAAAACTAACAAAAATATTTGAAAATGTCTAAAAATTTATAGTATATTTTGCCCACATTATAATTCCTAAATTTTTATAAATCTTTACATATTTCTATATATTCTAATAAATTTTTACAAACTCTAATGTTTTTTTTATACAAATCCCAATATTTTTCGCAAACCCCAATAACTTTTCGATAAATTTCAACAAATCTGTCATAAATCCGTGGAAACGAATCCAAAAATCTATTCCAATGGTTTCTCTCCCAACATTCTGACGCAAAAGTTAAAAAATTAGACAACTTTTAAAAAAATTTTGATATAAATATGTTAAAACGAACCCAAAAACCTATTCTAACAGTTTCTCTCTCAACCTTTTTAATGTAAAAATCCAAAAGTTACATTATTTATCTATGAAAAAAACATAATTTAGTGATTAAAAAATGCTAAAAATTTACTTAAACACGTTTTTCTTATTTTTTGTTATTTTTTGTCATTTCAAACACTAACATAATTTAAAACTTTGAAAGGTTTCAAATCTTTTGTAAACTTTATAGTCCTATACATAGTTGCATGCAATAGTAGCAAGTACTATCCCAACTACTATTACTACTATTATGATTATTATTATTAGTGTCTCAAGTGAGTTGCATTTCTATCATGACTTGGATATATTCTGTATTATTTCCATTTAGAAATATGAAATATTTTTTTTCTTTACTTTAGCATGATTATAGTATAGATTAATATGATTGTAAAATAATTCATTTTGAATATAAGTCTATATATATCCAGCCATGTAATTGTAAATACAATTATCAAAGGAATTCTTCTTATTCAAGTTTATCTCTTTTCTATTATGGTATAAGAGCAAATCAAATCCTAACTTTCTATTCTTTTCTTCATCTTCATTCATGACTTTTTCTCTTTTTAGCTTCTTTTAATTTTTCTTCACACTACCATGGCTATGCAACCGCCATCAACACCATCTCTCATCTTTTGAAACTTATTTCTGACGTCTCATTTCCCTATTTCATCCATTTGGCTGACCATCCTCTATCGACACTTGTTGATCCATTATTAACTGGCAATAACTAGTTTTCATGGCTTCGGGCTGTTCAAATGGCTTTAAATGCCAAAAATAAGTTTGGCTTTGTTGATGGTTCTTTCCCTCAATCGATCAACTATCCTGAAGGCGTTGTTCTTTGGAGTTGTTATGCAACATGGTTCTCTCATGGCTCCTCCATAGTATTGTTAAAACCCTTTCCAACATTCTTCTTTATTACCAAGCCCCACGTGAACTATGGCTTGAACTTGAGACACACTTTTCCCATAACAATAACCCAACTATTTTTTGTCTCAAAAAATCGATAGCCACTCTCTGTCAAGACACTCTTTCCATTACCTAATATGATAACCACGTCAAGGAACTTTGGGATGAGTTTGATGTAATATAACCTTTAAAAAAATGCACATACGATGCTCTCAAAGATCTTAACACCCTTACAAGCCTCTGAACGAGTTTTTCAATTCCTAATGGGATTGAATGATTCATATAAGTAGTCAAATACTTGCCACGGACTTTCTTCTTTTCGTAAATAAAGTCCATTTTATTTTGCTTCAAGAGTATTGTTAATGACTAATCTATATGTCCAATTTGTACCTTGATTCATCTGCCCTGGCAGCCTCCTGTGCAAACCCACCTTTATTGCCCACACCACCATCTAAAATAGCCATCAAAACACCCCTCTCATTTGACCACTGTGGCAAAATGTGCCATACAAAACCCATTGCTGTCACATTATTGGATTTCCTCCCAAAGGGACCAAAGGATCCAATAATTCCAAGTCAAAGAACAAAAACAAATTTCATTCAATTTAAGCCAACTCACTGATTGCTTAGCAGTATATAGAAAGTTTTGGATCTGCTCTCTGTGTCTCAAGTCAATATGGTTTTACTATTCCAATATCGCGCCAACGCAGTTCTTCTTATTATGCTTCAACCCAATTTAACGTAACCCAGACAATCCCAAATATGCCAAATACCTGCTGGGGGCATAACACACATGATGGGCCAACACTCAATGCTTTTGCCAGGTCCAACTCTCTCATAGCCAATCCATCAAAAGCCTTGACAGCATCCAAACTTCACCAGCTATAAGCACTTATTAGTAAACCTGCTGTGAATATTGTTGGCAATGCCATACCCACTCCTTCCGCAGGTTTTTTTCCTCAAAATGCTTAGGTTATCAATAGTGGTGTGCCTGATCATATGATTCCAGACTGGTCTTTTTTTTAGTTCTATTTCTCCTAACACCCGTTGTTTTCTAGTTTGTTTACAATCGGGGTCTTCTTATGATGTTAGTCACGTAGTTGGTGTCAATTTGTCACCTAACATTACTCTTTATAATACTTTGCACATTCCCAACTTTCATTTTAGTCTTCTTTTCATCTCAAAGCTTACTCAAACTTTAAACTGTTCTATGTTATTCTTCCTTACATTCTGTGTTTTTTAGAACCTAACTTCGAAGATGCTGATTGGAGTGGGTGAGGGCCATAATGGACTTTAATACTTGCAAACAGGGCCACTCTATCCTTTTCTGCAAACCAGACATTCTTTTTCTATACTTGGCACTATCATCTTGGTCATCATTCTTGTCTTAATTTACTTAATTTTGTTTCTGTTCCAAATAAAGTCACACATTGTGATGTTTGTTTAATGGCAAAACACATTCAACTCCCTTTTCAATTAGCTGATAATAAAAGTACTTCTCATTTTGGACGAATTTATTGTGATATATTGGGTAGATATCGAACTCCTTCAATATGTGGAGCACATTAATTTTTAACGATTATGGATGAATATTCACATGTTTCCTAGGTTTATTTAAGGTGTTTTAAATCTGACACTCTTTCTAAACTACGCATTTTTTTTAACATGGTAAACACTCAATTTCATTATCAAACATTTTCATTCAGATAATGGCTCCGAATTTACTATCGGTCCCACACAATCTCTTTTAATGATCACAGTGTTCTACATAAACTCACTTATGTTGACACACCACAGCAAAATGGTGTCACTAAATGCAAGCATCGACACATTCTGAATGTTGCTAGATGCTTGCGTTTTCAAGCAAACCTGTCTTTAACCTTTTGAGGCGAATGCATCATTATCACCATCTACTTAATCAATCACACCCCATCTCACTCGCTCGATAATATCATGCCCTATGAGTATCTTTATCACACATCACCTCTCTGTTACCATCTTTGTGTTTTTAGGTGCCTTTACTATGTTTAATTCTTAAAGCCAATCGTGACAAATTTCAAACCTATGGTATTCCATGCCTTTTCTTAGGCTATTCAACTCACCACCATGGTTACTGTGGTTATGACCTCACCATTAAAAAATGTTTATTTCCTGTGATGTTAAATTCATAGAAAATGTCTTTCCTTTCTCTTTAATTTCACCAACAAAACTTAACACCACAGTTCTTCCACTTTCCATACCTGAACTTTCTATTCCGACCTCACCACCATCTTTGATTGTTCCACCTATCCATCCAACACCTTTGGCTGAGCCAAAATCCATCTCTTCCTAGCCACTCGAACCCCCTTCCTCATCTAAGCATACCTCATTTCCTTGTGTCCCCACAACACACATACATCCCCGATCAAACATTGGTCCTCTTTTTCAATTTCGCAACTATATTTATCCTACTTTACCGACCGATTCCAATGTGCCCTTTCTGGCTTCAGTTGTGATTTTAGGTACGATTCATCCTCTCTCTAATTTCATATTTTATTCTCATTTTTCTCGATCATATTTTGCTTTTCTTTTTTCTCTTTCTCAGCACACTAAACCTTCATCTTATGCTCAAGCCATGTCACAGTCTCATTGGCGTAAGGCTATTTCTGCTAAGCTTCAAGCCTCGGAGGCCAATCAGACTTAGACTCTCTTTCTTTCCTCTTGGAAAAAAACCTATCTGTTGTAAATGGGTATTTAAAACTAAATTCAAGGCAGATGAGTCTATTGAGCGGTATAAAGCTCGACTTGTTGCCAAGGGTTTTACCTAAATTGAGGACCTTGATTATCATGATACCTTTGCTCCTATGGCTAAACTAGTTATTGTTTGATATGTATTTGCTATTGCTATTGCTAAAAATTAGCACTTACACTAACTTGATGTCCACAATGCATTCCTTTATGGGGACCTACACGAAAAGTTTATATGTCTCTTCCTCCTAGTTACGGTAGTAAAGGGGAGACTTGTGTCTATCATTTACAAAAATCTCTTTATGGTCTTAAATAGGCATCTTACAACTGGTATGCCAAATTGTCCTCTATTCTTTGTTCAACTAGATATACTCAGTCATAAATTGATCATTCGCTCTTTACTTGCATACATGGAGGTGTTTTACTGCAATCTTAGTTTGTTTGGATGATCTCCTAATCACTGGCAATGACTTGGGCATAATCTCTTCCATCAAGTAAGTTCTTTCTAATTACTTTAAGATTGAAGATCTTGGTCTTCTTATGAACTTCCTTGGCGTCGAGGCTACCTGTTCCCCTTCTGGGATATTCATTAATCAATGCAAATATACTCTTGATATTCTTATAGATTCTGGGCATCTCAAATGTCATCATGTTTCCTTGCTAATGGAACAACATCTCAAGCTTTCTGACTCAATTGGTGACCTTTTACCAGACCCCAGTGTTTATCATTGCCTTATTGGCCACTTTATCTATCTCACCATGTCATGGCCTGACATCACATTCTTTATTAACTTCCTTTGTCAGTTAATGCATGCTCCTCACTATGATGCTACTGTTTGTGTTTTATATTATTTGAAGGGGACTCTTGGCCATGGTTTTTTTCTCTTTCAGTGTGATTTTTAGATATCTGCTTACTTTAATTCTGATTAGACTAGTTGAACCATGACTTGATTCTCCACCACTAGATTCTTTGTTACCTTAGGAGCTAGTCTACCTCTTGGCGCTAAAAAAAAAAAAAAAAACACTAAGTGTAGTTTCTTAGTCATCTGCTGAAACTGAATATCGTGCCATGGCACCCACCACTTGTGAGTTTCTTTGGCTCAAAACCTTATTGTACAATTTTGCTGTCTACCATCCTCAATCCATACGCTTACATTGTGACAACCAGGTTGCTTTTCATATTACCTGCCATCCAGTTTTTCATGAAGAAAGTAAACATATTGAGATTGACTGCCACCTAGTTCGTGAAAAGTTTTGTACCAAACTTTTCTCTCTATATCATGTATCTACTGCTCTTCAACTGGCTGATATATTCACAAAAGCTCTTCGGGTCAACCTTTTTCACAATCTATCTTCCAAGTTGGGCATTATGACTCTTCATGCTCCAACTTGAGAGAGCATCTTACGATTTGCGTATCTTTTGTATTATTCCCATTTGAAAATGTGAAAGATTTATTTTCTTTACATTAGTATGATTATAGCATAGATTAGCATGACTGTAGGATAATTAATTTTGAATATAAGTCTATATATATCTAGCCATGTAATTGTAAATACAATTATCAAAGGAATTATTCTTTTTCTTCAAGTTTATCTTTTCTATCAATTTCTAGTTTGTAAACTATTATTGTTGTTATTTGATAATATAGTACTATATTTTAAAATGATTTTTTCCTTATTTTTGTGTTTTATTCTTTTAATTTTTATGTTTACATTTACCATATACTATTTGAGAAATTAAATTTTAGAAAATTGACATTTTCATTGGCTCCCAAAGCTAGTTGAAGTTTAAGGAAATTTCAAAGGACCTTTCATTTGGAGGTGAAATTTTAACTGAAGTTTCATTTTGAAGCATTAAGGTACTAAGGTACAAATTACATTGAGTAATGAGTATCAATAAATAGTCTTTGTGCTGCTATATAAAATTTTAGACTATATCGATAATTGTTATTTTTATGTTGGTTAGGTTGATGAGTGGATGTCGTTTCTTATTTTTCTTTTCTAGTTAATTAATATATGTTATACATTTATGAGATATTTAAACTTGATAAATTTGCATGATGGTGAAAACTATATTATGTTTTTGTGAAATGCTTAAACTTGATATATTAGCGTTCTTTTTTTTTTGTGGTTGAATATATTAATATGGAGAAACATAAATTATCTTTCATTTATGATCAAACTTAAGAAAATTTTAATATAACACTTTTTGATTTTCTTTGATTCTATGTCTACCTACCCTATTGTGAATAAAAGATTCATTTGCAATTTCAATGATGTTTTTCATTAAGAAACTTGTTTATAGAAGTTTGATCTATTAGTAAAGTTTATGGAAGATTATGTTTGATAATGAAATAGATGAAGTTTTGATTTTAACATTTGAATGATATAGTTTGATCCTAAGTATAGATTTTTTGTTTGTGTCTGTTTCCCTAAAAATTGTCATCATCAAGTGTAAGGATAAAGTAGCTTTTAACTGGTAAGTTTTTAAGTTACTTTCATAGAGATGGTATTTATATTGTATCTATGACTATATGTCCATATTCTCTAAGTCAATTTTAAGCACTCGAGTTATGCTTACCTTAATTTAGGGGTTACACTGGCCCGTTGGCCCAAAGAATTTGCCCAGCCCAGCCTAATATTTGTAGGGCTTAGATTTGAGAATTTTGCACATAGGACTAGGCTAGGCCAATTTTTTAGGCCCGATCTATTTTTTGACTTTTTTTTTTGGTTTTGTTGATGTTTTAGGAACTATATCTGCATTTGCCGCCGAGGAGAAACTATTTCGGGATATACGGTTAATGAGAAACCATGTTTTCAAATTGCGGGTATGGATGTTGCCGTACGCAAGAATTGCGATATGAGAGAGCGGGATTTCCAGCCATGAAAGTAGATCAAACTGAACAACCACTCTACGAGAACATGGCTTTTCTCGGAAAGAAATGCTTTTTGAAACAGCGATTTTTGCCAAATGAATAACCGTGTTGTGAGAACGCGGGTATGTGCCCTATAAGGCTCGTCTCTCACAGTCTTACTCAGTCTTTCTTTGTCACTTTGACTCTCACAATCTGTCTTGCTCTCTCTCTCTCTGCGTCTCAACTGTCGACGGTAGCGGTGACTCACTGGCAATCTCTCCAACACCGGTGCACAGTAGCACACTCTAATTAGTTAGTCACTCTATCAGCTCTCTTGCTCAGTGCACGCGCCCTCATTGTCTTACTCTTAGCTCAGCTCTCTCAGCTCAACCCTCACTTATGTAAGTTGTCAGTTACGTTATTTGTATGTAATATTTGTTCACATCATTGGTGACATTATGTAATTAGATTATTGAGTTGGGTTGTCAAAGTGAAAATGTGAATTGTAAAATGTTGATTTGGTGAATTTGTGAATCAATCATCTTAGATCATTAGTTTATGTATATTTAATTGTTGCAAAGAAATTTAATTTTTATTACTACTTTTCTGAGGTGTTCATCAATAATTCGAAGAAGAATCATCTAGTAGCTAGATTTGACAGTGAAATTCCCATCCTTGGTGCAATGCCAAATTTGCTTGTCAGTTGTGCTCTTATTCCATGAGATTGGGATAGCTATAATAGCATCAGATTCTTCTGCTATGAATGTATTTTTGATGGTAGTTAGGTCCCAATTGTGAGTATGGGTTGTGATTAGGTCTTTGACTGTGTTAAGGGTGCAATCAGTGGGAAGCTCTCAGAGAGGACTTTAAAGGAATTGAGGGTGGGAACCCATTTGTCTTTCCAAATGTGGATGTCGTCACCAGTGAATACATTCCAGTCAATTTCTACCAACTCAATTGTTCTTTCCTTTAATTGATTTAATATAATTATATTATTTATTAAAAATAAGGTGATGGAATATTTTTATGAGATTTCAATTATTTATTAAGTCAAAATAAAATAAAATAAAATAATATATTTTATTTTATTATTTAGTAAAAATAATTTAATGATATTCCTATGAATTAAGTTAACTAATCTAATTTAATTATTTATTGGAAATAAATTAGTAATTATTTAGTAGACATAAATTACTAATATATATTACATATCAATAAATTAGTAATATATAATATAATTTAATTGGTTTAATATAATTATATTATTTATTAAAAATAATGCAATAGAATAATTTTTTGTGAGTTCAATTATTTATTAAGTTAAAATAAAATAATATATTTTACTTTATTATTTAGTAAAAATAATTTAATGATATTCCTATGAATTAAATTAGCTAATCTAATTTAATTATTCATTAGAAATACTTTAGTAGTATATGTTACATATTAATTTAGTTGATAGAATTTAATTATATTATATATTTAAAAATTTTTGTGGTGTAATAAAATATTAGAATTAAAATAATTTATTTTTAATAAAAATAAAATAATATATTTTATTTTATTATTTAGTAAAAATAATTTAATGATATTCCTATGAATTAAATTAACTAATCTAATTTAATTATTTATTGGAAATAAATTAGTAATTATTTAGCAGAAATAAATTAGTAATATATATTACATATTAATATTAATATATAATATATTAATAAATTAGTATATAATATAATTTAATTGATTTAATATAATTATATTATTTATTAAAAATAATGCAATAGAATAATTTTTTGTAATTTCAATTATTTATTAAGTTAAAATAAAATAATATATTTTACTTTATTATTTAGTAAAAATAATTTGATGATATTCCTATGAATTAAATTAACTAATCTAATTTAATTATTCATTAGAAATAATTTAGTAATATATGTTACATATTAATTTAGTTAATAGAATTTAATTATATTATATATTTAAAAATTTTTGTGGTGTAATTTATTTGAATATGATGTATCAAAAATGAACAAAGTATTAGAATTTACCAAATCTTTGCAATAGATATTTAGAAAATTTTGTTAAATCTGTTTATGCTTCTTTATTTAATTTTTTATTTTGTTGGAAAACTAGAATAACGTAAATAGATTTAACAAATATGTTTCTATTTCCAGTTTACAAGATCTTTTAAATATAAACAGGAAAACAGAAAATAAAACATTACCAAAATGGGCCTGAATTTTATAAAGTTATGACTATAAATTATAATTTTTCAAATTAAAAAACTAAATTTAGAAAACATATTTTAAAATAATGGACTTTATCTAGAACGTCTAACTAAATTTTTGTTATTTGGGGGTTTTGATTAAAAAATTATGAGATTAGAACTCCTAAAAATGAATTAAAAATTGCAATGATTAGAACTTTAAAGGCTTTTCTGAAATTTAATAGCTTCTCTGAAACTGCTATAAGTTCAACCATACTAAATAGAAGACTATATAGCTATTTGTAGGTTGTTGTAGATACCTTCTATTATCACTAAGATTCCAAAATTGGGAGAGTTTGGCTATTTTATTTTCAGGACTGTTTAAGACCTAATGAAGACTTCATTTAAGATCCACCAAAAGAAAATATAAGAGTTAACGTAACTTTAATGATTTAGTGATACATAAATGAAACTATTTCAATAGTACATAAATGTAAAAAGTGTAAAGTTAGTTTTTCATTTTCATTCTCTCATTTGTTTTCTTACCCAAAATCCTTCTGGATTTGTAAGTGCAACCTCTGTCTTTCTTTTTTTATTTATGAGTGTAACTTTTTTTTTAATTGCTAATATTGAGTTTGTATTTTTTGTAACAAAAGGTATGATGTCGGAAAAATATGTGACTGTATTCTGCTATTGGGGTGGGAATGTAATTTCAATTGATGAGGGGTTGTCCTATGGGCGTAGAAGAAACTGGAGTGAAGCTTAATGTCACTATCAGTATCCAGTGGTTCTTGGACTTACAAGTCGTTATAGGCCATTTCGAGTAAAAAATAAGAACGGGGTTAGGGGAATGATGGATGCAGTCAATCATTTCAACTTGTTGCATGTTGACTTGTACTTAGACTATCAAGTATTGTCAGTTGAATCTTCTTGACACGCGCTAGTTCTTATTGATGTGCACGTAACTTTTATCTTTAATTCTGAGGGAGATCATGCTTCCAATTCTTATGATCACCAATTGCCTCACAGTCTTGTACAGCCAGAGTTTGCTGAATGGCTTACGGTTCAGGAATTAGCTGAGAATGAGAAGCAAATAGGGGTTGGTGCATTGGTCATGCCTCCAACCCTAAAAGATATGATGGCAGAGGAAGACCCAATCTTTGGGATAGATGTCGACTACACTGTTAATGTTGAAGGCAACGATAATGTTGATATTGATGTCGGGCTTACTGCTAATGGGGCTGTCGAGAAGGGTGAAGAAGAATTGCATCAACTCGCCTCCCAATTATTTACAACTCTGAGTGAGCAAAACACTACAGCTTCTTCCACGTGTAGGTTCAATTGCTTAAATTGGGAACCTAAGACAGATAAACCTCGTGTTGGAGTGTTATTCGAAGACAAAACTGAGTTAATTAGGGCTCTAAAGACCTACTCGGTTCGAATGAATACTTAATTTAAGATAGTTGAGTCGGATACAAAGAGGTGGGTTATTAAATTCAAGATGTTTGATGAAACTCCTCGTATTTGGTGACTATGGGCTACTAAATTGAAGAGACATGGCCAGTTTGAGATCACCAAGTACGAGGGCCCTCATTGTTATGTTTATGCTCGGATCAATCGAAATCACTCTCAGTTAGATGCGGGTTATGTTGCAACGCATATACAGGAATTGGTGAAGAAGGATCCATCAGTCTCAGCCGCTTTCTTAGCTTTAGTAGTGAAGAATCAATTCTAGTACATAATATCAGATAGCAAAGCATGGGTTGCAAAATAGAAGGCAATAGCTAGCATTTTTGGTGATTGGGAAGAATTATATAGTAAGTTACCTGTACTTTTGAATGTAATGCAAAAGTATAATCTCGGTAGCGTTGTCAAGTATCGCCACCATCCTGGACCGGTTGTAGGTACTGCCATTTTATAGTATGTCTTTTGAGATATTCAAGTCGTCTATCGATGGCTTCTAATTTTTTAGACCCGTCATAACAGTAGATGGCACTCACATATATGGGAAGTATAAAGGGAAGTTGCTAATTGCTATAGGGAGTGATGCTAACCTGTAAAATTTTCCACTGGCTTTTGCTGTTGTAAACGAAGAGTCCTTTGAAAGTTGGTACTGGTTTTTACACAACTTAAGGAGACATGTAGTCCTAAATAGGCAAGGCTTGTGCTTGATTTTTAATAGGCATGGTGGCATTACCAGTACTATAAACACCCCCAACTCTGGATGGGGCCCCCCTATGTCTTCCATAGATTCTGTTTGAGGCACGTGAAGGCTAATTTTAAGAAAAAAATTTCTTGGTTCCCATTTAAATAAGCTGATGTCTCATGTTGCAAAAACCTCACAGATTTGCAAGTTTGATTCGATGATGGAAAAGATTAGAGAGCTGAATTTAGATGCGTGGAAGTATTTAATGGAGATCCCTAAGAAGCAGTGGACAATATCTCATGATAGAGGCCTGAGATACGAGAATAAGACAACGAACATTTTTAAATGTTTCAATAATGTCATGCGGGGTACCAGGTTGTTACCTATTGCAGCATGCGCCCAGTTTACATTCTACAAAAGTCATGACATATTTCTATAATAGGAATGAAGTTTCAGTGGTAGCTCAGGAGGTCAGGGTTAGGCATCCGCCAGCAATCATAGAATTGATTGATAAATTCCAAGAATGTGCTTGAGGTCATAGAAATGTACAATTTAATCGCAATGACAGGCTGTATAAGGTAACTACGAGCCAACGTGTAAACAGGGGTGACCATGTACAGGTGATTTCTTTGAAGAATTAGACTTGCACATGTGGTAAATGGCACAATCACTGGATCCCATGCTCGCATGTTATTGCCATTTGTGAGGAACATCGTTATGATTGGATGGCCATGATTTCAGCTCTGTCAACGGGGCGGGTATGAGGCAGGTATGACCTTCCTCGTCCCGTCCTCATCCCCATTTCGGGAAAAAATTTTTTTCCCATACCCGTCCCCTGAGGTAATGAATTCCTCGTCCCTGTTCCTATTTACCCACCAAGTATATTAACTATTACAAATTATATATTATATGCATAAAATAAATATTTAAAATTATTATAAATATTATATATATTAAACAAATATATATTACATATATATATTGCTTGTTAATCCACAACGTGGATTTACACCCCAAGTGCAAGGTGGTCCAATGTAGCAATTTAAATTTAAACGGTAAAGTACCAGTCGTACCCATAGGGAGAGGCGTAGTAAACTCACAATTCTTTTTCTCTTGATTAGTAGGTGTCACACAAGAAAAATTCAAGAAAATTGGTTTGAGTTTGAAAATGAACCCTACCTAGGAATTTTGTCAAACACCTAGGAAATGGCATTAAATCTAATTTGAAATTATCAAAGAAATTTTGATTAAATTAAAACAACTATAAAAATGACTTGGATCAAACCAGTTCAAGTACTGATTTCTATGGATTTTCAAGGAGTACAATGACTAATTAATTTGGTTAAACATCAAGTTCACTTGGTTGTTGTTCAAGATCAAACACTTAGAGTGCAATAATCCATATAGATTACATGAGAGTTCTAGGTGGCAATCTACATACAAAATCCTTAAGATCAGGCATGAAAATTCCACCAAGCCACTCACATATAATGAACATAGAATATACAATCAAGAGTTAATCTAGTAACATCAACTAGTGGTTTCAAAGAATCCAAACAAACTAATCATCATTCAATAAATCCAATTGAAATTGAAAATTAAAGCACAATTAAGAACAATGATTGAAAGATTCGGTAACAACACTTAGTTCATGTAATTGAAAACCTAAATCAAACACTTAGAATGCATAACCTATAAATAGTACATATAAGTTCTATATTAGCAATCTACATACAATTTCTCAAAGAAGTGCAAGAGAATTCTAATTGGCAACTCACATATAATCTATATAAGCTATACAAACAAGGCTAGATCTAGAGTTATCAACTAACAATTTCAATAGATTCAAACATTTCAACCATCATTCATAAAGAATTTCAAGAAGATTTAAACATTGAAAAGCAAATACCTTGAAAATGCACATACATCATCTACTATCCTTGATTTGGATCCAAATAAAAGAGCTACTCACACATAATGAAAGTGGAAATGCATGAAAATGAAACAATTCTATTCATAAGCTCAAAATTCTGATACAAAAATTCAAAGGAAATGAAGCTTGATCCACTTTCTCTCTCTAAAACTCTCTCTCTACAAAAGAAAATCTGAAAAACTGAAATATACGTAATTTTCTTTCCTCTAGATGACCTCACTTGTATATATAGAATACAAAATAAGAAAGTACATATTTGCCCATTTTCCAAAAGTTGAATTGCAGAATTCTCGAATCGCAGGTTGGTTCGAATAAAGGTTCGAACAAGTTGATGGTTGGTTCAAACAAAGGTTCGAACAAGCTAATGGTTGGTTCGAACAAAGGTTCGAACCGATTTTCAGGACTTAGTCATTTTTGCTCCAGTTGGACCTTGCATGGCTTCTATTGATCGAACAAAGGTTCAAACCATATATGGTTCGAACAAGGGTTCGAACAACTTTTCCTTAGTCAATTTTTTCACATCTTGGTCTGCACCAGCTTCTATTGTTCTAACCATGGTTTGAACAACCTGTGGTTCGAACAAGGGTTGGAACCACTTTCTCCACACTTAGCCAAATTTGCTATTGTTTCCTCTGTCATGCCTTCTATGGTTAGAACAAGGGTTTGAACAAACTGTGGTTCAAACAAGTGTTCGAACCACTTTCTTGATTTCCTCCATTCTGGTCCAACTTCTGTTATTTTCGTTCCAAACACCTGCAATTCACAAGAAATTCTTATTAATGCATTAAAACTCATTTTCTCATCTTTTTAAAATATAAATTTACCTAACTACCCACAATTTAAGCTTTATGATTGTACTTTTCATTGTACAATCATATATTAAATACAAATTAAAAATATATATATGAATTTTTTATTTTGATTGGTGCACTTAACCAAAGAGGAAGTGGCATTTATTTATAACCTCATAAGGCCTTCACTTCTTTATAAGAAATCGATGTGGGACTTCTAAAAGAGCCACCACGCCAACAAAATTAACAAATAAATATATAAACGAGTACGGGGTAGGGTGGGGATTATTGTACCCGTCCCTGTCCCCGTCCCCGTACCCGTTTGGGTAACATTTCAAATCTCCATACCCGTCCCCGTTCCTGCTATTAACATCCCTATACCCTCCCTAAACTGGGCGGGTAAAGTGGGTACTCACTGGATATGGGTATATTTGACATCCCTATTTCAGCTGAATATAGCATTGAGGCCTATGTTAATACATATGCTCCCCGTTTCCACCCTTTGCATGATCCAAAATATTGAGAAATGCCAAATGTCCCAACATTCATCCCAAATCAACATTTGAAGCGACAAAAAGGGAGACCAATGTCAACTAGAATTACCAACGAGATAGATAAGACTGAAAGTTCGACTAAGCTGTGATGTGGTATTTGTCGTGCGGAGGGTCATACTAGGAGGAATTGCCCTGGAAGAGCTGCGAGCTAGTTATTTTTTTATTAACTGAGATATGTAATTTGTACGACTTTAATCGAAGACCATGAATTATTTAGTTATGTAATTTTTTATGTATGTTGTAAGACTTTGAACGTTATTGAGCATTTTAACTATTTTATCACTACCCATTTATGTAATTCCTCAAATTTTGAATGCTTATTATGACAATTAGAACTGTTGGTAATTTTGTGCCTTTTATGTGTAGGTTATGGATCCTCCATTCGATCAGGATCATCCTTTGTTATCCTCGGGATCTCGCGATTCATCTGTACTACATGCACAACTCAAACATAGATTGATAGTTATATAGGATGGCAGGGTATGCTTTTAACTTCGTTTCTTCCATTTGGTTTTTTTTTATCACACAACTGTTAAATGCTTATTATGATTGTAATTTTTTCATTACAAAGAAGTCCTCCGTACTTGATCTTCGTACTGGCTAGTACCTCATGAGAGACCTCACATGGACTCCCAGGGATGCCCGCATTGTTGACTACCTTGTCAGGGCAGGAGTGTATGGGTTCTACTGCTTGGGTTGTGTTCAGTTATATAGGCCTTTTACTACAACACTTGTGGAGAGATGGCGAGTGGAGACCTACACTTTTCATATGTCGATCGGTGAGTGCACTATCACATTGGAGGACATTAGTGCCATCACCAGATTGCTCGTTGATGGGATGACTATTACTGGCGTTGATATCACTCATAGAGTGTATGCGTGGTTGAACATAATCTAGGGCCACCTAGGCATTGCCCCACCTACTATGCTATCAAAGGGAATGCGAACAAGTTCAGTTGGTTGCTCCAGCACTTTGGACATCTTCTCGCTGACGTCGACGAAGTCGATGTACGACGGTATGCTCGTGTGACCATATTCATGTTGATTGGAGGATTTATGTTCCCCAACAAGTCCCGTAGCTTGATCCCATTGATGTATCTACTGTTGCTCGACAATTTAGATCGTGTTGGACAATATAGTTGGGGATGAGTATCATTGGCTTATTTATACCAGGAGATGTGCAAGTCCTTACAGATGCGGGTGAAGGAGATGGCTGGCCCCTTAGCCATTTTCCAGATATAAGCATGGGAGCGTTTTGCTATATTCAAACCTATTATTGAACATCGAGGTAGACGAGCCAACGCGCCTCCGCATGAGGAACCAGATGTAACGTAACCCAATGATCCAGATGTCGCACAAGCAGCTGATCCACCAGCAGTAGCACCTCCACTAGCTGGGCCAGTCCCTTTAGTGCGGCCAGTCGACCCATATGGTTGTAGGTATGACAATGTTAAATAAGCTATTATATTTATATTTGTTATGGGATGTTTATTGGTTTCAAAATAAACTACTAAATATATTTAAATTGGGACAACAGGTGGCATGAGGGGAAGGCCTTGACATCTTCACGTACTCTTGTTGAGTGCAAGAACTAGTTGGACTTGATGGTAGAGGCACAGATGACATGGCAGCCATATCCAACGGATCTATATGTCCTAGCTCATAACTGAAAGATTTGGCGGATGAGATTGCCATTGATATGCTTTAACATCATCGAGATGCATTTGCTCGATCGCGTTATGGGATAGTTCGGGATGATTCAGCATGAGCCCTAGGGTTGTGATACACCTCTCCGATTACACGCTATTGATCGGCGAATTAGGGCTGGCACTGACTGGAGTGTCACACATGCTGATCACATCGCTGCCTGGAATGATTGTCGTGCTCGAGTGGTCACTGGTGACACATTTATAGGCTGGATGGATCGCAGTGATCCTTATATGCAGTGGTTCGATTTGATTACCAGGCAACCTATTGGGCCTCCTCGTGATGTGCCTTTTATTGGGTCCCAGCTAGTTGCTGCCACAAGGGAGATATTAGTAAAAATCTATCCTTAATCCACATACAATGTATATTCCTGTTTAGGTATGATTATTTGATAGGTTTTATTCTAACACTTTGATTTTTTTTACAGCTATAGACTACAGTCATGGCCACACAGATTGCAGCAGAGCTCTTCATTTGCACAGATATAGCAGAGGTACATTAGTTAGCGACTAGATCGAGGATGGTTGGTCAAAGGACTGTTGTAGCGCTGAATGAGGAGCATCGAATCGGAAGAGACTCTATGCGACCCAGGCTAGACACAGCTAGACCGTCTAGCTTAGCTGGCGATGGACCGCTGGCTCAGCAAGACTTGGACTTGGAGATTTCGCTGGACTATCTACCTCGGTCCCCCTATCATTCTATGTGAGAGATGGACATTCTTCTTTCACTAGGTGTCATGCCTGGATTTTCATAACCCGAATACTCGAAAGTGACTTGGGATTATTTATTTGGGTATAAAAATAACATGACAGCAACACACCGTCACACCCCAAAATTTTCCTCCAAACTAGGGTTGACTTGCAATGAAAATTTAAGGTATTCAAAATCCCTAGTTTATCCCAACCAATATTTATAAGTCATTAGACTGAATCATTTGATGGGATTCAACTACAGGGCACAAAATAAAAAAAATAGAGAATAATATTATAGAGCCATCTAAACGTCCCAACCATGCGATTAACATTTCATATCAGATAAAGTAACTAGGTCTAAACTTAATGATTACAATCATCCAATAATTATTATTACAGACCATAATAATAAATAAAGTCTTCAAGCACTGCGCAAGAAAAAAAATAGATAACTCTTTTGATGGAATATTTAAGAGAAATTAATTTCTTTCCAGCTCATCTTCAGTATCCCTGTGTTTAATATCCTGAAAAATATATTCCCATAAGGGGTGAGCTACTAAAGCCCAGTAATCAGAATCTCCTAGGTGCCTATATGTAGTAGTTGTAATGCTATACTGTATTAGGTGACTCACTACAGTGAATGTGATTAGGTGGCTTATTGTTTATGCAACAATTAATTCAATAGATCCCAACTGAATAATGTAAATTATACTTATAACGGTTAGATGAAACCGTCACGGTAACTACTATTTTATTTACATGTAAAAATAGTTAAATGTTGATATGTGTACCATAATGAAATCTGTGTCGTAGTGGTAGGGATCTCAGATTCAGATCTTCAAGGTCTCGGGATCAAATCTCATAGCGGTACAGGTTTCATATATATATATATATATATATATATGTTTTTACAAAATATTCATCAAGATGAATTAAATATAATTTAATAATTTCAATACATCATTCATACATAAGCAAGAGAGGTTGCCAGTCATAGTAAAATTTGGTAAAAGAGTTTAATCTAAATCCTCCTAGGATAATCATACTCCTATCTTCCTCTACCCCCAGCCTTGGGAACCAGTGACTTTATAGGCTTAGCATCCAATGCATTTTGACGGTGTCACCCACCAAAAACCTAGCCATCGCGACCGGCTACTTGACTGGCCAGGCCAAAAGGGAGCATCTCCCAAATACAATGCATATGTTCCCATCTCCATCTAAAAGGCCATGTCTACCGACCCATCACCCCATTGCCAAAGATATCTTTAACACCGAGTGCCTTATTTTTTTTTTTTCATCCTTTGACATTCCAAGGGTATCTTGTACGGCAATCAGACGTTTTTAATAACAACCGGCAATGTTCCCGGGTGATGAATCCGAAGTGGAATTATTTAGTCACATACAGTATACTTTAAGTATTTTATCTTAATTCAAAATTTAATAATAATTCACGATAAATTAAAGATTAAACATAATCACCAACATTATTATCACAAAGGTAGGCACTACATGTAAATTAACAAGTAGAAAGTAACTAGAAAAATTTAGAATTCGAATTAATATTTTAGTAAATTCTTTGACAAGTTTGCCGTACTAGCCTTGATAAGAATAAAATTATTTCTAATGGTATATTAATTAAGCCAAGGTTGGCAGCTTAGTGGGCGAGTGACCCTAATTGCGATTTGAAGTCGCGAGTTCGAACCTCATTGGCTGTGATCTCGGTTTTTGCCTCTTTTTCCTTTTTATTTTATTATTTTATGGAATATAAAGATAGTAAATAACTTTTTGGACTTATATTTAATTTTAGAAAAATTTTATGGAATATAAGTTTTATTTTATTCGAATAAATTTTCAATCATCATTTTATTTATAACCAAACCCTTATCATAAGTTTTCAGCTTCAAGATATCCACAAATATCCATAAAATTATTCCAATATTTAGGAAGGTATTAAATAAGTTTCATTAAATTCACTTAATCATAAAAATATAGTTATATAACTTACTAGGTAGACAAAACAATGCCTAAAAGAATCAATTAAAATAAATCAAATTTATTTAAGGAAGACCAAATGAGGAAAGAATAAGTCCATTGTTTCATTTGGGCATTTTATCAAATACTTAGTTCTACTTAGCCATTTTAGTTTGAATAAGTCATCCAACTATCTATGATGAAACTGATTGTCTAAGTCAGTTATCATAAATAAATGATACATAATATCCAGTTTAAAATAATTTTATATCAATTGGAAAATAACTAACTAGCATCAACTTAACAGTCCACTTCAGTATTATATCAAATAGTATAAGTGTTTTACTATATTAGGCCTTGTGAACAAAATTACACATCAATAGAAATTATTAACATGACAATAATTAACAAAAGGAAATTGGAAATTTAAATAAATCTTTAAACATAATATTTTAAAAAAAAATCCAAACAAGCATCAATTAAAGGCTAAGCAGAGATAGCAGCTTAAAAGAAAATTCATATAAAATAGAGCAGAACTCCAATATCTATAAACTTTACATCTATAGAAACTAGACTTTAAAACCTACAATTTTCATGTTTTACACTTTTAAAAACTCTAAGGTCTAAATGTGCAAAAACAGCCTTGAATTTAGTTTGTTCAGAATATACAATTTTACATATGCTCAGTATTTTGAGCATAGCTTTTGACTCACAAATCAGATTGATGCAAATCATTTTGGGTTGGAAAGAAAACTTAAAGGGCTACAACTTTTATGTCTTAGCCGAAGCCTAATTCCACCATTTTAGGGGTTAAGAACACATCAAAATTACAAACAGAGAGCTGTTAGCATGTTGGGCTACATCAGTCAAAGTTTCGGCTTCCCTACCCCCAATATATGGGTATTATTTTTTAATCACAATCAAATTTCATAATTTAAACCTAGAAAATTCTTTAGCTTCAAAATTGAAGGCATCAAATATATTTTAGGAGATTTATCATCCTACCTCAATGAAGATATTGGTGACTAAGCCTGTGAAGGAAAAATGAGTTGAGCTTTGAACACCACCCAATTAGAAAATTCCAAGCCTTTCTTCTTCCTCCAAGCAACACCTAATCTCTAACCACACTAAATAATGATTTATTTTTTTCTCTCTTATTTTTTTTTCTCTTTGAAGGCACGCCAATTTATAGGAAGTCGTGGGAGTGTAGAGAAAGTGTAAGTAGAGAAAAACAATCTCTACTTCCTAGACTTGAAAGCCACTAAAGTAGGATTATGCATTAGATAGTATAATCCAAATAATCTAGCTTTGCCTTTTTGACTATCTAACCACATAATTTAAGAGAGGTATTGGAGGATGGATGAAGATAGGTAGCATGATCCGGGAATCATGCTTTGCTTTATTGACTAATAAACCAAATAATTTAAAAGAGGTATTTGGGGAGGTGTATGGTGGTGGCATGATCTGGGAATTATGTTAGCTTTTTGACTAATTAAACAAAATGCTAAATCATGCTTGCTAAATTATTTGAAAGAAAACTTTAAAGTCATCAATGTAGGGTCTTCTTTTTGACTAATAAACTAAATAATTTGAGAGATATATGGAAGAAAGGATAGATAGAAAATGAAGTTTGCTAGGAAATGATTTAGAGCTACTATTCATGAGTCAACTCAGTGAGTGATAAAATGAGTTGAAGTGAGTTAAGGTGAGTCAAAGGAAAGGGTTGACCCATGGGTTAATGGGCTTGGGTTGAACCAATTAGGTAATTGGGCTAGGAATTGTTTGAATAAAAGTTTAGAAATTCTACATTAAACTCCCACATAGAGTGAAATTAAATCCGAAAATCTTTCTAACTAATTTTATCATTCCAAAAATTTTCAAATGCTCAATTTTCTAGATTTTTATTATAATAAATATCACCACCACACTTAAGCAAATTAATTAAGAGAAAAAAAATTCAAGTTATTACACTAGGGGTAACCCATCGATGTCACACAGTGCACCTACTGACCTACCGAGCATCGACAACTATATAGTAATCACTAAAGATGCGGAGGCATTACCATCACATGGCTTACAGTTTGTTACGCCGACTTCGCCATCGAGTAGATTAGTTCGACCATTTCTGATGATGTATGTGGAGGAAGAGGATGTGGCCTCGGTTTTAGACTAACATGGAGCTGAGTAGTGTACAGTTAGAGGACCCCCTCAACCAGGCACAGGGTCCTGAGCCACTCTCTCACCCAATAGAGCCTCCGACCGAACCAGAGCTAGTGTAGAGGCATAGAAACCTAGTGAGTAATCGAAAGGCTCCTAACTGTGGCACACATTAGTATGTTATTATGAAGATGGTCACCCAGTTGATGGCAAGGATGTTAGAAGAGAAGTTATTGAGAGGGTTCATGAGAGTTATGACACAGAGCTTGCAGGATAGGACATTGATTCTGAGGCAGCATGCAACAAGATAGTAAGTAATGTGGACTCTTTCATATTGATATTCTTAATGCAATTATCTTCTAGATTTGATTTAGTAGTGGTCAACTAATTACTTTCTCAAAGAAATATGAATTTATCATGTTTTATTTGAAAAGTGATTCAAGGCCTATTCCTCTTCGATTGTTCCTTTTAGTTACATAATTTGAATGAATCTCTAAGGATATTTTGGACAATTAAAATTTTATACTATGATTTTTCCGTTTACATAAGTTTATGTAAGATCATTTTGGTCTATAATATTTTTTCTTTTGCCTTATTTGCATTATTTGAATAAATTTTGTTAAAATTAAAGAATAGGGTTTTTCTCAGAAAACACTATAGTTTTAGCAGAAAGTGTGATGCTTTGGGATGGTATCTTTCAGGTTAGTTTATATTCTTTTGCTTTCCACTTTTCTTTTACATACTTATATTTGATTTTGAAATATGAAATAGCATTTTTTAGTTTTATATTTATGAATATATGTGCTTTTAGTTTTCATTTTATTTAGTTTCTACATACTTAATGCACATATGATTCGAATACTTCTTCAAAATGTGCATGTAGGACCGGAAAACTTTCTGTATTATTTGGGTTGCTTTTATGACTATCTTGTTGCTGATATCTCTTTTGTTAATTTTACTTCAATTACAGTATGGTGTATATGTCACACCCACTTAGAGGTGCGACCAGCCATGAACTACAGTGCCTTGTCCTCTGCCTAAAAAACCATGACAGTTTTGTAATGATAAATTGTTAGAACCTTGAATAACATTCGCCCAAAATTCATCAGCAATAAAAATAATTATCCAGTGAAATAAATCCCAAGTTAAGCAATCTAATAATGTTAAATCAAATTCAAACTCAAAATAAAAATGATTGAAAATAAAAAGAGAAAAATGACCAAAAATAAAAAGAGAAAATGTTACTGAATTTTTGTGTTAGTAAACTTAGTATTAAATTTTATGATTTGTAAGGGGAGAAGAAAATAGGTGAGGTGTGTGTTAGCAAAGTAAGAAGACGTGGGTTATTAACTAGTTTGTTTTCTTTTTTTGTTTTTTGGTTTTACTCTATTTTTCACAGAATATATCCCAAACTCCCATCCCCAGTGGTCTGGCATCAGGGCCTTGGGTTGAATTTATTTATATCTTTTGACATATTTCACTATTGAATTCCTGAAACATACTAATGTTCATTTTCTGTACATGTTATGTAGGTGACGACATGTGGATTTCCTCCCTTAGAAGACAGAAACAAGCCACTTTGCGGCTTTCCCTGGACTTGACTTCTTTGGTGGCGGAATGCTAACAAAAGAAGAAACTGTATCCTTTTTATTGCTTTTACCTATTAATCTTATTCAAGGACCATTTCTAGTTCAATTTTTATTGGCAAATAGTTATTATAGAAGTTTTTCTAAACCTTTTCGATAGGTGAGACTTGCAGAGATGGAAAAGAAAGTAGTAAATGACATGTTTGTCATAATCTCTAATATTTGGCTAGACAATGAAGAGGTAGTTTATGTCCTTGTTCAATTATTTATTCATGTGTTTTTTGTCTGGTTTTCTATCACTTTTAGGTGTGTGTGTTTAGAGCATTGCGTAATCCCAATATTGTCTTGTGTGTAGAGAAAATAATGAGAAAGCTAGAGACAGTCTTAGATGGCTATGAAAACGTAGAAGTGGTTCCTTCTCTATTTATTTTTATGAGAAATTTTTGTACACACCCATGTAACCTTTCCTTTAGTTCATTCCCAAGTCTCGGGTGAGGGCTTATGATGCCATATTGTTTTATTTGCTTAAATGAAATTTGTTAGTGGAAAACTTAAAAAAAAAAAAAAAAAAAAAACCACTACCTTTGCATACAGATTGCAATTTGGAAAGCTCGGGCAGATGATCGGTGGCCATCCACGATTAAGGGAGCACAGTAGATTTCTATTAATTCCTAGTCCCGATGATGCAGGTGTGTTAATTGATCTTCTTGCTTCTTCAAACATTCTAGGACAAAAACTTATATTCTTAGCTGTATTCTACTACCATGTAGTTTAATTTGTGACAATTATTATTCTCCTAGTTAAGTTGCTTTTCAAAATAGAAAATAATTTCTTTTTTTTATAAAGCGTGTTGTTGTTAGTTTCTTTATGGAAAGTGGATATAAGATTCTTGGTGGGTATAAGATTCTCACTTATTAAAAAAGAAAAAAAGGTAGAAGAAGAAGAAGGGTAAAAGAATGGAAGGTGAAACTCTTTCTTCGGTTGTTGTTGATTTGAGTGGAGAAATTGTATGTTGCTATATATTCTAGAGGAGCACAAGCAACGTAAAGTTTTGAGGCACAACCAAATTGCATAAGAACCATATTAAGTTCTAGCATTTTATTTTGTTATATTCTTTTTCTGTTTGGTTGACTGAATTTTGATGAGGATGGTGATCTTGTTGTGACAATGCATTCTATGAAAAGGACACTAAAAGTGAAGGCATGACCCGGATGTGATTTTCCTTGTTTTCCTAGTTGCCCTTTCAATTGGGTCAGGATTCGCAAGATTTACGGCAACGCTTATGAGTGGCCCTGTTTCCATAAAGGTGTATTGCTTATGCATTTACAATTATGAAGACAAGAAAACTTAGAGAATAACATGGGAATAGGAGAGATCATGGAAAATGCTGAAGCCTAATAGATCCGCTAAAACATTGAGACTATAGCTAATTATTTTTTCTGCATTTGTAACTAGATATGTGTTAGAACATTGAATTATCTTTAGTCTCAATTTTACATGTATCTGATGTTTATCTTTTCTGAACTTTTGCAATGGCTACTCCTAAGCAGATTGGAGAGCTTATGCAGGTTGATGGACTCATTAATGATGAAGTGAAGAGTCATTTGCAAGTTCGTAATTGAATATTTATCTCCTTATTTTCTTTTTCATTTTTTTAATTTCATCCATCCCATCCCCCCTTCTTATCTTGGTCTCAATTAAATTTTCATGTGACTTCAGAAATACTGACTACATTGTCGAAGAGTTCCAACTGCCACAGCCACTGCATCAAATCAATTCATGGTCACCTTAGGGAATTTGTGGATACAAAAAGATCAGTATGGTGAATCGTTGAAGCAAACTAGTTCACAATTGGGTTCACCCCAGGGTCTTCTTCAGTTAGTTGGAACTAGTGGAGTGACTTCTACTACGGGCAGGGATAGCATTGAGGAGGAAGAAGAAGAAAAAGAAAAGAAATCAGAGAGCTGTAGCTAGAAAAGTCACATTCACGTATCTGGAAAAGATGATGTATATAATATATCCACCATGAATTTTGTAGACAAAACTATGCATGGGAGGAGTTTCGTGACAACAAAAATAATACATTATACATAAAGGAGCTATAGAAATTACCCCCCAAAACAAAAGGAGCTATAGAGGGGTTGTGAAATTTTGTAGGATTAGTTTTTCTATCCTTCTGTATTGAATTGAGTTGTTTGTTATCTATTGGTTTTCGGCATAAAGAAGCATGAAAAAGTAAGGTTCTCAATTGCATGAAATGAGTGGGACCCATTTCCCCATCTACAGCACCGTAATGTCATCACAAATTTCTTTGAAATTTTTTTATTTTACACATCTTAAATCTAGCTTTGAAATTGGCTAGTCGCTGGAAAACATCAACAGAGTTTCTTGGAGAAGTATAGGTAGAGTTAACCCATTCTTCTTCTAAAATCCCTTTTCACATATGTTTACTATTTTTCTTTATTATCTTTTTTAAGTTTGTTATCATTTTTATTTCACCCTTCATATGTTTGGTTATGTTTCATCTTAGTTTGGTGCTACTGTAGTTTTTCAGGTTGTTTTTTTTTCCCCTGAAACATTCATTGTCTATTGATTTGCCAAGTTTTATCATCAATGAAGTTTTCTTTTTCCTTTTTTTTTTTTCTAGTCAAAAAGAAAAAAAAAAAGGAAGAAGAAGAAGAAGAAAAGAAAGAAGGCAGCTATAAATATTGTTTACTTGTTTACTATGTAGCGACCTAGATATGATATCATTGCACGGTTCATTTTTGGGTATGTCCTTCCTGGGAAACCCATCAGGAACTTACTTTTCAAGATTTATGGGCAAATCAACACCATTCACGCTCTTTTTTATTTTTTTATTTGTTTAATTTATTTGCATTATTGTAAATTTTAAATATTTATTTTCTTATTTTTTTATTTGTTATTGCATAATTTCATATTATATGGAGTTTAAGATAGTTGTTTTAAATAAAAAGTGTAGCAAAAAATAAAAAAAAATAAAAAAATCTATTGAAAACAAGCAATAGAGCTCAAAAAGTTATTGTGAATTAAAAAATTTATTTCAATCAAATTTATTATTTACTTTAAAAATGATCTACATTAAATTAAATTAATTTTACTATAAATTAGATTTAATTAATTAGATGATACGATATATTCGAAACTTTCAAAGTCATAAACTCAAATTTTATAGTTTAGAAAAGTTTAAATATGCAATTAAATTGATTAAATTTATTTAATTCTAAATCAAAGTTAGATAAATTAATATTTGAAAATATTAAAAAAAAACAAGAGAGAGAGCTCAAAAGTTATTGTAAATTAACAAATTATCTCAAACAAAAATATTATTCAGTTTAAAAATAATATACATTAAATTAAATTATTTTGCTATAAATTAGATTTAATTAATTAGGTGATATGGTATATCTAAAACTCTTGAAGTCACAAATTCAAATTTCATAATTTAGATAACTTTACAAAAATTAGGTAAATTAATATTTAAAATAAACAATTTCATAGTTTAGATAACTTTAAAAAAGTTAGGTAAATTAATATTTAAAAATAAACACGTAGAAAATTTGTTTGATTTATTACGGTATTTGCACAATTTGTTTGATTTTTAATAGCAAAGCAAAAAAAAAAAAAAAAAATTCTATTGACGGGGGTCTTAAATCGCGGGGCCCTTTGAAATGGCGGGTCTTCCTATTCCGCGATTTGAAATCGCATTTTATGCCAACAATAGTGATTTTAAATGGTGGATTTTGCAGTGTCCATCAACACTCGCGCTTTGAAATTGTGATTGTTCAAACTCATAACCGTGGTATTAACAGCAGAACAAAAAAAAAAAAAAAACTCAGCAGGACAAAAAAAAAAAAAAAAACACTCTATTTTTGGGTTGAGTTTGGGTTCAAGCATTGCAGCTCGGCCTGGCCCGAAGTTAATTAGTGAGTCAACTGAAAAACCTACACCTCCAATACACATACCCTAGCCCCATTCTTTTTTTTTTTGGTAACTAACCCTAGCCCCATTCTTCTTTTTTTCCCTCACAAACCCCAAAACACTCTGCCACTTTTCCTCTCTTCCCCTACAAACCTTAGCCCAAAATTCTGCCGCTCTTTCTCCCTTCTCAGTCTATAATATAAACTTTGTATCTCTTACTCTCATTCTCTTTTTCTTCGACCTTCGACTTTTGCTCTTTACTCTTCTCTCTTTTTTGTTTTACTTTTTCTTTTCGAAACCCTCTAATCGCATCAGTGAATTAGTATTAGATCTCTTCGGTAAATTATATGTAGATCATTAATTTTAGAACATGACAAGGAAAAAAAAGAGTTAGTAAAAAACTAATTCTATTTTTTTTTTTTTTTTTTGGGTGAATTTATGACCTATCATTGTTATATGTTTTCTGTAATTCTAACAGATCCTTGTTTATCATAGTAGCTTAACATGGCAATTGAAAGCAATTTTGTAAATACTTCCCCAAATGGCGACAATGATTGTCAAATAGTTAAACGCCAAAAATCTACCTCAAAAACTTAGGATTACTATATAAAGCTTCCTACTTCTGAAGATAGAGAAGCAAAGACTAAATATAAGTTTTGCAAAAAACTCTTTTCAGCTAGTGCTAAAAATGGAACCTCTCATTTGCCGCGTCATACTTTAAATTATCATAAAGTTGTCAATCATGACATTAGACAATTTCTACTTTTAAGTGAGGCATCAACGGATGGAACTTTAGCTGTTGGCCCAAGGTTTATAAAGTCAGTTTTATAATTGATTTTAATGATAATAAACATTGAATTAAATTTTCACAATTAATTTTCAAATAGACATTGTATGAAATGTTACAATTCATTTGATAGATTCAAGATATTAGAGTTGGAAGAGATTGATATTATTTTTTAGATATTTTCACATAATTTGGATGAAGGAATAAAGGAATTTCAAAGTTTGGAGTAATAGAAATCAAAGTAAGATGAATATTTGAACTAGAGGTTAACTCGGATAAACAGAAAAATCAGACACGTGTTAGTATATAGATGATATCTTAAGATCCAACAGTTCAATTTTCATGCAATTTTAATATAGTAAACTAGACTTCCATATCTACAACTTTACTGAAGGGATATTTTTGTGGATCTGAAGTTAAGGTGTCAAAACATGAGTTGGAATATTAGTTATTACAGAAAAGATTTTAATTATGGATTTTGGAGCTAGTCTTAGTTTTTGAGACATAACTCATACTATACAGCTTTAAAAATTCTGATTTTTGGTGTGTTAAAAGTAGACTCAAAAAGCTACAACTTTTGTAGTTTAAGTTTCTTCTAATTCTAAAAGTATCATGGTGAAACAGAAGCTTAAACGGGAAACACAGATTCAGAATGTCAGAAAAAGCTATCAGAAGCTGGTCTCGGTTCAGAAGCCATATCTGACTATTTAACTGTTGGATGAAGCTCAAAATTTGACATGTGATAGCTGACTTATATATCTACAAAGTCTTTACTCTGAGGCAATGTCAGATTTGGACGTTATGAGCGTGAAAAATGGTCACAAATATATCTCAGAAAATCTGAATCTGAAAGACAGCATTGGAAGCAAGGAAATTCAATTTCTTTCAAGGGCAAAAGTGTCTTTTCACTTAGTAACGGCCATTTGCAGATTTTTATCTATAAATAGAGCCTCAAACTCAGATTCAAGAAGAGGAATAAGGCAAGAAAGAAGTACTTACAAAGCGATACAAGAAATTTCATAACTTTGCAAATATAGAGTGATTTCTTCTCACATTTGTGCTTCATCTTTCATATTCAACTTGTGAGAGTTTCTTTTTGATTTGATTGAGTTTTAAACTCATCATTGTTGTTGTAAGAAAGGGAAATTTAAAGCCCTTTTAATTTGTGAGAGTTGGGTAAGCTCTTGTTGGTTTTGGTTCAAGTGTTAGGACCAAAACAAGAGACTTTCTTTGAGAGAGATTTGTGTGAGTGATTTGGGGATAAAATCACTTGGAAAAGGTTTTTAGCACCTTGGGAAGCTAGTGTGTAATAAGCTCTTCAAAGAATAGTGGAGAAATCTCAAGGAAGGCCTTGGGGGAGTGGACGTAGGCAACATTGAAGCGAACCACTATAAATCGATTGTGTTTGCTTCTCTTCCCTTCTCTTTATATTTATTGCAAACATTAGCACTCACTCTTCATTCACAAATATTGAATAATTTTTTTTGGTTCATTTCGTATTCATCTTGACATATTTGTTTTAGGGTTGAAATTTTTATTTGTAAAATTTTTAAGCAACCCTATTCACCCCCTCTAGTGTTGCTATTTGGGATAACATTAGCGTTAAAAAGTTATAAGTTTGACCGAGAGCAAATTTGCAAAGAAATTGTGTTAGTGGTTGTTTACGATGAACAACCATTTTCAATTGTTGAAGATGCTCGGTTTAGGTGTGTGTTGGTTGCTGCATGTCCACAATTTAAAATGATTGGTAGGAAGACTATCAAAAGAGATGTTATGAAAATGTATATGAGTGAGAAGTAGAACATTAGACAATAATTAGCAATGGCCCCGAGTAAAATTTGTTTGACATCTAATGCATGGCAATCAATTAATGATGTTCATTTTGCTTGCGTGACTGCACATTTTACTCATCAAGAGTGGAAGTTGCAAAGAAAGGATTTTAAGATTTCAACTAATTCCACCTCCATTCGATGGATTGTCCATTGCTGATCTTATTGCCTCTTGTGCGGCTCATTGGAGAGTTGAACACAAAGTTTTTAGCATTAGTTTAGACAATGCTAGTGTAAATGATGTTATGGCAAGAACTCTTAAATTACATCTTTAAGAAAAAAGCTTTCTTCCATGTGGTGGTTCATTTTCCCAAGTTCGTTATTGTGTTCACATTTTTATTTTTTTTTTTAGGTAACCCGGAACCCTTGATGGGTAAACTAGAGGGATGTACGCTACCCTTCATGCATATTTTGCTTGAGTTAGAAATCAAACCCGCGTGGTTTTTTTGGGGAGTATACTCATGAGCCACTCAGGCTAATCCTAGGGGACTCACATTTTGAATTTAGTTGTGCAAGTTGGAAAAAAACTCATTCATGATGTTATTTTGAAACTTCAACTTGGTATTAAATATGTGAATCAATTCCATATGAGAAGAAAGAATTTTAATGCCATTGCATTCAGTTTCAATTTGGATTATAAGAAAAAATTATGCACTAATTGTCCAACTAGATGGAATGCTACATATCTTATGATTGAGTCTGCAATACACTATAATAGTGCTTTTTTTACATATGGGGACGGTGGATTTAAATTTTACTATGAAGTTAAGTAATGAAGAATGGGAAAAAGTGATTGCTATGCACAAATTTTTAAAAGTATTCTATGATGTGACTTGCATGTTTTCTGGGACAAAGTATCCTACATCAAATTTATACTTTTGAGAGGTATGGAGAGTTCATTATTGCTTGGTAGAAGTGATGAAAAGTGATGAGTATAATTTCATGGTGGATATGGTGAATGAAATGCATGAAAAATTCAACAAATATTGGTTTGAGTATAGTTTGATCTTATCATGTGCTGCAATTTTGGATCCCCGACACAAAGTTGAATTTGTTGAGCATTATTACACCAAGCTATATAGTAGTAGAGCGAAGAGCTATGTTAACAATATTGTTAGTACTCTTTATAGCTTGTTTGATAAATACATGCACCATTTTGTATCGGCCTCTTTGAGAACTAGTAGGTTATCAAGTGTGGGTATAAATAAATTGCGTGTGGGGGATGATGAATTTGAAGATTATGAAACTCAAGGCATGAAATCTAGAACACAAGCTGAAAAGTCTTAGTTAGAGCTTTATTTAGAGGAGCCAAGTCATGATCTGAATAGTGAGATAGATGTTTTAGATTATTGGAATACATGCTCTATGCAATATCTAGAACTTTCGAAAATGGCTCGTGATCTTCTAACAATTCTGGTGTCAACAGTTGCTCCTGAATCTGCTTTTAGCACGGGATGATGAGTGATAAGCAACTTTTGGAGTTCTTTGAAGTCAAATAATGTGCAAGCATTGATATGCCTTCAAGATTAGATGCAATCACAAAATAGAAATGATACATGTGTGTTTACATAATTTAGTTGTATTTGATATTTTCATAAACACTAAGTTTCACTTTTGTGTAGGAAAATTAGCTTTTTCTTTGCAATCTATGACTTCAATTTCAACTGAAGATAATGATTCTAGCTCTTTGGAAGAAAATTATGATAGAGATGATGATGACTTCAATGTAGCTACATACTATATTGTATTTTTTAATTTTATTAAATAATATTAGCATGCTTCTAATTTTATTTTATTTTTTCTATGTAGAGATTTGCAAACTTTGCTCGAACTTGTGATATTATTGAAGGAAGTCAAAATTTGCTCATGTTTCTTAATTTAAATGGTTTTCTAATTTGATCTTTTGGACAACGTAATGATTCCATTTCATGGAGTTTAATTAGTTAGTTATGTACTTTGAAATTAGGATGTTGTGGCCATCCTATTTGAACTTATGACATAATGTTGTTTTATTTTGTAGAGTGTTTTAATTAATTAGTTAGTTGTTTGTTTGTGTTTAAACAATAACTGTGAGCAGATTCTTCAAGTGTTTAATTCGTTAGTTATTTGTGAATAGTGGCTAGTTGTGTCTTAAACAGATTATTGGTTATGCCTATTCTAATTAGTGAGTTATTTGTGAATAGTGGCTATGTGAGAACTATGAACAGTGGTTGTGCCTTGAACAAATTATTGGACATACCTATTTTAATTAGTTAGTTTAGTTGTTTGCGCCTATTTTATACAATAAACAGGTTATTGACTGTTTTTGTATGATTTTTATGTTTTTTTAGTATTTTATCTTTCGGCCCAGTGGAGGGGTTTGGATTTTAATTTTCCAATAACGCGCGGGTTTAGGTTTACAGTTTTCAGACCAGTATTAGGCCGGGACAAAATTGGGCCTAGTGTTCAAAGACTCAACTCGAATAAGTATAGCTCGAACCCAAGCTAGCCTATGTCCACCCCTACCTTAATGGGTGTGTCCTTTTGGTTGATTTTAGAGTTATCAAATTTAAATGAATTATAAGTTCAAATTAAATCATAGGATTCATGACTCTTAATCAATCTTGTATCCAGATGAGTTATAAATAGAAGAAGATGAATTAAAAATAGGTTGATGGGATAAAGGTCTCACTACTAGAAACAAGGTTTTAAACGGCTGCCAAAATTGATCACCAAAGTTTCTATTAGTTGGCTATTGGAATGAATGGCCGTGTTGAGAACGTCGTTACATATACGGTCACTAGAAGCTTTTTACAACCGCCTCAAACTAATATTTACTTATTACCAACCACCAAAAGAAGTCCATATGTTCGGATATAGCACCAAATTAGAGCTTGCCGAGTTTTTTTTTTTTGTTCTACGGTTGGCTGAAAAAATTTTTTGGCATCCACAGCCCGGTTAAAAAAATTTGGAAAATACGGTTAATGAAAACACTAGATGAAGAAGCGCTTTTGGCTTTCTCAAATCGCTGTTCCATACAGCGCCTTCCTTTTTTTATTTTGGGTGAAGTCGCCGTTGCAGAAAGCGCCTTTTTTTTTTTTTTTTCCGCGGGGTGCAGCCCTTCAGCCCTTCAGCGTTCTCCTCTTTTTTTTTTTTTATCTTACAATGAAGTCGCTGTTGCAGACAGCGCTTTCTCTTTTTTTTTTTTTTTTTTTTTTAAATCTCCCGTGGAGTAGAGTCCTTCAGCCCTCCAGTGTTCCCTTTTTTCTTTTTTATCTTACAATGAAGTCGCTAGATCATCTAGCGTTTCCTTCTGTGTGAAGTTCTCTGCACAGGCCGTGGAATATTTGTTGGTCTGGACCTTCTGTGTGATCATCTACCAAATCCGAGGGGGCTGGCGTGTCAGTGGAATTTTTTTCATTCCCCATCCAATTGAGGACCTGCTTTTCTCGAATAACATTCACAAATCCAATAACTTTTTTATAAATTCTAAAATTTTTTTGCATCTTTCAATGAATCATGACATAAAATAACATCTCACAAACCTTAGTAACTTTTCTATAAATTTTAAAAAATTTTCACATCTTTCAATATATTATGACATAAAACTGTTTCGACAGATTTAAAAAAAATTTTTTTAACGGTTTTTATTTTTAAAAAACTGACACAAAAATTAAAAATTTTACTATTTATCTATAAAAAACGTGATTTAGTGGATATGTGTCAAACATTAAAAAAATTACACAGATGATATTTTTGGTGACGCCAAACACCTCGTTAGTCAAGCTGGAACAAAATGTCCAAAAGAGACATCCATTTAGTAATCGGGGCTGGTCTACTCTAGTTTAGAGGGCTCAATTCAAAAATGTAGAAGTTTAGGTATATTGGACCAATCACAAAACTAATGACACGAGCAGCACCAACGAAGCCTGTCAAAGAAAACTGATTGTCCCTGCAGGCGTTGTTTGGTGTAGGGTGGTCCGACCCTAGGCGCTGTTTGGTGTAGCGCCTTCTGATGGCGCTCTTTGGTGCAGCGTTTTGTCTCGGCCCACGTTTTGGAGCGTTTTCAGTACAAATACATAACGTTAATTAAAATCGCGCTTTTATTAATTGTATTTTTCAAATTTTTTTCAACCGGACTGTGAATGTCAAATAATTTTTTCAACCAACCGTAGAACCAAAAAAAACTTAGAGCTTGCCCCTAGGGTCGTTTATACCCAGATGACGACAACCAGAAGGTCGTTAATGCATAATTTTTTATTAATATTATAAAATAACTTATTTCTTATAATAATATAATACTTGTACATACATACAATTCATTAAATATCTTTGTATGAATATAATGAATACAAACTGAATGAGATTAAAATAAGAAAACAATATTAAATTATGAAAACAATCAATTAGTATATACAAATTATCTATCTATTATACAATTACCTACTACAAATTAAAAAGAAATACTTGCTTTTAATTGCTGAATATGATAATCATCTTCAACTCTAATTACATTAAATATCAAACTTGAAAATGTTTAAATTAATTTAATTGGTAATAATGATATGTTAAATGTCATTAAATTTTTCATTTTGAAATTTAAGCTTATGGATTTTGAATATTGAAATTTTCTTAGCTCTAATTATATTAAATTTTAATTTATAATGTTTAAATTTAAATGATAAATGTTTTTTTTTATCAAATATATAATTGTAATATAAATTTAGGGTTTGATTAAAGAAACATGGATTATTAAATTACGTTTTAATGGTATTTTGAAATGAAAAAAAAATATATCATTAAAAATTCTTTTTATTTTTCATATTCTTGATATTATTAAAAAGTAATTTAAAAATAAATTATTATATATATAAATAGAAAAACATTGTGGTGGAGTGATTGGAACTCTCAATACTTTTTTTTTTCCATATTTTTGAATTATATATTTCATTAAAAATTTTGTGTCACACCTTGGAAGTTTAAATTTTAATTATGTCCTTAACTTATTTTGTTTCATAATTTTAAATTAGATATTATGCTATATAAAAATGGTGGGTCACACTTTGATTGGTTGAAATTTTAAATTGTTTCCTTAACTCTTTTTCAATAATTTTGAATCATATATTGTTAATCAAACTCTAATCTTCTTTATTATATTGTAAGATTGTGATAATTTAATATTATAAATTGAATCACATGTCATTCATTAAAATTTAAACAATTGATTTCCATAAATATTTCATATCACTGTCTATAATATTAAGCTATAATATTCATTCGTCAAATGACTTATATCTCTATGTTGTTTTAAATTTTAATGAAGATAAACACAGTAAATATTAATTTGTTTACCACTCTATTTATGTCTTGGTTTGCAACATTTACTGATATTATGAATTTTTTTAAATGTTTTAATTGAGTTCTATTATTATTTACGAGCTTTTTTTTTAATAGGTTTCATTATATTTTACAGACACAAAAAGAAAAAAAAAATCATATTTATTATTAGAGACGTTATCATTATATATTTATATTACAATTAATTCTTTTATGAGTTTCATTGCTATAAGTTGATCAAATATCATATAACTACGTACCATTGTGAGTTCTAATAGATTAGGCTCGAGTTCTTTTAATTTGGTTATTGTATTATTAGGAATTCTTTTATTAATGTATTCTAATTATTAACATGGATTGTATCGATCGGTGGTTCATTCAATTTTAAATGGATTTAAAGTTAGATGTACTAAAATATATTCTACTATGTGATTACATCTACCTTTAAATTGAACAAAATATCACGGTCATAAAAAGACAAAGGCTCCGTTATTTTTTATTTGTTAATCTTTTTTCCCCCCAAGGCTCCGTTTAACATGCAAAACTTTGGCTCCGTTTGGAGCCCTACAAAATAAAATAAAATCCTACAAATATCTACAAACACGAATTATAAGATAATAAAATTTAAAAGTTTCAGTCATTACACAAATTACGAGACATTTACTTTTACAATTTTATTTTATTTTATACACTTTTATACAACTCCAAATAAATCCTTTAAGTTTTTGTCAATTACTAAAAGCTTTTTTTTTTTTTTTTTGGCATGCTCAAAAAGTTAGTTAGTTTTTTCCCCCCTGCTAACCGGCAAGACAACTAAATAAATTTATTATTTTACTCTTCCTCATTTTTAGTGTGTATTAAAATTCTTTAACTTTTTATGTACTTGGAGGAATATTATGGTAATTTTATAAGAAAAGCAAAAAATCTAGCGTCTCATTTATCTGCTAGATGCATAATAGTTATTTAGAACATATTTGTTTTGGGGGTGAAAGGAGGTAAATTTTACTAGGTAATTTTTATTTTTCATTACATTAGTTTAACAATTATTCTAAGGATAACAATTATCTCTAATTACCAAAAAAAAAAAAAGAAAAAACAATTACCCCCATATGGGAGGTAAATTGTTTCTTGAGGGGGAGGTGGGCAACAGAGGGTAATGAAAAAATTATCTCTTCTCATTACCCCTTGAAAATATTTCTTTACATCTCTGTAAAACTCTAGATAATATTCTCCTATGTGATTAATAAATACTACAAAATAATAATTTATTTAATCAAATTAAAATTAATTAATTATTAAATTATTTTACCAAATATTATTTAATAATTAAAAATTTATTGTTAAAATAATTTATTATATTTTATTAAATTAATATTATTAAAATATTTTATGAAATAAAAATTATTTCTTGTAAATAGTTATTTATTAGACTATGTATTGTATTAATATAATTTACTAAAATTAATAATTTATTTAAATTAACTAAAATTATTTGTTTATTAAATTATTTTATCAAAATAAAAATAATTCTTAACAAATAATAATTCATTATTAAAATTAATTACCATTGAAATATTAATTTATGATAAAATTATTTTGTATAATTAATATTTTTATCTAAAATTATATTTAATACATATTTTATTAAAATTAATTATTATTTAAAATAGCAGTTATTACTATGATTTATTTTATTATAATATATTACTAAATTAAATATCTACTTTTACTCTTGTTCAATTTACCTTCTTTCCAAACACAATTAATTTTTATCTCTTTAAAACTTTTAACATTTCAAACATAATATAATTATTACTTGTTAATATTTTTTTTTCAATTCAAACATAAGTATTATAAATATATTACCTCATTAATTATTACTGGGGTACCAATTACCCCAGTAATCTTTTATCCTTAAAGTTTTTACCTCATGTCAAATATCAAACATTATCCAGTAGTCTTTCCAAACAAAGCCTAAACTCATAAAATTATAAGAAAAAATATTTAATTCATTAATTTTAGTTGCTTAGTGCATTATCATAGATGCATCCAAGTAGTTCATCCAAAAGAGGAAAAAATGAAAATTGGATTACTTCCACCTCTTCGAATGCTATAAAATAAAAGAAGTTGGATCCTTAAGAAAAAAAAATTACAATTCACCTTGATATTTTAAAATAAGTTTGTTTGGGCCAAAAGATATATATACATATATATATATATAGTCAAACGAGAAATGCTCAAGAAAATAAAAACAACATTTAAAAAGACTTAACCAAAATTCTGGAGCGAGTAGTCAATGTTGCATTTATTGTTGTTGTTTTCTAAAAATACAAGAAGCTTCAAGGACAATTATTGAACAAACGAAAGGGTTCGAGCGGCACGCGTAGTACAAGAAGAAGCTCCAGCCAGTACGATGAGGAAAAGCCCCCTGGAGGAAGTAATGCATGAAAATAAATGTAGTACAAATGCAACAACCCTTCCATGATGTGTACTTGATAATAAGACCTAGCTCGTGAAATTAATATATAAACAATAGGGGGTGGGGACAGGACAGAGACAGAGAGACTATTGGTTACAAGCTTGTGGGTGTGAAACCCAAAAGCTCAAAGGGCAAAAAGAGAAGAGGAAGAGGGGAAGAAACTATGCAGAGACCTTAAAAAGCATCATTGAGTGCAGCGTTGATGAATCTCCATCTCTCCCCCTCTGCAATTTGGAATCTCAGATTCATCCGCGCTGCACTCAATCATGTTTTTAGCTCTCTTTTGGACAGCAATTTCAATGGGGGAGATTACATAATTATCGAACAGGTTTCTTTTCTTTTTTTACTTTAAAAAGTATCTGGATCTCAAAAAAATATGAATTTTTATTAATTTTTTAAAAAATTTTTTCAACTAAATTTTCTTATATATCACTTCTTTTATATTAAATTTTAATTTTTTTTTTTTAAAACCAAACATCACTTAAAATTTGAATTTTAAGTTGTATGCAATTCCAAGTAACACTACACACACCCACATAAAAACCAACATTATTATGTGGCACGAAATTAAATGCCATCTTTTTTATGAAACACTAGCTGAAAAGGAAAATGGAGATGCAATTCTTTGTCAATTTGTAAATAAAGCTTGCACAATGCAGACAATTGTAATGTACAATTTCATGATCTCATGACATACATGTACTTCATCAAGCAATATAGTTTGACTCAGCAAATTGAACTTGGCAAGTCAATAGTTCCCTACTATGGAGGTACTATTTTTTTTAACTTTGGCCCACCATTTAGTCTGCTGGCCTGACAATAGGATCAACATTCTTCTAAATAGGCTTAATGACACAACATTGTACTTCTTCAGAGAGGTAAGGTTTGTTAACTTCATAATATACAGGTTTCCTTCACATACCAATTTGTTTCTAGTTTTTGATCTAGCCCTCTGTTTGGTTTGACGTAAAAATTTTTGTTAAAATAAATAAATAAATAAATTTCTTTTACTTTTTTGGATGTTTGGTTGACATTTGAAGGAAGTGTTTTCCAACACATCATTTAATATGCTTTTTCAAAGGAAGTTTGTTGCTCTCTCGCTCTCTCTCTCTCTCTCTATTAATACACAAAATAGAGCCAAAACCGAGATCCCATTCATCAAACCATCAGTCGATAGACAGGAATCGACCTAGAAAAGCACACAAAAGATGATGGATGATCTGGTGGATGGAGCTGGCTCATCAGTGAAAAAGACCGTGGTGATGACGAAGCTGAAATTTTTTTTTTTTTTTTTGTAATCCAAAATTCACACTGACTTATTGCAATTCTCAACAAATCGCGTAACTGATTAGTTAACCAGAGAGAAGTACGCTACCCCTCATGCATATCTCATTTAAATCAAGAACCGAACTCATGTGATTTTCATAAGAAGCATTTTTGTAGAGAATATATCTACAAATCACGAAAGTGGGGAATAGAAAGAGATCCACTGATTGACGACCACGAAAGTGCGCTACGATACAGCTTTGGACGCCAGCTCAAGTGTTCCGAAAAAATGATTTACGGATTCTTCAAGTCAAAGTCATTTCTGGATCTTTGGCTTAAAATATTTTTTAAAGAAAATTGTTCTGTTTTCTATTTTTCCAATCCCAGTAAGGAAATGATTCAAAATCTCCCCTAAAGACCCCACCTAAACAAATGTAGTGTCCTTGATTCTAAAGCAACAACAATTTTCAAAGAGAATTACAAGATTAAAGAAATATTTGGTAAAAATTTTGAAGCTGAAAGATTTCAGGAGCAAGTATTACTCCAGTAATGACTAAGGATAGCAACTTCATAATGCTTATGTTTAGATTGAGAAAATAAATATTATCTACTAATATTTATATTATATTTGAAATGTAAAGATAGAACGTTACTTAATAGAGATGTAAAAAAAATATTCTATAGAATAATAAGAAAAATGTATAATTTTTTAATTATACCCGTTATCCGTCTCCCCTACCAGTAACTATTTACCCTCATAAGAGAGATAATCCCTACTTACAGTGTAATTGTTACCCTATTTTCCAAACTAATGCAATAGAGAGCAAAAATTACTCTAATAAAATTTACCCTCTATTATCCCCAAAACAAACATGCCCTAAAGAATTTGTTTATGTGCATCTTTCTATTAACAATCTGAAAAGATACTAACTCGATGGTCACACTTCCAAACTCATTCAGGTAAGATCAAGTGTCACTGCACAAGCCTCAAAGTATCAAACAGGGCGTTGGAATATTTGTAGATGACTGAGCGGGAGGAAAAACAAAATAAAGGAAACAAAAAAGATGACAACAAATTTATAAGGGCAAGGCAGGGCAGGGTTCCCCTTGTTAGCCAACAAGTAAAAGGAACCCACACTAGATTATTTCTTCAGCCAATGCCAATGTTTTTGATTTTTACATTTATTGAGTCGTAGCTGAAAATTAATTATTAAGCCAAATGCAGCAAGTAAGAAAGACTGTCCATGTTAGCATACAACAACAATATTTGCTGAAGTATCATGAGTTTCAAAGGTCTCTGTTTTTGAGTTTGTATCTTATTTTTAGGGCTCTAATTTCTTTTTCTTCATTCTAAAAATTATGTCAAAATTTTGCGGGCCCCCGGGGGGGGGGGGGTGGGGAAGAAAAAAATGAAGCAGACAGGCATCTATTAAGGGGCCATGAGTCCTTCAATTGTGTAGAAGAGGGATTCTGCCCAGTCAACTTTGAATAGCATAGCTTGCAATGTGTGCATCACATCATAATCTGGATCGAGCTTTCGCTGCCACCCCTGTAAGAAAAATAAGACAAAGGTCGATGAAAACAAGTGAATAGAATATGTTCGAATTATACGACATACCACAATAAACTACTTTTGAGAACAAGGACGTCATTTAAGCCCTTTTTACCCTATCAAAATGAAATTTTAAAAATAAAAATAAAAAACTGTGTAAATGCTGAAGCTAAAAAAAATGATGCAATCAGATCACTCTTGAAAACAATTTCATTCTCTTTCCAAGAAAGACCTTTTAATAATTCTGTCTGAAATTACTCTTGTCACCAAGAAGGTCACTTTTTGAATCAATTTTCAAAGAACTCCTCTAGTACTGGCACCAATTCCCGTAGAACTTTTTTTTTTTAAATGAATAAAAATTTTAAACAACATCAAGAGAATGCGTTGCAAAATGAAGTACAAACCAACCCAAGTAAACAATCACGCTCTCAACAGAAAAAAATAATAATAATAATAAACCTAAATTAGAATTTATAACCCGCCGCCCTTCTCCAGCTATACAAAATAGCCAAAAAAAAAAAAAGGCTCTGCAACCTATGTAACGGCATTTCCTTACCCGAAAAAATACTTCTATTCCTCTCCTTTCTAATCGACCAATAATAAACGAAAAGTAGCAATGCTCTAGGTTTTCTTCTTTGCTTCACATAACTTAAAGCTCGACCATAGACACAAAAAAAGTTGCATATCTTTAGGAAACACCCGCTGTGTACCAAAAGAATTCACTAGAAATTCCCACAAGCTCCACGTCCATTTGCAATGAATGAAAGTGTGATCAATAGATCCAACGTCGTCATTGCATAGGCTACACCCATTTATAAGCACTTGCCCTCTCTTATGTAAGTTGTTAATAGTGAGAATACTCCCCCTCACAACACACCAAGTGAAAAAAAAAAAAGCCACTTTTGGAGTTACCCCCAAGCTCCAAAGTTTGCCCCATGGAAATGTCACTTCCCTACTAGTTACTTGTAAATAGACCTTACCTCAAATTTCTTGGATCCAAATGCATTCCAACTATATTTCTAATATTATCATGCGAGCTCGGCTTATAGATTCTCGGACTACTGACACTTCATTGGAACTCAATGCTCAGTATTCATCTTCTAATGGTTCTCCTTTACCTGATTGCACCTTGTATCGCACCATTGTTGGGAGTCTTGTGTATCTTACTGTGACTCGCCCGAATATCTCTTCTGCAGTTTATATTATTAGTCAATTTGTTTCTTCGCCAACCATTGTGCATTGGGCCGCTTTGCTTTGTGTTCTTTGCTATCTTTGGGGGACTATGCATAAAGATCTATTATTTTCTTCTTCCTCCTCTCTTGCCTCACGAGCTTATTCAGATGCTGACTAAGTTGGTTATTCTATAGATCAAAATCTACCACTGGCTTTTATCTGCTCCTTAGAGATTCCCTAATCTCCTTGAAGAGTAAGAAGCATAGTTTTGTTGCACGCTCTTCTGCTGAAACTGAACATCATGCTATGGCAAGCACCGCTACTGAGATTGTTTGGTTGCGCTAGTTATTCGCAGATCTTGGTGTTCCCATCTCTACCTCTATCCCATTGTATTGTGATAACACAAGTGCTATTCAAATAGCACATAACTCTTTCTTTCATGAACACACCGACCATATTGAGATTGACTGTAATTTTGTGTGTTATCATCTTCAGCTTGGCACTATTTCTTTCCGTTAACTTCCTTCCACTATGCAGTTAGTAGATTTCTTCACAAAGTCTCACACAATTCAACGGTTTTAGTGTCTTCTTAGCAAACTCTTTATGTTTTCTCCTATCTCATCGTGAGTTTGAGTGGGGGCATTAGCATAGTTGAGCCCTATTAGTATTAAGAGTAATTTAGTGAAGTATTTTGTAGTTGCCCTACCATATAAAGGGTTCAGTATCCTTTTTTCTGGTTTATGTTTTTCTACTTATGTATAATGATGAAGTAACTTTATGTTCTTCCATTGGTTCGAATAAATAGTTCTTCTTTGACTTCTCTCTCTCTTTTTTTTTTTTTTTTTTTTAAAGTACTTCTAACATTGGGAATCACTTGTTTAGTATTATTTATTAGAAAAACTAGAATTGCATCACTTACTTTCAGATCCTTACATGTCTAGTGGTCCTGTTCCTGCAATACAATTTCATGATTAGCCACTACAAAATAGCTTCTTCTTTGGAACGTAATTCCGAGATAATTTCTTCAAAAGAAAATGGCCACTAGGCACCTCTGCTCAAGATATTCCAGCAACTGCAGATTCAGTATCTAAAATAAATTGTAGCAAAAGAATACCAACAATCGAAGGTCAAGCCCCAGGATGGAAGATTTGCGAACACTGAGATTGACAATGACCAAACTAGAGGATAAGTTTCCTTCAACAAGGAGAGTTGAAGTATTTTGGGTTTTCCAGAACACACATCAAATGCCTTAGTTGTCAAGCATCCACATCACAAAAAATTATTGAGTCATCAGCAAACATAAGGGTGATATCTCCATTCTGGGACTCCTAATGTCTTCGACCTTAAAACCTTTAATATGACCTACTTGAGTCACCCTTAAGATAAGCCGACTAAATGCTTCCATGATAATAATAAATGAGAGAGGAGATAAAGAATCCCCTTATCTCAACCCCCAGAAGATGCAAAGAAACCCTCAGGAGACAGATTTTTAAGGACTAAAAATCTCACTGTTGAAATACACCATTGAATCCTCGGCCCATGTTTGAGCCAAATCTCGTATGCTCCAAGACATAAAGCAAAAAATCCCAATGCACGTCATCATAAGATTTCTCAATGTCCAACTTGCAAATCAGCCCCCATTTTTAATCTTAGCATCCACTAATTCCTTCACAAGTAAGAAAGCATCCAAACATAGCTATAAGAATGGGAATAAGCATAAAGTTAGGTGACAACACGTTCCATTAGTCCAAAAATTAGAAAAATTAAAAGTAAATAACCCAAAGTGTGAATGGTAACATATGAAGGAGCCGTCACATAACAAAAAATGTTAGAAATTAAAACTCTTTTGCGCAACAAAAGTTATAAGAAATTCTTAACAGGAATAATAGAACAAAATTTCACAACTATACCCTCAAACTAAGAAGCACAAACACTTCTAGGAACATAGCGTATATGTACACAAGTCTGCCCAGACACTTGTTTAAACATGTCACGTCACTATTGTTTTTAACCTTTTAAAATTTGTGCACTTTCAAGACACTTGAGAGAGATGTGCTCATCCCTTAAGATGTCTGAAACACATTTAGGCTCCGTTTGGGGTGACAAAAAAAAATGAAAACTCTAAAAGTTATTCACTTTTTATCTCACTGCACGAATTACAAATTCATAACTTATCTCACTTTATTGCATTTTATCTCACTTTTTATCACTCCAAACGCACCCTTAATTAAAAACAAAACTTGCAATTGAATAATTTGATATAAATTCATTCCTTATCCCTTAATTTTACATTATTTTTAATTTTAGGAATTTTAGGACCTAAAACTTCTAATTTGATTAAAAATAGTTTTTTTAAAATAAATACAAATAAAAGATGCACACACATTTTTGTTAAGGTGTCCCCATCATTTTATGTCCCCCAGTCATGATGCTTTTAAGATTAGCGTATCGGCGTGTCTGTGTTGTATTTACATGCCAGTATCCTTGCTCCTTAGCCTCAAATATAGTTTAATAATTAATTCTTAAAAAAATAAAATAAAAACAGAGCAAGGCCAAACAATACCTCTAGGACCAACAAGGTTACCATTACAGTGCAGACATCACCATCAATGTTTACTCTATGACGCCGAACTTGCTCGAGCATTTGTTGCATGCAGTCAGCAGGGTGAACAAAACCACTCTCACTGGAACCCCAGTAGCTAAAAGTTTGTTCTACCTCCTGTGAAACCAGTAAGTTCACTTCTAAGAAATAAATGGCTGATAAGAAGACAACTCAGAAAATGAATCTTTTTATTTAACTCCAGAGAGAGAGAGAGAGAGAGAGCTATTGTCATGCAGTACTTAAATGCTGGATACCGTCTGAAAGGGAAAGGTGGGTAGTGTTTGTTCTTATTGTTGATAATGAAAAAGAGGGCAGAGGAAAATATATTTAAAATACAAATATCTGTAGTTATGTACACGCAAAAATTTACACACACCATAAGTTGAAAAGTCCAGGAGGAGTTATATAGGTCCTCGTGGCTTTGTCTTAGGCATCATGCACCTCAACCCACCTCAAGTACAAGGAAAAAATTAAATAGCAATATATAACACATACTGATGCTGTCACAGAGTGGTACCAATTCACAACCTGCACAATCAGCATCCAGAAAACATGAAGCTTGATGCATAGGTGACTAATGTCACCACTTTAACTGAAGTTATATATATCATGCCTTGAATTGATGTTGCAAAATCATTGAGGCTAGAACCATCGCATCTAAAGAGGCCAAATAATTAATTATGATCACTAATGTATATTCCAAGTAGATTAAACAGTGGCTGACCGTATCAACACAAGCGCTACTAGTACACCAACAAACATGACAATGCAAAGTTTCTGCCTCTGTTCCAGCAAAAGATCCTACATAATATCTATATTGTACAGGCTACAAATAAGATTCCATTTGCTGTTTGTTATAATCGTTGAAGGTTTGAAGCAACCCATTCACCATTTAAATGTTCAGAAGGGAATAATGCATGGTCCGGAATGCAATTCTTTGAAGAAAATCCAAAATTGCATGTCCATTCTCCAATTTATCTAAGAGCACATAATTTGTGGAAAATCTAAAAGCTTAAAGTATACGCAATAGAATTATTGCAGATAAAGCATTAACACTTGAACTGGCTGTCAGAAAATGCTGCATGTATAGAACTTTGTAATCTATTGCAATAATTCAAAATAAAAGCTTCAATATGTATGAAACAAAAATAGAAGACTTGTAAGTTACCTTAATGAAAGCCTTTGGGTTTGGGCAGTTCTGATTTTTAGATAATTTAAGTGTGCACTCTGCAGCTGTGCGACCATCTCGAAGTGCTACAGCCTTGAAGAATTCGAATAAAGTGACTCGATCACTCCGACAAAGTTCAGCAGTCATGCCTACATCAAGGAAAATGACATGAGGCCTTGCTCTAAATAGCTTTTTACTTGAAGCCTTGCCCTGAGATGCTCTAACAAGAATATTTCCTGGATGCATGTCTGCATGAACAAAATTGTCTACCTGGAAAAGTAAATAAGACCTCAGATTCGTCAGAAAAATCATTAAATTTTTTTGTAAATTTTTATATTTTATTTTCTTTTTTTTTTTTTTTGGGCAAGTATGATAATTTCTAGAGATAAGAACACAAATAAAGGGGTTCCCAAGGCTTTTCCAAAAGTGAAAGCCTTGATATGATCATAACAGGTACCATTCAGATAACTTAGAAAGTGGACTTGTGTGTGATATTTTCAAAGGTCAATGGTGCAACAATTTTTATTTGGAAGTGAAAAATAATATAAATGGTGCAACATATAAGCTTGATTCAACTAAATACACACACATAATAAAACTATTTTCCACCAGTACAGCAACAATGATAATATCATAGCTTTTAATGTAAGAAGAACTCCCGCAATGGCATAGGAAATCCTACCAGTAGCATCTTTAGGAGTGCATGAGTCCCAATGTGAGCAAGTGCAGTTTTCATTCGTTGATGTCCTTCAAGCTCATCAACATAGTGTATCACACTTTCACCATGCTCATATGTTTCTACTAAAACAGCAGGATGCACCAGGGGATATAGAGGTTTTGGGAATGAGACATCCTTCCATCTGCGGAAATTGTAAGTAAACCGACTCAAATTAGCTGCCTCCCTTGCAAGATCAACTTGAGACATCATGAAAACAGCAAACTGTTGTATGCTTTCATCCAGTCTCAACCATTTCAATGTGGGCATGAACCTTGAAATTTTTGAAACCAAATTAATTAATACAAAATCCCTTCTAATTGCTTCACCAACACCTGGATGTCTAACCTTCACAGCAACGAGAATGGGCTTAGTTTGTTGGCCAGGATATCGGAATTTTAAGGTCGCTCGGTGAACTTGAGCAACACTTCCAGATGCTACAGGATCCTCTTCAAAATTTTCAAAAATTTCAGGCAACTTCCTGCCAAATGCCCTTTCAATAGTTCTTTTAGTGTAGGCATAGCTATGTGCCGGTGCCTTTGTGTGAAGTTTTGCAAGCTCAGCACATAGGTCTATGGGAAAGAGATCGGGCCTAGTAGCTGACCACTGACCCCATTTAATAAATGCTGGGCCAGCTTTTTCCAATGTAAGATGAACAATGCGAAGCCATGTCTTTCTAAACTCAATGCCAAGGCAATCAGCAAAAGGAGCCATAACCATGCAAGGTAAGAACAAAATTACTAAATATATAGCTCTGAGGAACAATATCAAGCCCTCTGCAAGTGAGTATAAGAATGAAGTCAAGTAAACATGCCCATCTTGCGCATGCATGTACAGAGTAGTTCCCACTGGAAAGCGTTCTGCCTCTGCACATGTTCTTTGAGTCAAAGCTAGCTCTCCAATGAGAAGGGCAAAAACACCAGGAGCTATCACTTCTGATCGGGTTAATGCAAGGCTCACTGCACAGGCAATCTTACTTATTGGTGGCCGAACTGGTCCAGTGTAGGAACAAATTTGAGAAAGACGTTTCCAGGCAATCTGAGCATGGTGTGATATGGTATTGCTTGCTGAAAGGTCATAGATGTTCTTATTAGAAATGGTACTCTTATGCAGGCTCCCCTTTGCTTTCCATAACTTACGTGAAGTAAATCCAATATTAGAAAGTTTATACTGCGAATACAATCTACACAGCGAATAAGGGAGCCCAGCCATGAATTTGGTCCCATTACTATTTATCTCTGAAGAGCTGGTCTTCTGGCACGAGCGCAGTGAATATGCAAGCCTTGTAACATTCCCAAATGCCAAAACTCTGCATTTTAATGTATCTTCTATTATGTCATGCAAATTACGCTGTTTGATAAAAACACTATGTTTGAATTATATAGTAATGGCAATGGAGATATAACTTCACATTCTGACCAAAATTTAATCAGCCATAGTGTCTTCCAGATTAGAAATATTGTACCCAACTAACTCAGGGCCCTCATGGTGTTTGACAAGTAAGTCCTAAAAGTAACTGAACCTCAAATACTATTCCTGAACTAGTATGCACAGAAGCCTCATCAGTAATATCTTTAAGCATTACCATAATGATTGAAAATGGACTTCCTCCTTATTCTTGGGATGCCATTTTATGAGAACCAAGAAGTGCCAGCTTCACTGAGTTCATGGTATTAATAAATGATAATCCTCATTAATTTAGGCAGCTAATTAAACACAATAAATCTACAAATTTGACATACAAGACAAACAGAAAGATACTGCTAGCATATTAAAAAAAAAATTACATATTTAAAATCCTAAGTAATTTAGTCTCTGAAATAGAACTGTAGAAAAGGCATCCGCCTATTAACTTAATTAAAAGAAATATATACTTTTGATGTTGTACTGTTGAGAAATAGTCACATTGTAATTAAACTGTTAGAATTCAACAAATAGTTTTAAAAAATGTCATTTGAACTTCAAATAATTAAAAAAAAAAAAACCATTTTTTTATGAGTGGGATATTTGCACTCCTTCATTAGCTGCCCCACTACACAATAGCTTTAATGGAAAAGAGAAATGTGGAGTGGGAAAAAATAACTAAAGAGCGTTATTCCCTCCCCCCCCCCCCCCCACCCTTAATTTCAATATCAAAGGAGGGAATAATTGCATTCTGTTTCCAAATGCAACTTCAAATTTAAGTTTACTAACTGAACCTCAAGCAGAGAAAGAAGCGCAACCCAGAAAACTAATGCTCCAAATATTTTTAATCAATGAAGCGCAATTACCAAAATACAAGTAAAATAAAGTCGTAATCAAAAACCCATTAGCCAGCTAAGAAGCGCAATCAACACATGAATTTCGAAATTTATGAGAATCTTAACCAAAAACTGAAATAGATTCCAGAAAAAGAGTTCTTATGAGCTAGGGGGTAGTACAGACCTTGACATGGCCATAGATATCAGAGGCAATCCAGTCTACGATGCGCGGGAGGCAAACGACACTCTCCGGCATTTTCACCCCAGGGCAGGGAGCATGAATTTTCGCCGTCGTCGTCTCAGTCGTATGGCGTGCCTTTAAAATCCTAAGCGCCGTTGGGAAATCCTTGGCCGAAGCATGGAAGGTGGATGTGGCTGTAGTAGGGTGGCGGTAGCGTGATGGGTGGATGGGTCAGATATTAGGGCCGGCCAAGAGTAGGCGGAGAAATTGAAATCGTGGAGACTGAAGGCCAAACGTTGGTGGTGTCTCCGACGTACACGGTTGCCGTCGATGGGCCCTTGAGTTCCGTATGTATCGCTTCAGTCCAAATTGATCCGTAATAGCAATTTAGATCCGCTAATAGTGGCTCGCTCGGCATTTTGGGAAATGGGAAGGGCCAGTGAAGGGAAGTTCGTTATTGGATTCGGGTCATATTTCGATTCCCGTAAGATTGCTTTATTACCCAGCCCTGACATGCTAACCCATAAAATTCTGGCATGGAGGTGGGGAAAAAAAAAAAAAAAAAAGATGATGGAACATATAAAAAAATTAAATAAAAGAAAATTTAATTTTTGTATTTCGATAAGAGTTATACAAGGTACAAATATATTGTGAATTACTTTTTCTTTTGTCTTCATAAAAGAGTTACTTCCTCCATCTTCCATATGGTTATTTTTATTATATATATTATAAGTCTTGGTTTTAATACCTTTGAAGTCTAGGTGTTAAATTTAATTTCTCAACTTTTTAATTTTTAAATTTAAAAATAACATGTGGCCTTTCTATATGATTGATTTAAAAGTTAATTTAAAATAGTTTGAATATTAAATTTTGAATTTAATGACCTATCATAATGCCAATGAATCTTACATCTTAAGATTTAAGCTAATTGATTTTAAATAAAGTGAATTACACTTGCTTCCGCTCAACATTAGAGTAATTATAATTACAACCCTTAACATTTAAAATTTATCTATTTTATTTTTGAAATATTATTAATATTAACCTCTTTTATTAAATCAATCGTTAAAATTTAACCCAAAAAAAGGTCAAACATAACTAAAATTTTAAGTTATTTTCCTATTTTACCTCTCCTCCTCTCATATCTAAGTCAATTTTGATGTAAGAGAAAGATATGTAAAATAAGAAAAATATCTAAAATTTTAGTAACTTTAACATTCTCTATTATGTTTTAAATATTGATTTAACAGAAAAAGATCAATATTAACAATATTTTAAAACAAGGGAGGTAAGTATAATTTTTAAATGTAAAGAATATAAGTATAATTACTAAAATGTTGAAGAGATATAGGTATAATTTATCCTTTTAAATATGGAAATGATGTTCAACTCTAATTGTATTAAATACTTGATTTTAAATGTTTAAATTTAAATGGCAACAATGACATGACACACTTTCATTAGATCTTTCATATTAAAATTTAGGGGTATGCCTTTATACCCCTGTATTTAGGGTGAAAATCACTTACATCCTATGTACCTTGTTATTATGCACTAATATTTCATGTAAAGTTAACGATGTGTGATACACGTATACAAAAACTGTAAATGATGAATATCCAACTAAAAAAAAAAAAGGATAAACGGACAAAAATACCTTTCGCTCTCATCTTCCAAGCCTCTGTACTAGCATGACATTTAGCTTCGATCCTCTCAAATAAGAATTCCCCAACAAGATCTCCCCTCTCATTGACTACTTTCCCTCCAACTCGATTCTCTTAGGATCCAACCCACCCATGAAATCACAGCAACCTAAGGTTAAGGTTTTTAGGTATAACAGTCACATATACATACAAATATATAGATGCAATGTATGCACATATATAAAAGAAACTTCAATCTCTCAAGAAATCCAAACTGTGTCTGATTAAATCTTTACCAAAGTCTTATTTTTTCATCTACAGACGTCTAATTCTCTTAGTTTTTTTCCTTTTTTTTTAATCAATGGTTTTGAAGAGCAGGAGGCTGAGGAAATCTTAAGGATTGGGTTTGTTGTTTTGCTCAGAATTAGGATCTAGCATATGAGTTGGGGGCTCTTCAATCAGTAGAGTTTCTCATTTGTCTAATTCTTCAATCCTACTCTAATTTGTGTTATATATATATAAATAAATGTTATGCGTTTTGTACAGATTTTGTGTGTTTTTCACGTCTTAAATCACAAATGATGATTACATATTCTACAATATTTTCTTATTTAGGGTGCGTTTGGAGTGACAAAAAGTAAGATAAAATGAAATAAAGTGAGAAAGTTGTAGGTTCGTAATTTGTGCAGTGAGATAAAATATGAATAATTTTTCGAGTTTTTCAGCATTTTTCACATTTTTTAGAATTTCTTGGCACTTCAAATGAAGCCTTAGTTTTTGAAAGAGAGGGGATGAAGATTTGATTAATTTGTTTTTTTATAATCACTTTGTCAATGAGTATTAATTTGTTTATTTGAAACTTTTAATAATGGTGAAAGTTATGTTGAGAGAGAAATATAGAAGAATATAGAACAGAGAAGAGGGTAGCAAAAAATAAGAAAATACTTCTACCTTTCTACCATTTAACGTAACGTCGTCCACTAGTGCACTTTAATCATGATTACAAAGGATATTAGTACGTAATAACGAGATATAAGGGGTGTAAGTGATTTTCACCCCAAGTATAAGGGATATACAGGCAATTATCCCTAAAATTTAAACTAATTAAATTTAAATCATTAATTATAATAGATATCTAGTTTACAATGTTTAAATTTAAACGATAATAAAATTACGTGTTAAAATATAATTGTAATATAAATTAAGAGTTTGATTAAAAATACATGCATTACAATATTGGGATTTTAACAGTATTTTGAAATAAAAAAATTAGCCATATTTTTATATGATAAAATTATTAAAATTTTCAAAAGATACACATTTATTTTACATATAATTATTAAAAGGTTAGAGGATTATTAAAATTATGTGTCACACTTTCAATGGTTTTTTAATCATTTTCTTTATAACTTATTTTATTTCATATTTTTAAATTAGATATTATACTCAAAAGTGATTTGCCACATTTTGATTGGTTAAAATATAAATTTAAATCATTTTTTGATTTTGTCATGCTTATAGCTTTGAATATTATCATGCATTAATAATCTAATATATTTTTTAAGTCTTTGGTTTTAAATAAATTTGTAACATAACGGCCCATACTTTTGATACATGTTATTTTAATTATAAAATATTTTGTTATTATTTTATTCATAAAATATTTTATTATTGTTAATACAATGATTTGTGTGATTGATGTGATGCAAGTGGAGTCTCGGTTGCTCGGTATTGGTCAAGGGTAATTTAGAGTTTCTGACTTGGAGTGTTTAGACCACTATTTGGATAGTCCATCGGCAAATACTTTTCTTACTTAGGTGGGTTTCTGCAACTTTTATTGTTACCGCTCACCTAGGCTGGTGACCAAACTGGGGTCACCATCGACTACCGCCCTAACCTCAACCTTAGCTTCCTTAGCTTAGATAGCTATTAATTTGTAATGGTATGGCATATATGTGTATATATATGCATATGTATGTACAGATGATTGTTCTAATAAAACTTATTTTTTTCTCTTTTTGCTTTTCTTCTATTCATTTTTTTTTTTTTTTTTGGGTTTTCTAGAGTATTATGAGGGAATAAGGACTGAGGAGTTAGCTCCTTTCAGATTATAAATCAGAGTGGGAGTTTGATTTAAATAATGAGTTGTCGGGTGTGGTTTTTCTTCATTCGACCTTTCAATTCTCCTTCAATCGAAGCAAACTTGAGATACGAATAATTAATATTGACTTGTTCTACCTTACTAAGCATTATGAAGTGGTTAATTGATAGTATTTGAATGTAATTTGTTGAATTGATGCTTTGCTGTCCATATAGATATATGAAGAAGATAATGGAAATAAAATTGAAATTGGATTATGATATGGTAAAACTAATGATGTAGGATCTTTTATAACATATTTAAGGTGAAATTAAACTTATTTTAATAAGAAATTCAAAAGAAATGGATTTAGTTTAAGTATTGAAATGGGGAAATGGAACAAAGTTTAGCTCATGAGTTGTTGGACATCAACCATATGCAGGGCCATATGGATAGTTTGATGTTCAGATGACTGTCTAGATGTTGTCTTTGTTCTCTCCTACAGACGACCGTTTAGACGGTTTCCTAGCCAGCCCGTGCGGACAATTTTCTATCTGGCCTATGTAGACGCTGCGCACATGACATAATTGGTTTTTATTTAAATTTCAGTGTTTTTGTCATACCCTGAGTTTTGGAGACCCAAGGGGTGAGTTAATTTTTTTTTTCTTAAATTATCCAAACCATTGCAACTATAATTTAAACCCGACCCTTGGATCAGAGCAACTAACTGGACTTAGAGCAAACATTTAAAATAAAATACTAGAAAATTTTTTATTAGAATATTAAAAGAATAAGTACAAGCAACAGCCTTCGTCATAGCCAGGCTATTAATACTTGACTCAAACACAATTTGCTAAATAAATTGACTCTCTTTCCTCAGTAGACCCAACTCTAAACCTACAAGATAGACTATAGGGAAATGAGCACTAATTCCCATGTGTCCACTTGCATGCAAACATACAAACTATGTCCTATCATGCTTCTAATATGAACAAGATATTAAAATAAACATGTTAAACAATAAATATAATAATAGAATCAAAATTCCTAGTCCTACGAATCCACATTTCCGCTGTGCTACTCTAATCCTAACTTAGCTAGTCTAACTTTACTGTAATTAACTCTCAAGGTAAAACCTTATCTTATTTTTTTCCTTATTACATTCTTATTCATGTTTTCACAACATCCATTTCTTTTTGTTAATTTTCTTTGGCATTTCATTATTGATTCATTATCCGTTTTCATCTATCTTTTAATTACACCACATAAAGACACACACCACACACATGCGCACCTCCCTTATCCTCTCATTGGATTTATAGGTCAAAAGATGAATCACATGATATTTGGCATTAAAACCTACCCTGTACAAATTTAAGTATTTCAACCTAAGAGTATCTCATGACCCTTCCTGTTTTCTCCATAATATATACAAATACTATGCACCCACCCCCCCACACACACCACATATCCACTCTTAGAATTTTAAATATTTATCCCATTTTCCTTTTCATCAGGCATTCCTTATCACAATTTATCATTAGCAAATTTAACAAATTATTTTAATGATCATAACATATCCCATATCGGACTTTCACTTTATTGAATCATTACTTTTCATCATTTTTTTTTTATTCCTTCTTAAATCTCGTTTGCAGCTTTCAACTTGAATCATGTAATTATACTAAGCTATTTAATCAAATAAAATACCGTAAATAAGACAAAGTAAATGAAAATGTTGCCAAACAAGTAATTAAAGTACATTTCGCAACTTTTCGCACCAAAGTATAATTTATCCCGTAATACAACACTAGATGCATTACAATAAAACATTAACCATGCTAATATAAAAACAATTAAATCCAGATGTATTGTTATTAAATAATTAATTATAACAAATAATTAAATCACAAACCCTTTTTAAGTTCTAATTTGACCGTTCCCTTTTTAATTAATTCTCTAATATACATAAATTTATTATTTATTCATGCTAATATTACTCAAATTCTAACCATAATTTACCATGTTAACCATAATAATTAATTATCCAAAATCAAGTAAGTAAAAAATAAACATAACTCCTATTTATAATCTCTTCCTCTTTTTAAGCCACTGTACTATTTTTTTCTCTGAATACTCATAATGTTCCAATATAGAGTAATAATAATAATAGCAACAATAAGAATAATAATAAAATTCTCCTTTATTTCTTCTATAAAATCACACTAATATAATACTAGGTATTATAAAAATATAAAATTAAACTAAATATAACAAATATATCTCTGCCTATAATTTCTCCTTTGATTCCTTCTTTTCAATATAAATTTATATTTCATCATTTCACTCTATTTTCCTTTCTCTTCTCTTTCCTATTTCTTACTTTCCTTTTTTTCTCCCTCCTTCCGAATTCCCATATCTTTTCAAGGTAGAAATAATAATAAAGACAATCATAAAGATAACAATAACAACAAGCCAATAAAATAAAATTCCCTTCAATTTTTTCAACCTCTATATCTACTAGAAAACAGCTCTTTGGCTACGGAGGTTTTGGCTACGGCCCATTATCATAGCTAAAGCATATCATTGGCCATTGCCTAATAATAGCCGTAGCCAAATATAAAGCCAAATATTTAGCCGTAACCATTATTATTTAAGTAGTAGCAAAAAATTATATGATGCCCCATTTGGCTGCTGCTCTAATTTTGTGGTAGCCAATATATCTTTGGCTTCTATGTTTTGGTTACGGCCTTAATTGGCAGAAGTTAAAAACCAAAAAAAAAAAAAAAAAGTTTCCCTCGTTCACTCAATTCCCTCCCCCGCAAATAACCCTTCGCTCACTCGTTGGTCTCCAAGTTTTTATCTTTCTTTATCTTCTCTAGAGCCTCTCTCCACCTCCCTCCATTTCTTCGGCACCTGTCTCCCTTCCCTTCTTCTTTTTCTCCCATGACCCGCCAGCAGCCAGAGCTACCCTTGTATGGAGCTCCACTCTCACCTGGAGCCCCCGTTACCTGCTACTAGTTGAGACCCACAATCGACATGGAGGGTTTGTGAAGAGGGCAAACTACAACTCTAATTAGTTCTTCTTTATTTAGGTAATTCGTTCTCTATTGGCATGATCATCTAGGGTTTATTCATTTATCTATTTTTTTTTAATGTTTCTTCATTTACTGCTTTTGCTTGAGATTTTGTGGGTTTATCGTTTCAAAGTGACAGATGTGAGTGTTCGATATCATTCATGTTAGTTTTTCCCTATATATATATATATATATATTATTGTATAGCATCACGTGGGATTCCTCTGCCCCCTATGTTCTAAGATCGTGAGAAGATCACAGCAAATGAAAATCAAATTCACAAATTTGTCAGTAGTTTCTAAAACATGGTTCAAGTATATAGGTTCCAAATACTACCTCAATTGTAGAGACTCATGATACATTGAGAAGGAATTCAAGTGTAGTGCGTATAGTTGTCCATCATTTGACATGTGGTTGTTATCATTTGCAAACATATTCAATTAACTAACTAATTTGCTTGAAATGTGCAATCTGGACATGATTTGAGCCATGTATTACATAAAAACCTCTAACAAGTCTTTGATTTTAAGAATCTTCACAAAGGAAAGAAAGCCCGTACAATGAGTTCTAGGAGTTTTAATTTTGTTTTCATTTTGATGTTATCCTTAACTATTTTAAATATTTAACTAATAAAACCATCCAATTATTTCTCAAACACAAATTCGAATTGAACATCCTCAACAACAATTCAGTAATTAAAAGTTAGAGAAAGAAAAATGATTCCGTAATTTTAGAAAATTGTGAGCTTCCTTCTCTTATATCTGCTATTGAAATCCATAATTCTTGGTTATTTTATTACCCACATTCTAGCTAGATTCAGAGTATCAAAATGACACAGTTTAGAGTTGGGCCCTTGACGAAAGTTTTAGATATCTTTTTAGCTTTACAACGCACCTGAGCTTGCTTTATTTTGACTTCTAGAACTTCAGGTATAGGCTGAAAACCAAAATAGTTTCTGCGCTGCAGTAAACCTGTGGACAGATTCAAACTTCTCTATTTCTACTAAGTTCTGAACTTCAAAACAATAGAATGGGTTTTGGGCTCTTCACGGAAGTTTAGGTCTATGTCTTAGCTTTCTAGCAAGCCAAGCAACACCTTAAACTGAGGTCTATAGCTCTAGTTAGAACCCAAAAATCAAACAGTGTTCTGGTTTTGACTAGATTGCTACACTAGAATTTGCTTTTTAGAGCTAGCCCGAATTTTTCCTTTTCACATCAGCCCAATTCAACTTAATTCAATAATTAAACACCTATAACATACCAAGAATTCCCAAGAATTAAATAAATGCGAAAGACTCCTAAAATTTGGGACAAATGAGCTGAGAAACGTGTCAAACATTTTGAATCAAAACAATTGCAACAAAGAACATGTGTGAAATAAATTCCCACATCAACAACCTTGGAAACTATCACAATCTTATAGCCCCTCTTTTCTTATTTGGTTTAGTTGTTTGTAAAGAAATGCAACATGGGCAATGTAGAAGTGTTATTTTTACAAATCACATGTTAGAGTGTGTTTGGATCAAAATATGGAAGAAAAAGTAAAAGTGGAGGCCTGTGAGTAAGGAAAATGATTTATTTATACTAATTAAATAACAAAATAATTTTTTGAACAACTATTTATTCATTATTTCTCTTATTTCCCTAACCATATTGAACAACAAAATAACTTTAGCATTTTTTTTATCTTCATTTTACTTTTTTAGTTTTTCTCTCCATCTTTCTTTCTACAATTCTTTGTTCCAAACACAGCTGGGGATGGAAATTCCATGTGACCATGTAAAAAAATTGCCCTCCATGCACATGGTCGATGATTTTAGAAAAGGAAAATTGCATGATGAAAAATAAGCTGACCATATGTATTGGCATAAATATGTTGCATATGTCTAGCATTTATAGGAATTGCTTTGGCTAGAACATAATCATTATTACAACGATAGAAAAGTGAGACATAGGCCGACAATTGAGGATATGATTTACTTGAAAATTGAAAAGTGGGATGTGACTAATAAAACAATCCAATCATTTTGAATACGATTTAGTTGGAAATTGGAAAAGTAGAACGTGACTAATAAAACCATCCAGTTATTTCTCAAGCACAAATTCGAATTCAACATCCTTAATAACAATTCAACAATTAAAAGTTAAAGAAAGAAAAATGATTCCGTAATTTTAGAAAATTGAGAGCTTCCTCCTCTTATATCTGCTACTGAAATCTAGAATTCTTGGTTGTTTTATTACCCAAATTCTAGCTAGATTTAGAGCATCAAAATGACACAGTTTAGAGTTGGGCCCTTCACGAAAGTTTTAGATATCTTTTTCAGCTTTCCAACGCACCTGAGCTTGCTTTATTTTGACTTCTTGAACTCCAAGTACAGGCTGAAAACCAAAATAGGTTTTGTACTGTAGTAAACTTGTGGACAGATTCAGACTTCTCTGTTTCTACTAAGTTTGAACTTCAAAACAGTAGAACTGGGTTTTGGGCTCTTCATAGAAGTTTTAGGCCTATGTCTTAGCTTTCTAGAAAGCCAAGCAACACCTTAAACCGAGGTCTATAGTCTAGTTAGAATCCAAAAATCAAATAGTGTTCTGGTTTTGACTAGGTTGCTACACTAGAATTTTTTTTTAGAGCTAGCCCAAATTTTGCCTCTTCACATCAGCCCAATTCAACTTAATTCAATAATTAAACACCTATAACATACCAAGAATTCCCAAGAGTTAAATACATGTGAAAGACTCCTAAAATTTGGGACAAATGAGCTGAGAAACTGCAAAACATTTAAATCAAAACAATTGTAACAAAGAACATGTGTGAAATAAATTCCCACATCAACAACCTTAGAAACCATCATAATCGTATAGCCTCTCTTTTCTTGTTTACTTTAGTTATTTGTAAAGAAATACAACGTGGGCAATGTAGAAGTGTTGTTTTGGAAGGAAGGAATGCGAAATAAGATGAAAAAAATTAAATTTTCATTTAATTTTTAGTTGAATTAGAAAAATAAGACTAAAATGAATAGATATTTATTAAAAAAGTGTTGAGTTTGCATCATTAAGTATTAAAAATACAGAAATTAATAATTTCGTTAAGTTGACTTCTAGAAGACTTTTTTGGTTTTCTTTTTACTAGTTTTAATGGTTAATTTTGATCCCAATGGCTTGGCATTCTTGCATATTTATTTGGCTGGATGTGGTTTGAGAGGGGGTTCTTGATGAGTTTTTTTATTGCGGATGAAATGTGGAGCCAAGTTGCTGTGTTTTTTTTATTTATTTTGTGAGCTGATGGTATTGCCTTTCTCAACTTTAAAGTGCTATTTTTATTGATTCTGGAGTCCGATTACTATGTTGATTTTAACCAGCTTTAGGTTATAATTTTTGCGTAGCTTTGCTATTGTTGTTTGCTGAATTTTTTAGCTTGTTTTTATTTGGTTTATTGTGAGTGTATCACAAGGTTCAAATTTCTAGTTTAGTGACTCGAGCAAATTTAGTTTGCTAATATGTTGGGAGGATGTATGATGGTGTGGTCTGCTATTGGTGGCATTGCTACTTTTATTTTTTGCTGATCTGTGGAGATGGATTGTTATAATATTGGTTGTGATTTTATATGGTGCTGCCCATTTTAGTTTTGCTAATATTGCTTATGCTTTGGTGCTTGCAAATGTGGCTATCTCCTGTGCTGTTGATTACAGTTTATTGCTCTGATGATAGTTAATTCTATTGTTGTTGCATACTACTAATTGCTTTGTTATTGCTATTGGTTTGTGGTTGAATTTGGCTACTATGGTTGTGTCAGGTTGTGGCCTTGTAACGACCCGCATCTATATAGTATAATATTATCCGCTTTGGGCTTGGTAAGCTGCTTCCCAGGAGGTCATCCATCCTAGTACTGCCCCCACTAGAGCATGCTTAACCCTGGAGTTCCCACTGAATCCAGTGCTCTCACGGCTTTAAAACGCGTTGTTGTATATGGATATCGAATATTACATATATGCCATTCCTTCTACGACTCAGGCGATGTGGGACGGAAGGTATTGCTTTTTTACTTCACCTTGACTTCACTTTCCCATAGGCAAAGTCCCTCACAGGCAGGTCTCTCACAGCCCCTCACAATCCTCCCCCCTCACAGAGCAGGCGTTCCCGCGTGGCCTTCTACTTCACTCTCCTGCAGGCAGAGTCCTCACAGGCAGGTCCCCCACACGCGGCGCCCACGCGTGATCTCACACTTCCGGCTAGGTATTGGCTTTTACCATTTGTAATGACCCACATCCATATTGTATATTGTCCGCTTTGGGATTGGTAAGCTACTTCCAGGAGGTCACCCATCCTAGTACTGTCCCTACTGGAGCACGCTTAATCCTAGAGTTCCCATTGAATCCAGTGCCCTCATGACTTTAAAACGCATTGTTGTATATGGATATCGAATATTACATATATGCCACTTCCTAAATTGTGAGGGACTGTGAGGGACCTGCCTATGAGTGACTCTGTCTTCGGAGAGTGAAGCCAGAGTGAAACAGAAAAGCAATACCTTCTGTCCCACATCGCCTAGATCGTGGAAGGAAGTAGCATATATGTAATATTCGATATCCATATGGAGCAAAAGCTGTGAGAGCACTGGATTTAGTGGGAACTCCAGGGTTAAGTGCTCCAGTGAGGGCAGTACCAAGATGGGTGACCTCCTGGGAAGCAGCTTACCAAGCCCAAAGTGAAAAAAAATATTGTACTATATGGATGCGGTCGTTACAAATGGTGTCAGAGCCAATACCTAGCCGGAAACGTGGAATCACGTGTGTTGGCCCAAGGCTTGTAAAGTTAGTTTTATAATTGATTTTGATGATAACAAACATTGAATTAAATTTTCAAATTAATTTTCAAATAGACATTGTAAGAAATGTTACAATTCATTTGATAGATTCAAGATATTAGAGTTGGAAGAGATTGATATTATTTTTTAGATATTTTCACATAATTTGGATGAAGGAATAAAGGAATTTCAAAGTTTGGAGTAATAGAAATCAAAGTAAGATGAATATTTGAACTAGAGGTTAACTCGGATAAACAGAGAAATCAGACACGTGTTAGTATATAGAAATCTTAAGATCCAACGGTTTAATTTTCATGACATTTTAATATAGTAAACTAGACTTCCATTCTACAACTTTACCGAAGGGAGATTTTTTTGAATCTGACGTTAAGGTATCAAAACATGAGTTGGAACATTAGGCATTACAGAAAAGTTTTTAATTCTGGATTCTGGAGCTAGTCTTAGTTTTTGAACATAACTCATACTATACAACTTTAAAAATTCTGATTTTTGGTGTGTAAAAGAAGACTCAAAAAGCTACAACTTTTGTGTTTAAGTTTCTTCTAATTCTAAAAGTATCCTAGTGAAACGGAAGCTTAAACGGGAAACACAGATTCAGAATGTCAGAAAAAGCTATCAGAAGCTGGTCTCGGTTCAGAAGCCATATCTGACTATCTAACCGTTGGATGAAGCTCAAAATTTGACATGTGATAGCTGACTTATATATCTACAAAGTCTTTACTCTGAGGCAATGTCAGATTTGAACGTTCTGAGGGTGAAAAGGGTCACAAATATATCAGAAAATCTGAATCTGAAAGACAGCATTGGAAGCAAGGAAATTCAAGGCAAAAGTGTCTTTTCACTTAGTAACGGCCATTTGCAGATTTTCATCTATAAATAGAGCCTCAAACTCAATTCAAGAAGATGAACAAGGCAAGAAAGAAGTGCTTACAAAGAGATACAAGAAATTCTATAACTTTGCAAACATAGAGTGATTTCTTCTCACATTTGTGCTTCATCTTTCATATTCAACTTGTGAGAGTTTCTTTTTGATTTGATTGAGTTTTAAACTCATCATTGTTGTTGTAAGAAAGGGAAATTTAAAGCCTTTTAATTTGTGAGAGTTGGGTGAGCTCTTGTTGGTTTTGGTTCAAGTGTTAGGACCAAAACAAGAGACTTTCTTTGAGAGAGACTTGTGTGAGTGATTTGGGGATAAAATCACTTGGAAAAGGTTTCTAGCACCTTGGGAAGCTAGTGTGTAGTAAGCTCTTCAAAGAATAGTGGAGAAATCTCAAGGAAGGCCTTGGGGAGTGGACGTAGGCAACATTGAAGCCGAACCACTATAAATCGATTGTGTTTGCTTCTCTTCCCTTCTCTTTATATTTATTGCAAATACTAGCACTCACTCTTCATTCACAAATATTGAATAATTTTTTTTTGGTGCATTTCATATTCATCTTGACATATTTGTTTTAGGGTTGAAATTTTTATTTGTAAAATTTTTAAGTAACCCTATTCACCCCCTCTAGTGTTGCTATTTGGGACAACAACGTGTGTGGGGCCCTGCATGTGGGGGACTTGCCTGTGAGGGACTCTACCTGCAGGAGAGTGAAGCAGGAGGCCACGCGGGGACACTGCCCTTAAGGTAAGGAGGAGATTGCGAGGGACTGTGAGGCATCTGCCCGTAAGGGATTCTGCCTGCGGGAAAGTGAAGTCAAAGGTGAAGCAGAGAAACAATAGCTTCCGTCCCACATCGCCTGAGTCGTAGAAGGAAGTGGCATATATGTAATATTCGATATCCATATACAACAACGCGTTTTAAAGCCGTGAGAGCACTGGATTCAGTGGAACTCCGGGGCTAAGCGTGTTCTAGTGGAGGCAGTACTAGGATGGGTGACTTCCTGGGAAGCAGCTTACCAAACTCAAAGCGGACGATATTGTACTATATGGATGTGGGTCGTTGCAGGCCTGTTGGTTAACTTTACTTATATATTATTGTTTATTTTACTAGAGTTTGCTTCCTGTGTGCATTGTAGTGCACAGTGGCTTTGGCACTATACTTTGTTAGGTATTGTTTCCATTGTTTTTCTAGATTTTGTTTTTAGAAAGGAATGCATAAACAGCTAATTATATAATTCTTTATGTTTGTCAATGTGAAAATCTGTATGTTTAATTTGTTAATTGCTCCAAAACTATTAGATTTTAAGCTTGTGTTTTCTCGTACCACTGTAGTGTACAATGGATGTCATTTTGTAATGTGTGAGAAATTTAGTTATTGAAAAAAGATAATGATTTCAAGTAAAGTTTGTAATTGTAAAACTTTAGCTTGAATATAAATTGTTTCCATTACAAATTTTTGAATAGGTTCCTTGGACTAGTTTGGTTCGTTCAATGTTCAATTTTATAGATTTATAACCTTTCTTTTATAGCTTCAAATCTTGGTTTATTTTCAATACTCTAGTTGCATATAATCTTTCTTTTACAGCTTCAAATCTTGGTTCATTTCAGACTTGTTAACCAGTTTTCTAGTTATATGTTTTCATTATTGTTCTTTGGTGCTAACCTTATTATACAATTAATTGATTTGCATTGTGGTTTACAGGAATAGAGTTCACCAAATCGTGGGAGCTACGCATAATATGCAACAACGCTTTAGGGATATGTTGCCTCCCCCAATAGATAATCCCTTCAATAATAGTATTGCTACTGACAACGTTAATGTCAAAAGTGCCCGAAATGTAAGTCTTGCTATTTATCTAAGTTTTATAACTCAAGAATATTTTCTTTGCCACGTAAAATATGAACCAATGTTTTGTTTTTGTGACAGATATTTATGTGACTATAAAATTAAGGCTATGTTTGGAGGTGGGTTAGGAGGGGATGGGATGGGCAGATTGGGGGTAACATTTTCATAATGCCTTTCATTTTGAATTAAATTATAAAGGCTCATCTTATTGTCCATGATTTCATTCAAAGTTAATGGGTGTTATAGTTTGGTTCTTGCGTCCTATTTGGTTTCATGGGGTGCATAATAAGGTGATTTTGTTTAAGGGGTATACCCCTTTGTGTTATATACATGCTTCCTATATTTTATTAGTAAATTGCCTTTTACCTATCAAAAAATTAAAAAAAATATTTTGTATAGGCACAGTTTGTAGCCTTATGCCATAGGTTCTATAGTTTGAGATTTTGAATAGTGATTCTCAAAGGTCACAGAATTTTATATTTATGTTTGGAATCTATATTAGTTACATGATTTACGTAACAAAGAGTGATATTCCATATAAAAGTTCTTTCAACTAAAACTAGATATTATATGTTACGTGTTAAGTAGTCTTAGCTGTTACAATTGATTTTGTGGTTGGAATTCGAATGGGAATGTGCTCTTTCAATGTTGAACTTTTGTTTCCAAAGGCATGGCCCTACACTGTTTGTACATTCATTTCCTATCATTAGTTAAAAAGAAAAAATTTATTTTTACTTTAAAAAAAAAAAAGAAAATTGGCACGTAACTTCAATTAGGCACTTGTGACATGTAGGAGAAAATGCCGATGTTCCAGTGTTTCATATATGCCCTTGTTGAGATTTCTATTTTAAATTAATTCATGCATAACTCTTTTAAATACTATTTTATATTCCATCTATTTTTTTATTATGTTTAGCTGGTCTATTGAGCTAATCATTATTTTATTTTATTTCAGGGATTCGAATCAAGATTGATTCAGAATGATTTTATGAGGACTATATAGGGATATTATGCTTTTTCTTTTTAAAATACAGTACTCGAGATATTTTTTTTGCATTAATTCATGCATAACTCTTTAAATACTATTTTATATTCCATCTATTTTTTTTTGTAATACTTTATTTATATTAATGTATTTAGATACATTTTTATTAATTTATTGTGCATTTTCCATATTGAATTACAGGTACTGTGTATGAATTAAATTGGTTATTGAGTGTAAATGCAATATTAATTGTAGGTTAAAAAATAATTATTATAAATTAAAAGTAAAATTTAAAAATAATTAATAATATTGGCTATGGTTGTGGGCTGTAGCCAATATTATATATAAAAAAATTAATTTTTGACATTAGCCACTATCCAAAACCGTAGCCAAAAGCTTGTAAAATTAAATTAATATAATATATTTGCCATGGGTCAGGCTGTGACCAAAAGTCAAATTTGGGCGGTGGCCAATTTTTTTATATTGGCCATGACTCAACACCGTAGCCAAAAGCTTACAAAATTAAATTTATGTAATAATATTTGCTACAGGGTAGGCCGTAGCAAAAGGTCAAATATGTAGTACCTAATGATTCCAAGATCCATTTATTGGCCACTCCATACATACAGTAGCCAATAACATGTTTGTCGTAGCCAAGTCATGGCTACAGTCATTAGCCGTAACCAAAGAACCTTTTGCTACTCAGCGAAAACCACTGTTATCAAGCCGTAGCCAATCCTCTTTGACCACGGTAGATTAATTTTTGGTTACAGCTTTGGGCTGTAGCCAAAAGATCTATTTCTAGTAGTAAAATTCTAATTAATTTGTTATTTTACTTTATTTTTCTTTTCCTTATTTTCTCTCCCTTCTTACCCAAGACATTTATCAAACGATAAGATCCGTAATGCTAATCACATAATAAGACAAGAACATACTTAATATTTAATATGTCAATTAATCAAATATTTACTATAGCTAAACATCTCAAATTTTAACTCACAACTGAAGACATAAATTACAAATTAACAGTTTAAAAACCAAACAGGTAATCAAACATATAAATAGATTTTAAAGTGACAAAGTTCATTAATTTTAAAATTTTCCTTTCTTTTAATCCAATTAATTTAACACTTGCTGCTAGTTTAATAATCTTTTTATTAATATATATAATTTTAGTATTTTTTATATTTTATTTATCTTCATCATTTCTTATTTTATTGTATTGTTATTATTATTTTTCTTATATATATGTTTTTTTTTTTAATATCCTTATTCCTTTCTTCCTACCATCTTTCTCATGCACCTGCTCATAGAATCCAGTCGCCCAGGTTACTATACCATAAAAATAGACTAGTTGCAGCTCGTTCATTTCCAGACTTTGTAATTCTATAACTCGCCTTTTTTCTTCCCCCTACTAATCATTCTTATTTTAATTTATGGTAACTTTTGAATCATCTTTCCCCAAACAGATTAATGAATTTTACCTTTTGATAACCATCCATTCACTTGTTCACAAACATATGTATATTTATATACATATATATACATACTTATCAAACAAACAAATTCCCCCAATTCTTACATAACCAAAGACTTCGAGTTATCAACAATAAATTTTCAAACCATCAAATTCCACTTAGCTTCTCGGAAACATTCCCATCCATTCTCCTTTTGTTGTTAGTTATTTCTTTCATTCAATTGACCTTTACACATCTGTACATAGCTTTATATATACATATATATCTACACTGAATTTGCTTCTAATGCTTCAGTGCTTAAATCACAGAAGTTAACACCTATAAAATACAATCATATGAGCCATCTAAAAGCATACAACCCCTACCTTAAGTTCTTAGAAGAAAATGCAGATGCTAGAAGCTACTTGAACTTGTTGGAACTGAATTGATGGATTGGCTACAACCAATACCTCAATAAAGGTGTATTTGGGTTGAAAACAATCCTAATTTGGCTTTTGAAATTAGGATTTGGGTTTAAACAAACTCAAATTTGGTTTGTTTTTTGTTTTTTTTTCTTTCTTAGTTTATTTTTTCTTTCTTGACACACCAACTGTTGTTGTGGAAACCCTGGATCACCTTTTGACAACACTCTTGGTGAATAATGGCAAAAACAACACAAGGAAAAACACACAATAAAAGAACACAAGAAAAAACACACAATAGAAGAAAATCTACTATGCGAAAATATTAATCACACAATCTTTCTCTCACCCAATGCCCCAATACACCCCACAAAGCAATTTCCCAAGCAAGCTTTAACTCCCACCTTGAATGAGGAATTTAACTAGAGTACAAGCTCACCACCCAAAGCTTTGACTAGTGTGCTTTCTCCAAAGAAAAGGAACCTTTATTTATAACCCCACAAGATCCCTCTGCCTTTGTGAGAAACCGATGTAGGATAGGAGCCACTACATTAACAATCTTCACTTTGGCGACTGATCATCTTTAGGAAACTGAACACAGCTAACTCCACCTTGAACACCATTATTTGGGGCTGTCTCGCATCTAGCAATTGGAGAAATGAATCAAGTCCAAGCAATGCTTGAACTTATCTGCTGTGAGGGACTTGGCTAACATGTCTGTAATGTTGTCAGAAGAGTGAACTTTTTCTAGCACCAATTCACCTGAAGACACCAACTCTCGGATCTTGTGGAACCTCACATCTATATGCTTAATTCTAATATGATACACATGGTTCTTCACCAAATGACTGGCACTTTGACTGTCATAGTGAAGCTTAACTCCACCTTGTTATAAACCCAACTCCTTGACAAGCCTAGCATTCCACAATGCTTCATTGGCTGCCTCAGCCACAACCATGTATTTTGCTTCAGTCGTAGAAAAGGGAACAAGAGACTGAACCATAGACCTACAAAAAATAGGCCCTTTTATCAAAGTGAAGACACACCCAATAGTTGACCTTCTGTTATCCAAGTCCACTACATAATCTGCATCCACACAACCTACAACTAGAGGCTCTTCCCGCTGTCTACTGAACATAATGCTATACCTTGTGGTACCCTGCAAGTATCTAAAGATCTACTTGATTGCACTCTAATACTGTCTCACTAGATTAGCCATAAACTTTTTACCACACTAACTACATGTGCCAAATCTATTCTGGTACAAACCATTGCATATATAAGGCACCCAACTACACTGGCATATGGAACTAACTTCATGTCCTTGATCTCATTTTTTGGACTTCGGGCACTGACTTGCAGACAGTCTAAATTGACTTGCCAAAGTTATGCTAATAAGTTTTGCATTATCCATGTTAAATGTCTTCAACACCTTCTCTATATAAGCTTCCTGAGATAACCCCAATCTCCCTAAGTGTCTGTTCTGTTTCTTGGTTGCACCTAAATCCTTTATTTTAGATTCCTTACTCAACAAGGCTTTCAACTTGTTGACCTTAAGAATATTCTTTGTAGAAATTAACATATCATCCACATACAATGGGAGATATATGAAGTAACCATCATCAATGCATTTCACAAATGCAACAATTATACTCACAGAGCCTACAACCAATTCTGATCATGAAAGAGTTAAACTTCTTGTACGATTGCCGTGGAGACTACTTAGCCCAGAAAGTGACTTCGTCAACTTGTAGACTAACTGCTCGTCCCTTGGTTGTGAAAACCCCTCCGGTTACTCCATGTAAAGATTTTTTCAATTTTATCATGAAGAAATGCTATCTTTATATCCATTTGTTCCAACTCCATGTTAAATAATCTACCAAGGCCAATATCACATTGATAGAAGTGTGTCTAACCACTAAGAAAAAGATCTCATCATAGTCAATCCTTTCCTCTGTGAGTAACCCTTCACTACCAAGTGAGCCTTGAATCTTTCACATTCCTTCTCTGATGCAGCTTCCTTACGTTTGTATACCCATTTACACCCCATTGCCTGCTCTCCCTTTGAAAGCTCCACCAATTTCCATGTCTTTTCTTATGCAAAGACTCCATATTCACCATAGCTTGTATACATTTGCTCTTCTCCTGGCTATTGATAGCCTCTTGAAAAGTAACCGGATCCCTAGTACTGGTAATAAGTGCAAAAGAAGCTAAATCTTCAAAGCCATACCTAGTTAGTGGTTTGATAATGTGCTTGGTCCATCCTGAAGCTAAACTCTGGTGTTGTTCCTCCTTTCAACTAGAAGCTTGCTCCTGCAAACTAGGAGCCTCTGAACTCTGAGTAGAGATGTCTTTAACTTGACTCTCTATATCTACTTGCACCACTTGCTTGCTAAAATCTTTATTTTTTAGCTTTTACTCTTCTTGTGATTGAGTACTCTTTAACATGAACTTTTCATCAAATACCACCTCCCTACTGATCACCATCTTATTTGCCTTAGGACCACAGAGCTTATACCCCTTGACCCCTTTCTCATACTCGAGAAAGATCCACTGTCGTGACTTTGGGTCAAGCTTGGACCGCTCATCACTAGAAACATACATTTTTGCGAGACAACAGAAGACCCTCAGCCCAGAGTAGTCAACCTCTTTCACTATCCACACTTCCTTGTAACCTTCCCTTCTAGTGTTATTCTTGGTGATTTATAATTAAGAAGCAAGCCATACTCACTGCATCTGCCCAAAAGTTCTTTGTAAGCCCAACATTAACCTTTCTGCTAATTAAGAAGCAAAACACCTTGCCCTTTCAACAATTGTTTGGTTCATCCTTTCTGCTACACCATTTGTTGTGATATTTTATGTATGTGAAGTGTCTCTTTATTCCTTGCTACTCACAAAATTGCATGAACTCCTTTTCTTTATATCAGTGCCGTTATCTATCCTTAGACACTTTATCTTCCTTTCAGTTTAGTTCTCCACTTCAGCGTTCCACATTTTGAACTTGGCAAACACGTCAGACTTATGCTATATGAAATAAACCTAAACTTTCCTAGAGAAGTCATCAATGAACGTGATGAAATATGATGTCCTTGCCGTGATGCAATTCTCACTGACCCCCAAAATCTGAATAGGCATACTTAAGAATGCCCTTTGTCTTGTACGTAGCTATTTGAATAGCACCTTGGTTTGCTTCCTAAGAACATAATACTTGCAAAAATGAAGCTTGTAAGTCTTCACCCCCTTGAACAAATTTCAGCCACGTAGCTCTAACATGCAAATCCCAGAAACTTTCCATGAAGCATCGTTACCCATCAGAACTAAACCAGAATCCACCAACCCGTAGTTGTCGAGCCACACCCTATTTATTGAAAGTTTAACAAGGCTGTTGTGATCTTCTCATATAAGAGTCTCTTTGCAGTATGTAAGGGTTGTGATCAAATTCTCATACATCGACGAATCTAGTAGCGAGTGTAGTAACATAAGAGCCTTATCTTCATCTTTGAACTTGACTTCTACCCTCTTCAAATCTCTGATGATTTGATTGAATGTGTTGATGTGCTGTTCCAGGTCAGTGCCCTTTTGCATCTTCAAGCGATATGGATTTCGCTTAAGATAGAGTATGTTTGTAAGAGACTTGGATATGTATCATGCTTCGAGTTTCTTCTATACCTCTGCTATCGGTTCCTCCTCAATAACATACTACATCATTTCATTATCTAGACACAATCTGATTGTAGCCACAGTCCTTTCCTAAAGTTCAAGCAAATCTATTTCTTCCATCTTTTCAGGCTTCATTGTTGCTAATGCCTTTGCCATTCCTTATTGCACCAATAGATCTTTCACTCTTTTATACCACAATCCGAAATTCCTCGTTTAATTGAACTTGTTGACTTCAAACTTTGCAGATGAAAAGTTTTCTGACATTTTGCCTTATTGAGTTTTTATCGTAGAAGTGAATAATCCATTCAGTAAGTTCTTAGGAAGGTTGGGGGGTCACACTTGCCCCTTAAAACCTAATCTCCAAGACAGAACTTCCTTAGACTTGTATGGATCCACACTACTACCAAAACTCTGTGAATAGTACCCTAATAAGTTCCTAAGAAAGATTAAAGGGGTCACACTAGTCTCACTTAAAACCCAATCTCCTAAGCAAAACCTCCTTAGACTTATATGTATCTACACTGTCACATACCAAGGCAACTTGAGATTTGATATCAATTGCTATTGCAAAAACCTTGGATTACCTTTTGGTAACACCCCTGGTGAATAATGGCAAACATAAATACAAGATATATATATACACATAATAGAAGAACACAGGAATTACGTGGTTTGACAATTTTCCTACGTCCATGAGCACTCAGAGAAGAAAATCCATTATGTGAAAAATATTACAATCACATAATCTTTCCTCTCACCCAATACCCCAATACCTAATACCCCAATACACCTCACAAAGCAATTCCCAAAGTAAATTTTAACTCCCGTCTCAAAGAAAGAATTTAACTAGAGTACAAACTCACTACCCATTTGATTGGTGTGCCTTTTTCAAAGAAAAATACCCTTTATTTATAACCTCACAGGAGCCACTACATTAACACTCACACATATATATATGTATATATATATATAATCTCATATTCGACTGACTTACCCAAGAAATGAGGAAATAAACTTTGGTAGAAAAGTAACCCTGCACCATATTACCCCAGCTTTACTGAATGTGAATTCTACCAACCCACCACTGATAAAGGCAAGTCTGGAAGTTACAGGAAGCTTCAGCCCTCATTTTCTTTTCCTTTTTTTTTTTCCATTTGAAATTCTTTTCTTAAAATTAAAGAAATGCCCCATAATTTTTTGAAAATTCCCATTACTCCTCTTTAATCGCTATAGATAGCCTTTAAGTTCCCAAATTTAAAATTTAAAATTTTATTTCCATGAAACCACAGAATCCACCTTTCAAATTTTATGATTGGTATTTTAAATTTAGAAAATATCCGAAACCCTTATTTTAATGTTTCAAATTTTAGAAAAAAAAATCTAAAGGTTATAAATTAAATTTAGAAAAATTACAATAATTATAAACTATTTTGGAAAACCCTTAGAACTCATATTTCGAAACTCAATAATTTTAAATTTTTTAAGAAAAATTCAAAACTCATATTTTGAAATTTCATAATTTTTTTTTTTATTTATTATGCAAAATCTCGGTCCTCAGAATTTTATTTCAAAATCAGTAAATCATACCATTTGATATTAAACCTTTAATATGTAATACTCGGAATGTAATGAAAAAGGAATGGGATTTATAATTAATATATCAAGATGTGATGATAAAATAAAAAGTATAATGCACTACAAGAAATATGGGTATAGGGAAAGAAAATTTTCCTCGCTAAATTAATATTGATAAGCAATAATTATAAATTAATAAGTAATCAACATAACTAATTATCTATTTATTATCTTTCTTTTATCTCTTTATCATTACAAACCATCACATCATAATCATGTGGTGGATACAACCAATATGTTTTTGTGGGTTAACACTTAACGCAAATGATTAATCAAAACGTTGTCGTTTATGATCTTTGGACCACAGGCCATGATGAGAAGAATCATCATCACATCATCGTTTATGGTTTAGAATCCAATGGCGACGTTGAACTAGAATAACGTCATAATATATGTTACTGACTTGCTGGCACGGTAACCAACTCCTGCGCAAGTTTAAGCCTTTTCAACCTAAGGGTAGCCTTTGTACCTTTCATTTTCTAGTATCCACTAACCCGACAATCACAACATCACATTTCATTTATCTATTTCCACTTTTATTAGCATATCTTATTCATAACCAGCATTTTCATCATCATACGGTTTATAAACAATGAATAGCATGATCATACCAACTTGTTATAAACAATAGCATGCTCATTTTATCATTTCTATCAACAATAATTCACAATAAATCATAACATTCCTATTATTTCCATTATAACATTCTTTATTCATAAAAATCCATTTTTAAAACCTTTATATTCAAACATTTAAGTGAAAAATACATTTAATAATCAAAAGGAGCAAATATCAAGTTTTGGGCAAAGGGGGTGCAAACCTGTGCACTGGGCAAAAGGCAATAGCTACTGATCAAAGGCTCTGTTTTAGTTTTCCTCTAGTTAATTTCAATTCTTGGATTTCAAATTGGTTCGAGTTAAGCTAAATTTCTTAAAGTTTCTTGTTTCAATTGACACCACATGACTTTATGTGAAGCCAATGATCTTATCACCAAAGTAATCACACCATTGCATTATTGCAAAGTTAATTTGAATTTGGCTAAAGGTTTAACACACCTACCAATCATCAATTTTCCTTTCTACTCTTAGTTCCCTCTTTGTTCAAAATCCACAACACCGATGCATACACACAGTATACATATATATGTTCCTTCTTTGTTTGAAATCCACAACACCGATACATACACACAGTATGCACACACACCACACATATATAATATACATCTAAAGCCTTCGGGAGGTCGAGAGGTAGCCCCTTCCCTCTCCCTTGACCCCTCTCTGTCCAACTATAATCTGAATCGAGGTGTCACCCGAACAGCGTGCATGGTGGAAAAGAAAGATAGATCCATGAATCAATCGAACCTGTATGAGTCCGGGTACCTAGAGTCCTAGCCTCTGCATCTGCTCCCTTCTTCTGTGCACTAAGACAAGCCCCCTATGGCCGCGATCCTTTATATTTGGCCCATTTTGTTACTTTTGAATATTTTGGTTCCAAACTTTCAAACTTAGCCTAATTAAGCTTGTTATTTTACCAAATTAATCATATTTACCTCTTATTTCATCATACGCTACGTCCAAAAATTATAAATTAACTTTAATTCAAAAATTTAGGTCATTACATGACTCACATGTAAATTGGGCTTACTTACCAAAAAAAAAACATGTAAATTGGGCTTATGTCGTTTGTAAAGATAAATGTGCATATTTATATATCCATCACAAAACAATCTTATATGAAACTTGCAGGCTTGTTCTTTGCCATTTCATTCTGGGCTAATACTCTTATTTTTAACCTTTGTCATTCTTTTATTATTTTTTCTTGTCAATTTTCCTCAAAGTATTGCTTTCAATAATTAGGAGAGATACCACAATCAAATATAGAAAGAAAGAAAATATTACAAATAAAACATTGATAAGATATATACATTAATCAATAGTTACAAAAGAATTAAGTGATTAAATTATAAAGATCACTGAAGTAGTAAATATTAAAATATAGATTAAGTTGTGGATCTTCCCAAATATTTCGTTAAATACTGATCGATTCCATACCATTAGAATATTATGATAACACTCCTTATTACTAACAACCATAACTATTATAGTTTAACTTTTTATGAATATAATTGCATTATCAAAATATTTACCTTATAACTTGTTTACTTTAAACATGTAAAATGTTCTAAATGGGTATAATAATTCCTTCTGAATAACTCATTAAAATTTATAATTTCTATTAGGTTTATTTTTTGTAATTGGCAAATTAATAACAAAATAATGACTTTATGCTTGTACTTTTAGGGATTTGGCTAAGGTGTCGAAGGTATAAGTCTAAAGAATTTTTAAAAGTTTCTTAAAAAATTTTAGAAGCAAGAAACTATATAATCCTATGCAGCGTTGGATTGCTTGAGTGCTTTATAAATAGAGACATTCTCCTAAGGTTTCTACACTACAGAGAATGTGAGACAAAAAACTGCTACATTGTTTCAAGAGTTTTCTTCACACTCTGGTGTTTGTACTCTTTAAGGATTTGAAGATTAGTCTTTCGCTAATGAGGGTGTATCGTGGACTCAAGCAAAACTTCAACTCAAGAGATTGTGGATTCGATTGAGAACTTTGTAGTTGTAATCATTGTAACTTGACTTATATAGTAAAAGAAGATTGTGATTTTTTTCAGTTTGGGCATTCCACATTTAATCCTTATGTCACTTAATTTTTTCACACTTGTTTGTTTGGGTGATCCTTTGATACTAGGGCTGCACATATTTTTTCAATTTCAATATCATGAGATCATAAAAATCTTTAACCATTTCTTAAGTTTTTACAAGTTTATGGAATGGTAAAAAATCAAATAATGGTTAGAGCTTAGTGTTAATGATATTCATAAAAAATAATGTCACTACAATATTAAAATTACTCGAAGTTTATCAATATTTAACCAAATATTTGAGAGAACTTTACAATTTACCCTAAAAAAAATCGTCAATACCATTCTTCTTCTCTAAGGCATATTTATTTGATAGTAAAAGTGAAGCAAGAGTAAAAACTTGAAGTAAAAGCAAAGATATTAAAATTACTTACAAAAAAAAAAAAGGGTGAAGCAAGAGCGAGGTGAGCTCGAGGGTATGAATGAAGTGAGTATCAGGGTAAGAATAATCAAATTTTGTAGTGGAGAATGAGCTTGTCACGCCATTGATTTCGCAACCTAAAGTAGACTTGCCTGCTTATGCAATCATCTACACTTTATGCACAAACTATTATTGATCAGAGCCAACCATAATACATGTTAATACATTACAATTATCACACTATAGCACACTCAAATTAATATTACAAACCTCACCATTAAAGCATCCAAATAATATAATAAAATGATCGAAAATAATAACAAGGAAGATAGGAAAATCCCAAGACTTCTGCCAATTAGTCCAGTAGGCATCCACACCTCCAAAACTATAAATAAACTATAGGGGAGTGAAAGCTATACCATGTGTGCCCACTTCAATACACAACCATGCATAATGTGCCCTAATCAAGTTGCTACTATGAATCATAGGTCTTAATCATAATCCAAAAATTTAACACAATATTAATTCTTCCATCTTCATTAACCATTATTTCATTGCCTTTTTTTTGTCTTGTTATCCACTATCAATTACCCAAGTTAAATAGCTAATTCATCAACCAAGATCATTTAAATTTTGTTTACATAAACTCCATAACTGTCAATAATCATTTAACCGTTTACCAAGTTTAAACATTTTACTCATTACTTATCCTCATACCAACATGCAACCTGCATCCACAAATTTAATTTCAACGGGTATAATACTTTACATTTCTACTATTAATCTTACCTTAAATCTCAACATGATTATCATTTGTAACCAAACATACTCTTTACCCAATCCTATTTACCCAATAAATTTATTCTTTATTCATTATTTCATCATTAACATATTATGTTATTAAGAATCCTTCTACCATATTATTATTCTTCTTAACGGCCATCGTTTGTGAAACATTTTAACAACAATATATAATTATATATTGTTACCTCAACTAGAACTTAGTCCATGAAGCCATCATCTTGTTCCTTCTTACCATTCTCACTAACTCAGTTATAATGTAATGACCTAAATTTTCATTTAATTTAGTTTATATATATTATTTAATCTTTTTAGTGAATTTATTTTGTTATTTAAATTTAATAATTTATAATTTTGGTATTTAATTTTAAGTTGTATTTAAAAAGTTTAATTTTGGGTTATATTTGAGAAGATTTTAAATTTTAGGAAAAATGTGTAATTTTCCTAAACCTATGGGGAATAGGAAATTAAATTAGTTGGTTAGGGTTAAATTTTACTATTATATATATATATATAAATCTGTAATTATTTTGGAAAAAAATAAAATAAAATCCTAGAGAAAGAAGCGGAAGGAGAAACGGTGGTTGCACTGTAATAACTGGTGGCTTGTTGTGTCTTCCATTGTCGATTTTCTTTTCCGTCGCCAAATTAACAGGTAGGGGCGGGCCTTTACACTTTGCATGTATATATATGTATGTATGTATATCAATTACTTGGTCATCAAGGCAAAACACGGGTTATCAATATATTTAGATTATGTATATATATATTCGGTTACCTTAATGCTTTTGACACTTCCTTGAAATTTGTTTTGAAATTCTTTTTATCAATTATTAATCATTTAACTTCATAATTAGACAAGTATATAGGATAGATTAAAATATTATATATATATATATATACTTCTATCAGTTGGTGGTTCCTGCGATTGATAGTGACGAATTAATAATTTTTTTTTTACCCGAATGAACTAGAAGTGTGGGTAATGGAATGGTTAAAAATCTGAGTGTATTGCATACATCGTGCCGCGGGTACAACTGCGGGTAATTTGTTTAAGGGAAAGGTTGACTTAAATATATATATATATATATATATGCACACTAATATATATATATATACGGATTGATGAGCTAAAGCTTTGGTGATTGAATAAAGCCTAATAGACTTAGGCTTGTAGACTTTTGTCTTTTAGGATAGTTTGTCTTTATTGATTTTGTCCTTACATGTGAATTATGTTCTTTTAATGGAAATTCCAGCATCCATTGTTAAGAATGCATTCAATATGTTTCTGTGATAGAAAATTTTCATCCGTTGTTATCATTATTATTATTATTTATATGTTGTTTTACTGACTATTTAAAATTTTATGATGAATTCGTAAGAAACTTAATAGATAATGAATTCAAATAAGAATTTATTTAATGTAAATATAAAATAAAATTTGATGTGTTTTGTTTTGGAGAGAGGTATTGAAAATATCAAGTATACATACCCAAGGGTTGAAAATCCCGAAACCCACACGGAGTTGGTTATCGATTCTAGTAGGCTAGTAACCTACAAACGAGTAGATGCCTAAGGGTGGCATATTACATTCCTAAGACTTTAGCTTAGAAAGCAGACACCGAAGAATGGTGTATACTGGTTAGGTCCTGTTTCTACGGACAACCAAGCAGACATCAAAGAATGGTGTATATTGGTTGAATCTGGTTTCTACGAGACAACCAAGCAGACATCGAAGGATGATGTATATTTTGGGTCCTGTTTCTACGGACAACCAAGCAGCAGTACCTTGAAATCAAATTGATTTTCTTTGATGTTATGTGGTGCTAAAACACAATTAATGGTAACGAAAAAAGATAAATAAATAAATTTAAGTTCTTGTGTGAAATTGCTATTGTGCATAATTGTTTCACTTAATAGCATGCTAGGACATACTGCATTTATATTATTATTATTAGGGTTCCAAGCACACCTGATATTAGTGCTAAACCCCTTACAGTATGTGAGCAGGTAATGAATTTGAGTCACGTGTTGGACCTTCTTAGTATAGAAATTAAAGTTTTAATTATTATTCTATGTAATTGTTTTAGACTCTAGAAAATTTATTTATTTATTATTTATTTTTGGTGGATTGTAATACACCTTGATTGTGAGGTGAAGGTTAATTATTTATTTTTGGGAGAGTGTTTAGGCATAGTTTTGGAGCTTCGTTTCCTAGTTAGTTTTGATTAAGGCATTTATTTTAAACTTAAGTATGTAGTTATTTATTTATATTTTCATTGCTCCATAGTGCATGTGTATAGCTCTGATGTGGGGCAAGGAAAGTTATTAATGATGTAATGTGTGTTCTTTTGTTCACATACTCAGGCTGTGAAACCCGAGGTGTGACATATAAACTTTAACTTATCAACATAGATAATATCTCATTATCAACAATATAAGTAAAAACATATAAATGAAATCATAAAATAATATTTAGGTATTCTACTAGGCGGGTGCATGGTCACATACTACTAACCCATTGCCCCTTCTAAGTTTGCCATATATTGCTCCTAGTCAATACGCATGAATATGCGATTCTCACATCTACCACCTAAGATTCTTCTTAGGCAAAACTACATTGATCCAATGTCTGCCACTTTATAGGCTCCTAACTTACTTGGTGTTTGTATCGATCATTGCAAGTTCAAGATTTTCAACCCTTGGACATCTACCCTATATTATAGCACCTTTCCTAACATCAATCATCATGAAACTTAGTATAAGGAATATCAAATAAAAATCATAATACATATTATAAATTTCTCAATCTAGTTATAGTAATTAACACTTCAAATCAAATCCCAACATTTCAATTCCGATAATAGTATAATTACATCATTAATCCCTTATTAGATGTCACCTTATCATTTAATAGTAGTGAATTCAAGCCACCACATTCCATTCTATTCATCAATTATTCATCCTTATAGATTATCAATTGGAACTTAAGTTCCTACTACTAAGTCTCAAAGTTTGTTTTCTTAAAAGTCAACTACCATATCACCATTTTTATACATCTTGTTTATTTTATTTAAATCCTCTTAGAATGCTACAAGTACATATATCAATATAATTAAATTTCTGGTGTTATTAATTTTGTGATTATAATTTAAATCTACATTCTTTATTTATTTAATTTGATAATGTCCTTCTAGTCAAATTCTCACCTTTATAGTCCCAATGCGATTTATCAATGTATGATAATTTTTTTATCATGTCGTAATATTTTATTCATTTTAAACGTATTCATAATTAACATATCATCTTATCATTTAACACATATAAAGTTTCATTAATATTCTTATGCTTATTAATAATTCAATATAATTCTTAGTTAAACAAATACATTTTTATATCCCAGCATATTTCATATCCAGTTACCACCCATACTCACACACCTCAATCATTTATCCATAACTTTGTCAATTAATATTTTATATATTATTCATCAAAGCATTAATTTATTTACTAGTACCAAGTACAGCTGTTCAAATAGAAAGCCCGTCTGGACCCTTATCTGAATGGCAATAATCTAGAAGTGATTATTGTTCATATTCCACTTGAAAAGCCAAACCCCCAACACCCATAAATCTCATATTTTCAACATGTAATCAATAATACAACATATATCAATACTCATTGACCGACCCTAAAAAGTATTTCGGGTTCTACCTCTCAAGTGCAAGAGGGTAGTCGTAATTTTAAAACTCGGTGAGTCCGAGGGTCGAATCCACAGGGAGGGCTTTGTTAAAAGCTCTAGATTTGTTCTCTTAATTAGTAGGTGAACCTAAATTAAATTAAACTTCACAACTCAACTTTTGTTTTAGGTTCTAACTGAATTAAATATTAATTAAAGAAATTCAATTTAATTTTAAAGTGCAACAAAGCATATACTCTAAATTCTAAAGTGAATAAATCAACTTATAAATTAAATTAAATAACAAGCACAATACTAAAAGGTTCTTGATCCAACTTTCAAGTCCGGGTAGCTCACTACTTTACCTTAGGAGTTTTTATTCAAATCTAGATTATGGTTTAATTCGAAAAGTGTTAAGAATATTTTAATCAAAGGTCAGTACCAGTGATCTCAAGTGGATATGGTTAAAGACCTTTGTTTCTGAAAGTTTTTCAAACAAACGAAACTAGAAATGAATTTAAAGCCTATTTTTAACCTTGTTCGAAAGTATTAAACGGTTATATTAAAAACCCATACCAGTGACTTCAAACGAGTGTGGTTAAAGATTTTCGGTTTGAATGTTTTCGAAACAAGTTGAAAATAGATTTTAACACGGTAGATCCTTACGCATGAGCTCTCACAACCCATGCGAAGGCGCTACTAACACCCCAAGGTTTTTTTGTGAACTACCCATTCTTGATTCGTTGCACCAAGAACTAGGGTTTGACGCTAAAACTACTTTAAATATCACAAAAACGATAAAAGAACATTCCATCATGCGAAAAAGGAATCGAAACAAGAAAAACATCATATTACGAAGTAAATCGAATAAATCGAAGTAAATCGAAGTGCAACTTACAATGTAACTCGGATGTAAAGAAAAGATGAACAAGTAATGCGAAGACAATGATGAAAACTCCAAAAACCTCCGTAAATCCACACGTCCAAGCGTACAAATCACTCAAAAATTAATCAAAACCTAATCTAACTCTCAATCTAAAGTGTAGTAATCAAAAAGAGGCCTCCCCCTTCATGGCCGTGCAATGGGTCCTTATAAAGATGCAAGGAAACCCTAAAAGAGGTGCTTCAATTCGTGGCTTTTGGATACATGGTGGTCCCGACCGTATGGTCTGGGGGTCGGGACCACAGAATGCTTTATGCTCAATTCATATACACTGTGGTCCCGACCATTAGATGGACGGTTCTGACCCCTAAGTATCTTTTTTTTCTTGCTTTTCTTCCTCCTTTAGGTTGGGTCTTTTGGGCTAGTCTTGGCATCCAAGGCAAGGATTGAACCATGACATTCCTTCGTTTTCTCGGCCATTTCCATAGCTATAAACTTCGACATCCTTTCCCTTTTCTTTGCAAATAAAACAATAAAAGTATAAGTAATACGATAACACTAAAACTTCAATTTTAATTATTTAAATGCAAGAATAAGTGTTGAGTTAGGAAGTTTGTAATTTCACTTTTCAAGTGTAATCACACCCCCCAACTTGAACATTGCTAGTCCCTAGCAATGCTCTTTATTAAAATGAAATGCATGATGTCCTCTATTAAATGAGATGCAACTGCTATCCTATTTCTCTTTTCGTTGGAAACATGGCTACACTTAGCTACGGTAGCAAGCCCTTTAAACCCCTAGGTTCCCCTAGTGGACGAGGAAGGTCTCGTGAGGGTTTGCAGTGAATCTACCCACAAAATTCTATGGCATGGTCTCAAAGTGTCAAAAAGTGATCCGAATCTAAGATGAATTAAGTTCAAGCTCAATAAGTTACAAAATCTACGTATCATGTGTAATTTCCAAGTGCTAAGCTTAAATGCATGGACTATTAAAGTAGAAGAAGCATGTGTGCAAAATTGTTTCATTTATTCAACAAGGTCTCAAGAGCATAAACGGAATTAAGTTTTGACTTCAAAAGCTCACAGGATTCCACTCATAGAAAGAAATTCACTCATCAAGGGTTCACACATTCCTATTAGCATAAAATGCTATCCTAGTTGCACATAACTCCATAATATATGAATGAATTAAAATGAAACTCAAAGTGGACAGCTCCTAACCATGTTTCAATGCATATGTAAAATCACATCACATAACCTACACAAGATCACTACATACACCATATAAGAGTTGCTTACTTAGAATCCACTAGGTCTTTAGTTTGGTTGTAACTTGGCTAGGGGTAGTGGTTAACAATGTAGGATGGAAATCAAAACACATATCTTGGGAGAAAAGATGTTCAAGTGCACACAACTCCTAAACTACCCACTTCCTTTCCAAACCCTAACAATGAGCCCAACAAGAAGTTTATTCACACTAAATACTACCCTTGGGACAATTGCAAAAGTTGCAACTAATGTATAAGTCCCACAATTTATTAAACCAAGAAATGATAAATTTTTCTTTTCTCTTTTTTTTTTTCTGTTTTTTTTTTTCAATACTTGAAATAAACAAAACATCAATTAGATTCTCCCCCTGATAAGTTTTCATTCTCCATTCACACCATTGACATTAAGGCACTTTTACAACCCAAGACATATGAAGGTAAGGCTTAAAGTGTGTGAATAAGGTTAGGCGATCATATATGAGGGGGAAGAAAAATATATATATGTATCACACACTTTATTGAAAAGGCTTCAAGTTGGTTCCTAGGGTAATTCATAACCAAGAAAGGACAAAAAGGCTCAAAATGACAAAGAAAGCCTAGTATCATTTTCAAAGCTTGCAACAACTCATAATGTGCCACATAGATACTCATGTAAGTGTTTGTGATGCAATCGATGCAATGAAATCCAAGGTGAAGAGCAAAAGAAATGTAAGCATGTGCAACCCCTCAAGAAACGAATGTAAGGCTCAAAAGCTCATCATAAAAGGGTGTAAGTCTCTACCTAGTCCAAAGATGCTCAAGTAACCAATATCAAATAAAATCTACTCCTAAGCACATAAACTTTCCACTATGATAGTCCAAAATGCACAAAGTTATCACACACTCCACTTGAATTATGTTTCCTATTAAGGCTTGAACAAAATTCACTTTTTACCATCTCACTTAATTTCACAATTAACCAAACCATAAGAGCATCATATCATCATGCGAATTCTACCCCCTAACCTAAACTGAACATTGTCCTCAATGTGAAAAATAAGAAGCATATGTGGGTGCGTAGTGTGTGCAATGAGCATGATGAGGATGATGTATATACCCCCCAACCTAAATTGAGAAGATTATGAACATGAATTTAATAATAAAAAGAATAACCGAAATGAAATAAACATAAAAGATAAGGAAAGGTTAAGGAGTACCTCATGTTGTCTTCAATAGAATCAAAAGTTGGATGATACTAAAAAAGGAGTTGCAATGAAGTAGCAAAATTATCATCTTGGTCCAGTTCGTTGTAAACATCACCATCCTCCCTAGACTCCATGTTAATACTTTCATTTTCAAGGATGTCTTCTAGGGGTGGCATATCAAAGTACTCAGACAAAGAACTTGTTTCAGATTCTATAGTGTCGGTGTCTGTGGCGTAAGAGGGTGCATCTAACCACTCATAAGCTATAATTACCTCAGCCCATTCCATATCTAAGAGAAGTTGAAGGTCAACTTCATCCCACCATTGGTCATCTAATTGATCAGGTGTGATGAACATCAGTGGTGGATATATATGGTAAGGGTAGTGAATTACTTTCTAAGAAATAGTCCTCAGGCCACCTTTCCCAGTCAACCTCTGAACTCTCAGACTCGCTACTCTCACTGGATATAAGGGTTATGACATCCCACTTACGTTTCCTACTTATGGTACTAAGTTCCCATTGTTTACATTGATTGTTAGTTGGACCATAGATGGAGTACCTGTTCTTTGCAAAAAATAAGAAAATAAAATTTAAGAACATAAACAACCTATAATTTAACACAAGGTAGCATCCATAAAAATAAGATAAAATGGAAAACAAACACAACTAGAAATATATAAACATCCCAGTAGTTAAAAGTGAGTAAAGAGTTTTAGGATTACAAATTAAACAAAAAGAAAAGTTCACTCCTAAACTCTCAAAGAAAGAAACATAAAGGCCATCACTGCGGAGGCGGGGGTGGACGAGATTCTCTGAAATAATCCAAAACACTTTGTAGGAGATGGCCTTGAGTTTGTTGGCTTTGGTAAATGCGTAGCAGGAGCTGGTGATCAACTTCTTGATTCTGCTCCATGACACTAATACGTTCAGCTAAAACTCAAATTTGATTTGCCAACTCAACATTGGTGACCTCCTCTTGTTTCTCTTGGGTGTGTGAAGGTTCACCCTCTTCTTCAGATTCCTCTACCCTCATTTTCTTCTTTAATATCAAACCTCTGGATTTAACATAAAATGTGATATTGAACGGTTGAAGTCCTGAGGTTATGAGTAGGTCATCTGTGATATAAGCTCCTTTCCTTCTAAAGATCTCTGTTAGTGCTCCGCCAAAGGGTAAAGCTGACAGAGCTCCAGGGTGCTCACAAGTATAGGCTACTTGGTGCCAAAGATATGAGGGTAAATCGATTGTCATCCCAGTCCCAATGGCATAAACAAGTCTGGCTCTAAGGGGAGTACAATCAGCGGTCCTATTTTGAGGTAGTAGGTTGGAACAAGAAAACAAGTGCAACGCCCAGTATTTATCTTTTAACACAGATGCAGGTTTCCTATATTCATCACCCCATTCCTGACCCTCTAGTAAGATCTCTGAAACCACAATTGGAAATGGAGGAGTACCCTCAGCTGGATAAGTGAATTCCAGATTTTTAACTCGAGGTAATTGAAATATGAGAGCAAAGTCATCAGATGTGAGTGTAATTTCAACTCCCCTTACCCAACTGATTAGACGTTCTCTACCCCTTCGCCTTATAATTGAGTTTGCTTTGAAATTGGTGAAAATTTTCTTAACCAAATCAACTATACAATAAGCCTGAAACTTTGCTACATTAATCCACTGCCTTCCTTCAAAATTTTGTTCAAGCATGAAGTCACTACGCTTAAATTGATCAATTTGCCAAAAACACTCAATTACTACTGATTTATTCCCCCATGTACTATCATATTTCTCTTCAGCATTTTCTTTCCAAAAACGACTCCTATCAAAAGATGGGGTCCCTAATTGTCTATTTACCGGTTTCTTAGTTCTCGGAGGCATGGGAACTACACAAGTATAAAAACAAAATTCAATGAGTAACTATGCAATTCCTACGTCCACCCAAGTTCAGTGGCCCGTTCTAATGAAAGATGTTCATTGGAATCAAAACTAATGCATGCAAAATAGACAAATTAGGTGGCCATACATCATCCACCCAAACTAAATTTCACAAATTTAATTCTCTAGGTGGCCATGCATCATCCACCCAAACTAAATTTCACAAATTTAATTCTCTATGTGGCCATACATCATCTACCCGAGAGAGGTCCATTCAACAATTTCGGTGGCCATGCAACATCCACCATGAATTCAAATAACAAATTCTCAAAGAAAAATTAAAAAGAATTAGCAAATAAGCTCAAAATTGGAGGGTTTTTGAACCCTTGGACCCGATTTGTGAACCATGAATAGGAAGAAAGTAACGAGTGAAAGACTTCACTCAAATGGATTAATTACTTTCTACCTTAGTTAGGAACTCAAAATAACTTAGTTTCGCAAGAAATCTGAAACCCTCGAAGCTTGGAAGCTCAGGTCTGAAGAGGGATAAACAAAGAAGCTACCTAGGGCTTGAAACGACAAAGCAACATACCTTTGGATGACTAATACTCGAAGAATAAGGGCTGAAAAGGTTGAATCCACCGTTGGGAATGCTGATTCTAGAGGAGAATACCGAGTATTGAGAGGGAAATTTAGAAATCTAGGCGTTAGAAGAAGGTAATTTGGGTTTTAGAATGGCCGAATTAGGCTTTTGAAGGTTGCAGGGTCCCGACCGTCTCGGCAGGGGGTTGGGACCACAGAAAGTCTCTCCCTCAATAATGTACTTGACCGACCCTAAAATGTGTTCGGGTTCTACCTCTCAAGTGCAAGAAGGTGGTTGTAGTCTTACTCGGTGAGAACCAAGGTCATCTCCACAGGGAGGGCTGTGTTAAAAGACACTGGACTTGTTCTCTTAATTAGTAGGTAAGCCTAAGCTAATCTAAACTAATTTTGAATTACAAAGTGGTTTGAATATGGCTGGGTTGAGAATGGTGGAGTGAAGGAATTGTGATATTAAACTAGAATGCCAATATTGAAAATAAACTAACTAAAATGATCTTTGCTTCGAACCAAATCCAGTAGTGGGTAGTGTTTTACTCAAACGCATTTGTAACTCAACCTAACAAACGCACATGCATTGCTAGGTCAGAATATATTTCATTAAAAACTAATTTATGGAATTCAAAGTAAGCAGAGGCTTTTGAAATTGGTTTCAGACTCACCGGGACATTGAATCGAACACCTAGTGTGCATGAGCATCAACTCATAACTAGGCTTCAATTATAACACACGTGAATCGGTTTCTTAAGAAAACCTCATGTTATGGTTTTATGAAAATAAGGTTCAAATCACCGGGCCATTGAACCAACCACTTGGTTTGCACAAGTGGCCAATCGTAACCAAGCTTTGGTTTTAACACGGGTGACTGATTTTGTAAGAAAATCTAATTTGGGTCTTGGAAAATCAGATTCTAACTCACCGGGACATTAAACCGAGCACTTGGTGTGCACAAGTGAAAACTTGTAACCAAGCTACGGTTGTGACACGGGTGAGTAAGTTTCAAGAGAACCCTAGCTTACTATGAAATTCCAATTAAAAGTCCAAAATATATTTTATTAAATAAAACTCGTTTACATTTGAGTTCACCAACTACTTCACCACTTTCAATGGCTTGAAGCCAAGAACAAACCCTAGCCTAACATTGCTAAAGCATTAACAAAGCCTTTCGAAAAGAAAATAACCTTCATCAAGCACTCAAACATGAAAACGAAGTATATAGAAATAAGCTAAAGCAATTTTGAAAGTAAATCAAACACTAACAATGACTACGAAGTACTACGAAGTGAAAATAAAGAACAAAGATAAAGAAAATAATAAACTTTTAATTAAAATGAAGTAATGAATGAAACTTACCAATTAATCTTAATCCGAAGATGAAAAATAAAGCTTCCGTCAATCCAACACGAGATGAAAACATCTAACCCTAATCTAATCTAGGCTACGTAAAACTGAAAAGAAAAGAGAGTACGTAGAAAGCTCTCCTCCAAAGCGTAAATCAGAACTCCCTTAACCCTAATCTAAAAAAAACCTTTTATATGTCCTTACAATCAAGGGTAAAAAGGGTACATTAGCTTAAATGAAAAAAAGTCAAAAGTCTGGAGTGATGGGCGCCCGTGCTAATGAGGGGCGCCCGTGGCTTGCTGTCTTCAAACATCCACTCTCGGCGGGCGCCCGTCTGAGTAAGTGTGGGGTGCCCGTGACCATTGAGGGGTGCCCCACACTATTTAGGGGCGCCCGTGGGTTGCCTCCACCAGCTGCTCGACCAATTTCCTCTGAGACTTGGGCTTCTCCTCCAAAATACCTTTCGGAAGGTGCCCATCTGATTAGGGGTAGGGCGCCCGTGACTTGTGTGGGGCGCCCACCATATTGAGGGGCGCCCATGGCTCCCAGCTTTCATTCATAGCTTTGCTTCAGTGCTCTTTACACTCCTTTTCACCCTTTTCTCCTCAAATAAAGCTTCAAAGACCTACAAACATCCACAAGAATGTCAATTAGCTAACTTTTAATATAACTTAGAGAGTTTATATGCATGAAACACTTAAAAAAAGTTACAAAATCATGGTGAAATAACATTATATGTGCTCAATCAGTACTCAGCCAAGACACTGTGGTCCCGACCGTTTAGAGAGGGGGTCGGGACCATCAAATAGAATTTTCTCCCTCTTAGCTAGGCTATTTAAAAACTTGAAATGTCTAGACTCAAAAATAAAAAAAAAATTTAAATTAAAGACAAAATAAAACCTATCCTAACCTACTATTATACAATTAAAATAACTTTCTAATCTCATTCTAATTGAAAGATGGGGGATCCAAAAGATCCCAAATTTTAATTTCGGCCACTAAGTTTTCTAAATACGGTTTGAGGCGATATCCATTAAATTTGAAGGTGGTGTTGTTACGTGGGTTATGAACCTCACACACACCATGTTCAGAGATGGAAAGTATAGTAAAAGGACTGTACCACCTTGATTGGAGCTTGCTCGGGAAAAGATGCAAACGAGAGTTGTATAGCAAGACTTTTTGGCCTATGTGAAAAGATTTTCTAGAAATGTATTTGTCATGTAAATCTTTCATTCTTGCCTTGGCGATCTTTGCATTCTCAAAAGCATCATTACGCAATTCCTCAAGTTCATTCAATTGGAGCTTTCGTAAAACACCGGCATCATCCAAATTCTCATTGAAGTGCCTAATCGCCCAATAAGCTCTATGCTCTATTTCTACAGGTAAGTGACAAGCCTTACCAAAGACAAGGCGATATGGAGACATGCCCAGAATAGTCTTATACGCCGTTCTATATGCCCATAATACACCAATAAGACGTAGAGACCAATTTTTGCGTGTCGGGTTAACAGTTTTCTGTAAGATTCCCTTAATCTCCCTATTCGCCAATTCGACTTGGCCACTATTTTGAGGATGATACGCAGTACCTACTTTATGGGTCACACCATAACTACGTAGCAATACACTGACAGGCCGATTACAAAAATGTTTGCCTTGGTCACTAATGATGGCTCGAGGCATCCCAAAACGCGAAAAAATGTACTCTTTTAAGAATTTTATCACTACCTGATGGTCACTGGTACGAGTTGCAATGGCCTCCACCCATTTAGAAACATAATCAATGGCCACCAGTATGTACTCATATCCAAAAGACGTAGGGAATGGTCCCATAAAATCAATCCCCCAGCAATCAAAAATCTCCAAAACGATTATGAGGTTTTGAGGCATCTCATTATGCTTGGTTAGAGCTCCTAAACATTGACATCTATCACACCGAAGGCAATAATCATAAACATCCCTAAACAATGAGGGCCAATAAAATCCGCTTTGGAGGATCTTAGCGGTTGTTTTCTTTGAGGAGAAGTGACCTCCACATACTAGAGAATGACAAAACTCAATGACCCTATGTACCTCGCTCTCGGGAATGCAACGTCTCACAATCTGATCAGGGCAATACTTGTAGCGATATGGTTCGTCCCAAAAGAAACTACGCACTTTTCGTAAGAATTTACCTTTATCGACTTCGGTCCAATGGGAGGGCATCTGTCCGATCACTAAGAAGTTCGCAATGTCCGCATACCAAGGAGGTTGGACCAGTGGGTTGGTGCTAACATGCATGAGGTCTTCATCAGGAATTGCTCATTGATTGGTAGGTCACTAGAGTTGGACACATGTTGGGGTAGTCTAGACAAATGGTCACCTACCACATTTTCAACTCCTTTCTTATCCTTGATCTCCAAATCAAACTCTTGGAGAAGGAGTATCCACCTAATCAGACGAGGTTTGGCCTCTTGTTTTGAAAGGAGGTATTTTAAAGCCGCATGGTCTGTGAACACTGTGACACGAGAACCTACCAAATATGACCTAAACTTATCAAGGGCAAACACTACCGCTAGAAGCTCTTTCTCAGTGGTGGTATAATTAATTTGAGCTTCATTTAGAGTCTTGCTAGCGTAGTAAATGACCTAGGGTTTCCCCTCTTTTCTTTGCCCTAAAACTGCACCCACCGCAAAATCACTGGCATCACACATAAGCTCGAATGGTAGAGACCAATCTGGGCTTTGAATAATAGGAGCGGCGGTGAACAACTGTTTAAGCTGGTCAAATGCCTCTTAGCATGATGTTGTCCATTCAAATGGAACATCATTGGACAACAATGAGCAAAGAGGACGGGCGAGAGAGCTGAAGGACTGAATGAATCTCCGGTAGAAGCCGGCATGTCTAAGGAATGATCTAACATCCTTCACACATCGAAGGGTAGGTAAATTTTGAATGATATCCACTTTCACTTTATCTACTTCTATCCCACGACATGACACTATGTGCCCTAAAACAATCCCCTGTTATACCATGAAGTGGCACTTTTCCCAGTTGAGCACTAAATTGCTCTCCTCACATCGCACTAGCACCTTCTCAAGATTGACCAAGCACTTATCGAATGTGTCTCCATAGACGGAGAAATCATCCATAAAAACCTCCAAAAATCTCTCAACCATATCACTAAAAATGCTCATTACACACATTTAAAAAGTCGCAGGTGCATTGCATAGTCCAAATGGCATGCGTCTATACGCAAAAGTGCCAAAGGGGCATGTGAAAGTGGTCTTCTCTTGATCTTCTAGTGCTATCTCCACTTGATTATACCCAGAATACCCATCTAGAAAACAATAGAAAGATCTACCCGCTACTCTCTCAAGCACTTGGTCTAGGAAGGGAAGTGGAAAATGGTCTTTCCGAGTTACTGCGTTCAAACGCCTATAATCAATGCACATACGCCACCCAGTTTGGGTGCGTTGTGGCACTAACTCTCGTTTCTCATTTTCAACTACAGTGACACCGGATTTCTTAGGAACTACTTGAGTGGGACTCACCCACTTCGAGTCAAAGATGGGGTAAATGATACCCGCATCAAGCAACTTAAGCACCTCCCATTTCACAACCTCTTTCATATTGGGGTTTAGCCTTTGTTGCATTTGCCTCACCGGTTTAGCATCATCTTCAAGGTATATATGATGAGAACATACTAATGGGCTAATACCTCGAAGATCTGCTATAGTCCACCCTAAAGCCTGATGATAGGCTTTCAATACTCCCAGTAACCTCTTTTCTTGTGCTCTTTCTAAACTTGCAGACACTACTACTGGAAATGTCTCTCCCTCTCCCAGAAATGCATACTTGAGTTCACTTGGTAATGGTTTCCTAGAAGGACATGGAGGACATTTAATTGAGGGCTTAGGTTTTATCACAGATGGCTCTATAGGTTCAAACGTTGGTACCCAACCACTAACTGCCATAATCTCATCTCCAGCACCTATAAACTCTCCAATATCCCTAAAATTTTTCCCATCTAACATTTCACAACTTTCACTCCTTGCTAAGGCATGCTCTAAGGGGTCCTCAAAGTAAGTCTGCTCAAAATACTCCTCGCTCAAAGTATGGATCACGTCTACCTCCCTAATATCCTCACATTCTCCTATTTGCTTCCTTACCCTAAAAATATTCATTTCCATGGTCATATTTCCAAAAGAAAGTTTATGACCCCACTCCTACAATTGATCACAGCATTGGATGTAGCAAGGAAGGGTCTACCAAGGATGATCGGAATAGATTGGGTAGGGTTAAGAACTGGTTGGGTATCCAATACGATAAAATCCATTGGGAAGTAGAACTTGTCTACTTGAACCAATACGTCCTCCACCACACCCCTGGGCATCTTGACCAAACGATCATCTAACTGTAATGTCACTCTGGTGGGTTTCAGCTCACCTAGGCCTAGTTGCTGGTAAACAGTATAGGGCAAAAGGTTGATACTCGCACCTAGGTCAAGTAGAGTTCTATCAACAATGTGGTTCCGTATGATGCATGAAATAGTTGGACACCCAGGGTCCTTATATTTAGGAGGTGTGTCACGTTGGAGTATGGCACTCACTTGTTCTGTCAAGAAAGCTTTCTCCTTGACATTGAGCTTCCTCTTCACGATGCACATATCCTTGAGAAATCTAGCATAGGAAGGATTTTGCTTAATGGCTTCAAGTAATGGAATGTTGATTCTTACTTGTTTGAAAGTCTCGTAAATTTCAGAATTCAACATCTCATTCTTGCCCTTTGCTAGTCTCTGGGGAAAATGTGGTCTAAGCATATACTCAACAGGATGGTCAATTGGCCTAACCACAGGTCCCTCGCTAGGTTCCTCTTCATTCTCTTTTTCAGTTTTCCCATTCTCTCTCTCATCCTCTACTTTCCCTTTCCCTTTTTCTTTTTCCTCTCCATCACTCAGTTTTTCAACCCCCTCACTAGCTTTTGGTTTTATCTTCTCACTCGTGGCATTGACTCTAGGATCAGTGGATTTTTGAATAATTTTACCACTCCGTAGAGTGGTAACAGCTTGAACATGCTCATGTGGGGTGGTACCCGAGGTTGAGGACTCAGTCATGTTTGCCTGGCCTTTAGGGTTAGGAAATGGTTGTGCAGGAAGTTTACCACTTTGAGTGGTACTTATGGCCTAGGTTAACTTAGAAACTTGGCCCCCGATATCATCTATGGACCTAGCCAAGTTATCATTGATCATCGTTTGATGTTGCATAAATTGTTGAACAGATTCCTCAAAGGATCTCTTCTGGAGAGGTTGATATGCAATAGGATTGGGTTGTTGATATTGGGGTGTGGGTAAAAAAGAAGGTTGGAATGATTGGCTTTGGTTATCATTTTTCCACCCAAAACCTGGAGGATTTTTCCATCCCTGAGGGTAAGCATTGAGATGTTGATTTCCCCCTGAAAACTTAACATTCCCACCTTATGGGTAGGAAATGTTACCCTGACCTCTATTTTGGAATGGTTAGTTCTGAGTGTTATTGACATATGCATTACCGTAAGCTACTTCCTTAAGTAAAGGAAGCTCTGGACATGAATTAGGATCATGTCCTACTTGGTCGCATGCCCAACACATCACTTGTGCTTCCACCAACTTCTCTTTGTTCTTAAGTTCAAGGGAATCTAACTTATGTTGTAATGCAGATATCCTAGCACTTAAATCGTCCCTCTCACTTAACATCAATTGACTACCAGATATAGGATTCCTATGCTCTAAATAAGAAGGTGGTCTTATTTCCTAATCATTAGAATTCTCGGCCACCATATCAAAGAATTCCATAGCCTCTTCCGCAGTCTTATCGAACAGGGTACCATTGCACATGGTAGAAACTAATTGCTTAAGATTGGGAGTTAGGGATTCGTGGAAGATGCTCACTAACCTCCATGATTCATAACCATGGTGAGGACAAGCCATCAAGAGGTCCTTAAACCTTTCCCAGGCTCGACAGAATTTCTCATTAGGTTTGTAAGATAAAGTGGTAATCTGTCGCCTATAGTACTGAGTTTTCTGAGTTGGGAAATATTTCTTAAGAAACTGAGTTTGCATTTCACGCCACGTTCCAATAGAACGTGGACGAAGGGAATTAAGCCAGAACTTGGCTTTGTCTTTTAGAAAAAAAGGAAAGAGTTGAAGATGCACTACGTCCTCATTGACATTATGATCTATACACGTGTTGCTCACTTCCTCAAACTCCCTAAGATGGTTATAGGGATTTTCAGAGTCAAGGCCATGGAAAGTAGGAAGAAGTTGGATAATTCCTGGCCTAAGGTTGAAGTTCCTCCTATTTAATGGTAAGACTATGCATGATGGGGTGGTTTGTTTAGCGGGATTAAGATGATCTTTCATAGGAATATAACCCGGAATTTCTTGGGGCTCATTATCCCCATGCACACTCCCTTCCCCTCTTACTTCAGCCATTGAGTGAAAGGAGGACGTGGTAAGTGAAACTGTGGAAAGTGAGGTTGGTGAAAAAAGTTCAGGAAGGTATGAAGGATCTCCTAGTTCAGATTCAGTGACGACTACCTTACCTGATCTTAATAGCATATAAGTAACAAATCTCTAAAAAAAAAAAAACAAAATTTTAAGTTCAAAAATTTTAAATATTTTTTTTAAATTGTTGTTTTTGTTTGTTTGTTTTCTTTTAAAAAAAAAAAAAACTTAAAGAAAACTAAAAATTAAAAGTACCCTAAAAACTAAACTTTGGCTCCCTGGCAACGGCGCCAAAAACTTGACCGACCCTAAAAAGTGTTTCGGGTTCTACCTCTCAAGTGCAAGAGGGCAATCGTAGTTTTTAAACTCGCTGAGTCTAAGGTCAAATCCACAAGGAGGGCTTTGTTAAAAGCTCTAGACTTGTTCTCTTAATTAGTAGGTGAACCTAAATTAATTTAAACTAATTTTTCAACAACTTAAACTTTTGTTTTAGGTTCTAACTAAATTAAATATTAATTAAAGAAATTCAATTTAATTTTAAAGTGCAACAAAGCATCTACTCTAAATTCTAAAGCAAATAAATCAACTCATAAATTAAATTAAATAACAAGCACAATACTAAAAAGGTTCTTGATCCAACTTTCAAGTCCGGGTAGCTCACTACTATACCTTGGGATGTTTTTATTCAAATCTAGATTATGGTTTAATTCGAAAAGTGTTAAGAATATTTTAATCAAAGGTCAGTACCAGTGATCTCAAGCGGATATGGTTAAAGACCTTTGTTTCTGAAAGTTTTTCAAACAAACGAAACTAGAAATGAATTCGAAACCTATTTTTAACCTTGTTCGAAAGTATGTAAACGGTTATATTCGAAAACCCATACCAGTGACTTCAAACGAGTGTGGTTAAAGATTTTCGGTTTCGAATGTTTTCGAAACAAGTTGAAAATAGATTTTAACACGGTAGATCCTTACGCATAAGCTCTCACAACCCATGCGAAGGTGCTACTAACACCCCAAGGTTTTCTTGTGATCTACCCATTCTTGATTCGTTACATCAAGAACTAGGGTATTACGCTAAAACTACTTTAAACATCACAAAAATGATAAAAGAACATTCCATCATGCGAAAAAGGAATCAAAACAAGCAAAACATTATATTACGAAGTAAATCGAAATAAATCGAAGTAAATCGAAGTGCAACTTACAATGTAACTCGGATGTAAAAGAAAAGATGAACAAGTAATGCGAAGACAATGATGAAAACTCCAAAAACCTCCGTAAATCCACACGTCTAAGCGTACAAATCACTCTAAAATTAATCAAAAGTTAATCTAACTCTCAATCTAAAGTGTAGTAATCAAAAAGAGGCCTCCCCCTTCATGGCCGTGCAATGGGTCCTTATAAAGATGCAAGGAAACCCTAAAAGAGGTGCTTCAATTCGTGGTTTTTGGATACATGGTGGTCCCAACCGTCTGGTCTGGGGGTTGGGACCACAGAATGTTTTTTTCTCAATTCATATACACTGTGGTCACGACCATTAGATGGACGGTCCCGACCCCCAAGTATCTTTTTTTCTTGCTTTTCTTCCTCCTTTAGGTTGGGTCTTTTGGGCTAATCTTGGCCATCCAAGGCGAGGTTTGAACCATGACGTTTCCTTCGTTTTCTCGGCCATTTCCATAGCTATAAATTTCGACATCCTTGCCATTTTCTCTGCAAATAAAACAATAAAAGTATAAGTAATATGATAACACTAAAACTTCAATTTTAATTATTTAAATGCATGAATAAGTGTTGAGTTAGGGAGTTTGTAATTACACTTTTCAAGTGTAATCACTCATGAACATAGATAGCATGTTATTAAGCAAGATCTTGTATTATACCTGATTATGCTTGAAAAGAGTAATCATAAATCTTAATTTTCAATGTTAGATTGGGTAATTTGCTTTATTATTTTATTTTTTTAGCCGTAATTTTTTTTACAATATTTGTTTTCTTAATTGTGCAAATTTTTTATAGGTTTTTGAAAGAATAATGAGTTAGAGATAGTAAATAGAAAAAAACCAAGGAAGCTAAGGGGAAAAGAATAAAAATCTAAATAAATAAGCCTCTGCCATCCAGACACTAGCTTTCCCATTCAGATAGTAGAAAGAAAACTATTTCAACACTTAGTCAATTTTGCGGATTTTAAAACAATAAAGTGTTCTCTACTGTTTAGACACTAACATCCTAGTTTAGACAACCTGACAATTTTAGCATTATCATTTGTTGGCCCAAGGTTTATAAAGTTAGTTTTATAATTGATTTTGATGATAACAAACATTGAATTAAATTTTCACAATTAATTTTCAAATAGACATTGTATGAAATATTACAATTCATTTGATAGATTCAAGATAATAGAGTTGGAAGAGATTGATATTATTTTTTATATATTTTCACATAATTAGGATGAAAGAATAAAGGAATTTCAAAGTTTGGAGTAATAGAAATCAAAGTAAGATGAATATTTAAACTAGAGGTTAACTTGGATAAACAGAGAAATAAGACACGTGTTAGTTTATAGATGATATCTTAAGATCCAACGGTTCAATTTTCGTGAAATTTTAATAATAAACTAGACTTCCACATCTACAACTTTACCGAAGGGAGATTTTTGTGGATCTGAATTTAAGGTGTCAAAACATGAGTTGGAATATTAGTCATTACAGAAAAGATTTTAATTCTGGATTCTAGAGCTAGTCTTAGTTTTTGAGCCATAACTTATACTATACACCTTTAAAAATTCTGATTTTTGGTGTGTGAAAAGAAGACTCAGAAAGCTACAACTTTTATAGTTTAAGTTTCTTCTAATTCTAAAAGTATCATGGTGAAACAGAAGCTCAAACTTGAAACACAGAGTCAGAATGTCAGAAAAAGCTATCGAAAGCTAGTCTCGGTTCAGAAGCCATATCTGACTATCTAACCGTTGGATGAAGCTCAAAATTTGACATGTGATAGTTGACTTATATATCAACAAAGTCTTTAATCTGAGCCAATGTCATATTTGAACGTTCTGAGGGTGAAAAATGTTCACAAATATATCTCAGAAAATTTGAATCTAAAAGACAGCATTGGAAGCAAGGAAATTCAATTTCTTTCAAGGGCAAAAGTGTCTTTTCACTTTGTAACGGCCATTTGGAGATTTTCATCTATAAATAGAGCCTCAAACTCATATTCAAGGGAATGAACAAGGCAAGAAAGAAGTGCTTACAAAGAGATACACGAAATTCCATATCTTTGCAAACATAAAGTGATTTCTTCTCACATTTGTGCTTCATCTTTCATATTCAACTTGTGAGAGTTTCTTTTTGATTTGATTGAGTTTTAAACTCATCATTGTTGTTGTAAGAAAGGAAAATTTAAAGCTCTTTTAATTTGTGAGAGTTGGGTGAGCTCTTGTTGGTTTTGGTTCAAGTGTTAGAACCAAAACAAGAGACTTTCTTTGAGAGAGAATTGTGTGAGTGATTTGGGGATAAAATCACTTGGGAAAGGTTTCTAGCACCTTGGGAAGCTAGTGTGTAATAAGCTCTTCAAAGAATAGTGGAGAAATCTCAAGGAAGGCTAATTGTACTATGAAAAGTACAATCATTAACCTTAATTAGTGATTTGTTAGGTGGATTTATATCTTAAAAAGATGATAAATTGTTTTTAAATACATTCATGAGGAATTTTTGTCATTTGCAGGTGTTTGGGACTAAAATGGATGATGTTGGGCTAAATTGGATGAAATCAAGAAGTTGGTTCGAACACATGTTTGAACCAACTGTTGTTCAAACCAATGTTCTAACCACAGAAGGCAAACCAGAAAAAAGTTGCAGCAGATTTTGGCTAAGTGTTGGGAAAAGTGGTTCGAACCAATGTTCAAACCATAGGTTGTTTGAACCTTGGTTAGAACAACAGAAGCCAAGTGTAGACCCACAAGTGCTGAATTTGACTAAGGCAAAGTGGTTCGAACCTTTGTTCAAACCACATGTGGTTTGAACCTTGGTTCGATCAACAGAAGGGTGAAAAGTTGCAGAGCTGAAAAATTTCTAAGTCCAAGACTTTGGTTCGAACCCTTGTTCGAACCAACCCTTGTTCAAACATTGGTTCGATCAACAGAAGCTGTGCAAGGTTCAACTGGAAGAAAATTTTCTAAGTCCCAGACCTTGGTTCGAACCAACCTTGGTTCAAACACTGGTTCGATCAACAGAGGCTGTGCAAGGTTTAATTGGAGTGAGATTTGACTAAGTCCCAGAAATTGGTTCGAACCCTTGTTCGAACCAATCAGTCTGTTCGAACCTTTGTTCGAACCAACCTGCAATTCGAGGATCCTGAAATTCAGCTTTTGAGAAATGGGCAATTATGTACTTTTAAATGTTATATTTCATATATATAGGTACGAAGGAGGGCGTTTAGGGGGATATAGATATAGAGATAGACAGATTCATTTTCTTTCAGTTAAGCATTCCTTTTAGAGAGAGAATTGTAGAGAGAGAAAGTGTATTCATCTTCAATTTCTTGAAGTTTTGTAGCATATTTTTAGTTTTATGAATGGATTTACTTCAATTTCTACTGTTTTCTTCTTTTATGATGTTTGAGTAGACTTCTCTCTTGGATTCAAGGCAAGTCTTGTAGTTGATTTGCAAGAATTTCAAGGTAATGGGATTAATGTTGAAATCTTATGTGTTAAAGGAAGAATCTATGTTTGATTTGAATTGATTATTGAATTTTGAGTTGAGATTTCAATTGAACTCCAATTTTGTATGGTTTATGGCTTTTACTTACAGATTCCTATATAGAATTATCATGCCTTTCTCTTGAATTTGTATGGTAATTGCTATTCTTAGGATTTATATGTAAGAACTATAAGCTATGCATATTAGGTGTTTGATTTGAATTCTCAGCAGAATTTTGTTCTTAATTTCTTATTCAAATCAGATTTGGATTGTTCTAAGTGGTTTTATATTTAGAATATCTTTTGATCTACCCTTTTTAGGTGTAGAATCCTTGAAATTTATTGTCAATCACTACGAGCTTGTTTTGGATCCAAGGTTTTCTTAAATTTGTTTCTAAAACATTTTATCCAAACAACCATTCCTAAAACCAAATTGAATCTCTATCATTCATTGTGGGGTTGAAAATTTGTCTAAAACCTTTTCCAAGAATCGCTTGTTCACTAATTTTTACTAAGGCTCTCTGTGGACACGATCCGGTTCTCACCGGTTATTGTTTTTTTTTTGGTAGGTAAGTGTTAATTTTATTACCAAAAAAGTTTTAGATTTACAACGAGCTCAATACTACCCCCATAGGGTACACATCCCATTTAAGGGAGTCCACATTACAAAAGCCATCTAACCTATCCTCTTAATTTACACCACTTACAACCCAAGTGGATAGGTTAACAAAACATAAGGTTTCACATTTAACCTTAGCTTCAACTTATCCCTTCTTCATTGAACTTACAAGTGTTTGTATTTGGACTGAGTTGAGCTTCTGAATGCGGTCCAATAGTTGCTTCTTTTTCCGAGCTTGGGAGGAGGATGGCGTTGTTCTTACTTGCTTCGGCTCATTATTCAAATTGTTTGGCTTTGGAGTATTGGTGGCTTGTTGGGAGTCTACTTTATCTCCTTCATTTGAATTTTCTTCCTTTTTGCTTTTTGTGCTCTCATCTTCTCGGCAAGATTGTAGGATTTCAAACATGTTGGTTGTAGTTTGCAATGCGTCCTTAGTTCCATCAATCATCTCCAAGTTGCTCCTTCCCATGTTTTTCACTTCTTGCCATTCACCCTCATTTGTAACCTTTTCTTCCTCCACATTTTGCACTTTAATTTTCCACTCTTGCTTGGTATGCTTAGCATCACTTTTTTGCTTCAAGGAACATGATGAAGTGGAGTGGCCAAAGGTTTTGCATCCTTCACACCTTTTGGTTTCCAAGGAACTACTCACCGGTTATTGTGCTTCAATAGACACCCTGCACTTGGGGTCGAGCCAATATTGATACATTGGAATCGAGCAAGCACTTTTTGGCGCCGTTGCCAGGGAGCCTTAAGCAACGGTGAACGACGATCTTGGGAAGTTTGGGCGGATTCATCCTCACCACCATTTCCAACGACGAATTGCACACTTGTTGGGTAATCTCGTTCCATCTCTTTCATTTTCATTAGTAGTTTTTGATTTGAAATAAGCTAGCATTGGTAAAGACTCATAAATTGCTTGTGCTTATGCATTTGTTGCATTTTGTGCATGCATCTTAGGTCTGGTAGGATTGTTCAATCAATTTTGCATCCACAACCTCAACCTATAGAGGAATTCATTGAGTTTTCATTGACTTCATCATCCACATCATCTACACCATAATCACCATCATCATCATCTGTTTCTACTGATTTAGCGCATTTAATGGAAAATTTGGGAGACAATGGGCAAGATGGCCATGAGGCCATAGCTCCTTTAGATGCACGACCATTGAGGGAGTTGTTGCACCCCGTGCGACAAACTACCCCTTCTTGCATAATTCTTCCTCTAAATCAGAGGAATTTCACTTTCAAGCCTGGCACAATACAATTGTTACCCACATTTCATGGCATGGATTCGGAAAACCCATACACATACATGAAAGAGTTTGAGGATGTGTGTGCCACTTGCATGGATCAAAATGTGAGCGAAGACACCGTAAGGTTGCGGTTGTTTCCATTTTCTTTGAAGGATAAGGCCAAAATATGGCTCAATTCTTTGAAGACCTCGCTCCATTGGCACATGGAGAGAAATGCAAGCTGAATTTTTGAAAAAGTATTTTCCAGCTCATAGAACATTAATGATGCAAAAACAAATCATGAATTTTTCATGTCAACCGGGTGAGTCATTTTTTCATGCATGGGAGAGGTTTAAAGATTTATGTAATGCATGTCCTCATCATGGATTTCCAATTTGGCGGTTGTGTAGTTTTTTCTATGATGCATTGCCATCTGAGCATAAACAGTTAGTGGGTACCATGAGTAATGGTCAATTTCTTGATAAGTCGGCTGAGGAAGCCTATGAGTTTTTGGAGGAGTTGGCTGAAAATACCAAATCTTGGCAGGTAACATCACCTTCACCTTTAGAGTCTAGAGGAGTCCAAGCACAATCTAGTGGGAAATTAAGATTGAGTGAAAATGATGATTTGAGTGCTAGGATAGCTTCTCTCACTAGGAAGGTAGAGTTACTTGAGACAAAGAAGGTGAACATGATAAGTGAAAGGGAAGTGAGATGTGTCATTTGTGAGGTACCTGACCATAGCACTGATGATTGTCCCACGGTTCCAGCTTTCAAAGAAGTTTTGTATGGGCAAACTTCGAACACAAACACCTCACACAATTTCCCTAAGCCATACTCTAGTCAAACTCAAGCTCAGCCAGGACATCCTCCCCTTCCTAACCAATATCACCCTGGGTTGAGAAATCATCCCAATTTTTCATGGAGGAATGATTCATCTAGTGCACCCTACCCCTCACAATTCAATTCAAACCCTTCTCAAGGTCAACCACAAGGTCCATCTTCTAGTTCCTTCCAACCTCAATATAGGAAGTCATCATTAGAGGATACCCTTCAGCAGTTTATGCAAGGTCAAATTGGTATTAACAATCAAACTGCTAAGAATCAAGAGTAAACCAATAGGGCCATTGAGGATATTAGGAACCAATTGACCAAGCTCATTCAAAGTCAGAGTCAAACTGAAAAGGGTAGATTGCCTTCACAAACCATCCAGAACCTGCAGGGTCAAGTTCATATGGGAGAGACTTTAGGTGAGAAATCAACCCATGAGCATGTACAAGCAATCACTACATTGAGGAGTGGGAGAATAGTTGAAAAACCAGATGATCCGAGGTTGTTGAGAGTTAATGATAAAGAGGGAATGGTTTATGGTGAAAAAGGGGAGAGTAGTGAACAAGGTGAGAGTAGAATAGAAAAGAGAAGAAGTGATGATAAAGGAAAGAGAAATGATGATGATGATGTGGTGGAAGAAGTTGTGAGAAACGAGAGAAATGAGAAAATGAAAAAGAACAAGGTTGAGAAGAATAAGGATGAGAATAAAGAGAGAGAACAAGTTGTAGGTTTCCAACCCCGGCCACCTTTTCCAAGCCAATTGAGCAAGTCAAAGAAAGAGTTGTTAAACTCTGAAATTTTTGAGGTTTCAAGCAAGTAAGGATCAACCTACCCTTATTAGATGCCATCAAACAAGTTCCATCTTACTCCAAGTTCTTAAAAGACCTTTGTACTATTAAGAGGAGGGTGAGTGTCAAGGAAAAGGCTTTCATGGCAGAACAAGTTAGTGCCATTCTTCAATATAAGACCGCACCAAAGTACAATGACCCAGGGTGTCCTACCATAGCATGTGTCATAGGTGAGCACAAGGTGAAACAAGCCCTACTAGACTTAGGAGCTAGTGTCAACCTTCTCCCTTACACAGTTTATCAACAGTTAGGTTTAGGGGAACTTAAGGCGACTAGAGTGACCTTGCAATTAGTTGATAGGTCGGTTAAGATTCCTAGGGGCATTTTGGAGGATGTGCTCATCCAAGTTGATAAGTTTTGTTATCCTGTGGACTTCATTGTTTTAGACACTCAGCCCACCCCTCAAGGTTCCATTCCACCCGTTCCTGTCATTTTAGGAAGACCTTTCCTAGCAACAACTAATGCGGTCATCAATTGTAGGAATGGTCTTATGAAAATCTCCTTTGGGAATTTGACAGCTGAGATGAACATTTTTAGAGTTGCTAAGCAACCTATGGAGGAAGAGGAGGATATAAGAGAGGTGGACTTGATTCAGACAGTTACGAAGGAATATGTTGAGAGGGAGTTTGTTGGTGATCCTTTGGAGAAGGCATTGACATTAGGAGATGGAAAAGATTATAGGGATGAGGTTGATGATGAAGATGTCTTGGAGGTGTTGAAGTGGTTAGATAGTGCACCCATCATGTCTATAGAGCAGTATGACCAATCTATAGAAAACCTTGCCCCAACCATGGTCAACCCTGGATCCTCCATTGTCAAGCCACCCAAGCCTGATAGGAAACCTCTTCCTAGTGAGCTTAAATATTCATTTTTAGGAGAGGAAGAGTCATACCCAATGGTCATATCTTCTCAGCTTACTAAGGACCAAGAAGAGAAGCTAGTAGAGATGTTGAAAAGACACAAGAAGGCACTAGGTTGGACAATAGCAGACCTTCATGGGATTAGCCCACTCATTTGCACACACTCCATTTATCTAGAGGAGGGGGCTAAACCAGTGAGACAACCTCAGAGGAGGTTGAATCCTAACATGAAGGAGGTAGTTAAAGGAGAAGTCCTTAAGCTCCTAGATGCTGGGATTATATATCCCATTTCTGATTCTCAATGGGTGAGTCCTACCCAAGTTATTCCAAAGAAGTCTGGAGTTACGGTTGTTAAGAATGAGAGCAATGAACTTGTGCCCACTAGGATTCAGACAGGGTGGCGCATGTGCATTGACTATAGGAAGTTAAATTCCGTGACTAGGAAAGACCACTTCCCCTTACCCTTTATTGATCAGGTCTTAGAGAGGGTAGCTGGACAACCATTTTATTGCTTTCTCGTTGGATACTCTGGATATAACCAAATCGAGATAGCCCTTGAGGATCAAGAAAATACAATATTCACATGTCCTTTTGGTACATTTGCTTACCGGCACATGCCTTTTGGTTTGTGTAATGCGCCGGCCACATTTCAAAGGTGCATGATGAGTATTTTTAGTGATTTTGTGGAGAAGTTTTTTGAGGTATTCATGGATGATTTCACTGTGCATGGGAGTGATTTTGAGGCATGTTTGAGGAATCTAGAAAAGGTGTTAACAAGGTGTGAAGAGAAAAATCTAGTGTTGAATTGGGAGAAATGTCACTTCATGGCGACACAAGGTATTGTCCTAGGCCATGTTGTTTCTTCTAGGGGTATTGAAGTAGATAAGGCTAAGGTAGAAATCATTCAAAAGCTTCCAACCTCTAGGTGTGTGAAAGATGTGAGATCATTTCTCGGCCATACAGGGTTCTATAGGAGGTTCATTGCATCTTTTAGTGCTATAGCCCGACCATTGTGTAACCTTCTAGTTCATGATGCACCTTTTGATTGGACCCTTGAGTGTCAGGTTGCATTTGAGAAATTGAAGGGACTACTCACCTCAGTTCCTATCATTCAGACACCTGACTGGACTTTGCCTTTCGAATTGATGTGTAATGCCAGCGATTGTGCCATAGGTGCAGTCTTGGGCCAAAGGAAAGATAAAAGACCTTATGTATTATACTATGCCAGCAAGTCCCTTAGTGACACCCAAAAGAATTACACCACAACTGAAAAGGAGTTATTGGCAGTAGTATATGCACTAGATAAGTTTAGGTCTTATTTGATTGGCTCACATGTCATAGTTTACACAGATCATGCTGCCCTTAAATACCTCCTCACCAAACAAGACTCCAAGCCTAGGCTAATTAGATGGATTCTATTGCTTCAAGAGTTTGATTTAGAGATTAAGGATAAACGGGGGGTAGAAAATGAGGTAGCAGATCATCTTTCTAGACTTCCTCAACAGGACTTGATAGCTTATGACCCTCCTATTAATGAGACATTTCCAGATGAGGATTTACTTCTTGTGTCTACCATTGAGTCTTCTCAAATTCCTTGGTATGCTGACATAGCAAATTACTTGGCTTCAGGCATGATACCCTCTCATTGGACTTTGCTGGATAGGAATAAATTCTTTAGGAATGTGAAATTCTTTTTCTGGGATGAGCCTTATCTTTTCAAGTACTGTCCAGACCAAGTCATTAGGAGGTGTATTCCTGATAGTGAGTTTCAGAGTGTGATGAAATTTTGTCATACCTTGGCATGTGGTGGACACTTTTCAGCCAAAAAGACTGTGGCCAAGATCTTACAATGTGGATTGTACTGGCCCACCATGTTTAAGGATGTTCATGCATTTTGCCTTGCATGTGATAGATGTCAGAGGCTTGGAGGCCTAACTAGGAGAAATATGATGCCTTTGCACCCCATTTATGTCTTGGATATCTTTGATTGTTGGGGAATGGATTTTATGGGGCCATTCTTGAATTCCTTTGGATATGAATACATTTTGGTGGCCGTGGATTACGTGTCTAAGTGGGTAGAGGCCATTCCTACTAGAACAAATGACCATCGGGTAGTGATCAAGTTTTTAAAGGAAAATGTGTTTTCTCGATTTGGCATGCCAAGGGCAATGATTAGTGACAGAGGGACACATTTTTGTAATAGACCCGTAGGTTTGTTAATAAAAAAATATGGGGTAGTTCACAAGGTGGGAACAGCCTATCATCCCCAAACTAGTGGTCAAGCTGAATTAGCCAATAGGGAGATAAAGAGGATAATTGAGAAAACAGTGAACCCAACTAGGAAGGATTGGTCTTTGAGGTTAACGGATGCATTATGGGCATATAGAACAGCATATAAGACCATTTTGGGTATGTCTCCCTATAGGTTGGTTTACGGGAAGGCTTGTCACTTGCCTGTGGAGATGGAGCACAAGGCATACTGGGCCATAAGACAATTCAATGAGAACATAGATTTGTCAGGCATTCAAAGGAAGTTGCAATTGAATGAATTAGAGGAAATTAGGCATGATGCTTATGAGAACTTAAAGGCCTCCAAGATCACCATGAAGAGGTTGCATGATTTGAAAATTTTGCAAAAAGAATTGCATGTAGGCCAGAAAGTCCTTTTGTATGACTCTAGGTTGCACCTTTTTCCTGGAAAATTGAAGTCAAGATGGGTTGGACCTTACATTATCAAGTCTATGAATGAATTTGGGGCATTTGAGATTGAAAACCTTGTGGATGGGCAAGTTTTGCAAGTGAATGGCCATCGTTTGAAACCATATCTTGAAAATTTTGTGGCCGAGGTGGAATCTTAAGAGTTGGAGGACCCACCTCCATTTGAATGATTGAAAGTTTTTCAACCAATGAATAAAGTAGATTAGGAGTAGTGTTTAGGTTTATATTTCTTTTTCTTTTATTTTTCTGAATTATCATTCATGATTTGGGTTTCCTTATTTGCTTTCTTAACAATCTTTGTGAGCTTTGATGAATTTAGCTTGACAGTGTCATCCAAATTGGGGGGGAACAAGGAAGGAGATTCAATTCAGGTGACATCATTTGTGTGCATCAATTCAGGTATTTTTGCAAAGGATTTGATTGACTAAGGTAACTTCCTTCCCATATTCATGATGATTTGATTGCATATTTCCACATTGGGGACAATGTTCAATTTAAGTTGGGGGGAGGTAACCATCTTCATGATTGTAATTGTTGTGTTGGATTGATGTTGCATAACATGTTATAACCTGAGCTTGAATATTTAAAAAAAAAATCAGCAAATTTTGAAAATTTTTGAAAATTTTGAAAATTTTTGGTTAATTTTAGGAATTTGAGTCTTTTTAGTAAAATTCTTTTGGTAAATAATAGATTTAGAGAGTCTTAGTCTTGGTGACAATTCAATTCAGTTCTTATGAGCTAAGGCAAGAAGAGGTAGGATTCAGAGCTGAGCTAAACCGATATAGGATTTCTGATGTACATTGGTTCGAACCCATGTTTGAACAAAAGATTAAGAGGAGTTTGTTCGAACCAATGTTCAAACCAGCTTTTTGTTCGAACCCTTGTTCAAACCAAGCCAGTCAGGTTATTTTGTTCGAACCTTTGTTCGAACCAACTGAGGAAAGCTAGTTTGTTCGAACCAGTGTTCGAACCATTGAACAGTTCGAACCTTTGTTCAAACCATCGGGCAGTCCTGGCAGACTATAAATAGGTCACTTCAGAAAAATTAGGGCTCATTTCACTGTTTTGGGTCCTAACGCTGGTACGAACAGAGACGAGCAGCTTGAAGGCTTTGGTGTCTAATTTTGATTCCGATTGAAAGGGGTCTCCTAATTTGTAAATCCAAGCTCCATTTGGGCTGAAAAGGCATCAAGGATTTTAGCTCTGCATCAGCTCAAAGCAACACAGAGTTCATTGAGGTAGGATTTCGGACACTGTTCATCTTTTATCAGAAAAATTGAAGTAGGAAATTTGTTGAGCTGTGAATTTTTGGAGATATTTGGGCTAAATTAAAAATTGATTGGGTGTAAAAATTCGTGGTTTGGTTTGTTTTGTTGAAGAGTTTCTTGTGTTGGTGGAATTGTGGTGGCAGTGACCGTGTGAGCTAGTGCCAGTGAACTGTAATCTGATTTTTTTAGTTGTTTAACAATGACTTCACCTAAGAAAGTGTATGAGAAGAGGAAGAGGGGTAAAGGAGCTAGTTCTCAACACCCAGAACCTGAAAAGCTCACCCCAACAAAGAAAAGAGCCAAAACCCAATCCACTAGCCAACCTGGGACCCTACCTGCTGTTACATCAGCTGAGATTAGCCCAGCCATTGCCACTGACCAACCAAGCCATCAACTGGACCTCAATCCAACACCTACACCTCAGCCCACATCCAACCTACCCATTGAACAATTGCAATCCCATCTCACCCCCACTTCAGAGCAAACACCAAGGACACCCCTGGAACCCCAATCAGAGGCTACTATTGAAACCATTAGGAATTTGATTGAGGAGTTAAATGAGGAAGCTGGGAATGAGGAAGAAGAGGGTGAGCCTTATGATGACTTCAAGTTCTCAAGTGCTCGAGCACAAAAGGGGTTTGCCAAGTATTGGAGCAAGAGGTCTGTGATAGTGGAGAGAGGGATGGAGCTGAGCCATTTCCAAGGAGAAGAATTTAAATTGAAACAGAATTTTGAAGCAAGGAAATGCGAAAAATGGGCTCAATATAGTGGAGTAGCTGTGGTTCCCATTGTCCAAGAATTCTATGCCAACATCTTGGACCTTAAGAAGGAAGGGAAAGAATGAATTGTGACTAAAGTGAGGGGAATTCACATTGAAGTCTCTCCTAAGGATGTGAGGAAATTTTTTGGATTGAAGGAGGAAAAGCAACCTCAATTCCCATTCTCAATTGAGGAAGCTCTTGACAAGGATGCATTGGCCAAGGTGTTAACTGGAAACCCCAAAGCTGAGTGGGGCCACAAGAAGAAGATTGCTAAGAATAGGTTGAACTCAAAGTTCAACTCATTGCACTTCTTAGCATGTTCACAACTCAATCCAGTGATGAACACTTCTGAGTTGAGTTATGAGAGGGGCTTACTTTTGTATGCAATTGACAAGGGATTGAAGGTGGAATTGGGGCAGCTTATCTGGGAAAACATGGCTGAGGCTTCCAAGATAAAGAAAGGGGTTAGTGGGCTACCATTTGATGGATTCATCACCAAATTTGTCTGCAAGAGGAAGGTCACAACTGAACTAGGGGAGCAAGTGGCCAAGCCATTGGGGCATATCACTGCTTCATCTAGGGAAAGAAGTGCAAGTCATAAGAAGAAGAAAGAAGGGATCACAACTGAAGAAGTTATGGAGAAGATGCTAGAGAATTGGGATGAAGTAAAGGTCAAGCTTGGAGAGATTAAGAATGACTAGTACTTTATCAAGCAAGAACTCCAAAGCCAAGGGAAGAGGATTGCAGCCATTGAGGCTAAGCTGGAGCTACTGCTTTCTTCTACAACTGCTGGGACTTCTTCAGTGCCATCCGAGGACCCTCCTCTTGGCTCTTAGATCTTAGGATCTGTTTTGTTTTGTTGTCACCAAGCTAGGAGTTGGAGTACTTTTTGACTTTAGTTAATTTTGTTGCTTTATTGTAGGACTTTTTGACTTATAGTAAGCCCGTGAAGTGGGTATTAACATGTTTTTGTAATCAAAGGCTGAATATGAACTTTTTGTGAAACTTGAAGTGAAATGAAATGAAGTTTCTTTTTAGTTCTTGACTTGATTCAAAGTATGTACATGGTTGATTAATGCTCATTCTTGAGAATTGCTTGTGATTTATCCTTTAAGTCTTAATTGTCAACATGGAGTTCATAGTTTCAACACTTTTGAAGTTGTGTGAAATTAAATTGTGCATTAAGAAATTGTGTGAGTATGAACTCTTGGGACATAAGTTTGACTCAAGAAATGCATATATTTATTCTCTAATAAGTGGAGACTAGCCTTGTGAGATTTGAGCCTTAGCTTCCTTTGTTGAGTGGTTGAACTTAATCTCACATGTTTTTCACATCTATATTCTTTTAGTAGCTCTAATTACTTGTTTTGAATCCTTAAGCATGAGAAACTCATCAGCTTGAACCATGAACATTGGAATGGATTGGTCAACTCAATTGAACCCTTGGAAGTGAAGTAGGCCATCCTTGCATTGTTGAGCCTTATTGACCTTTCTTTCTTAATTAATTTTCATTAGGAGCCAAATTGAGCTATGAATGCATAATTCTTTTGGAGCCTTGAACAATACCCTAATCCTTACAAAATTTTAACAACCTACCTAAGTGCCTTAGTAGTGTATAAGCTTAGGGGAGGTAGAATGAGCCAAGGGTTGTGGTAGTTTTGAGGAAATGGAGGTTGATAAAAAGGAAAGAAAAGGAAAAGAAGAGTGATACAAGGATGTGTTTTTCAATTTCTAAAAAAAAAAAAAAAGAAAAAAAAAAGGGGAAAAAAGAGTTTGAAGAGAATTGACATCTTGGGAATTCAAAAAGGGTGAAGGAAAAGGAACAAAGAATGGAGTATGATTGAGAAGAGAGGGATCAAATTACACAACTAAGGCACATTTTGAAATATCCCCTCCCTTCCTTGGTCCCACATTTAACCCCTTAGCCCCATTACAACCCAATAAAGACCTAATGGATCTAAGGTGTCAAGTGAGTTGAATTTGAAGTTCTCAATGTGAAATAGTTCAAGATTTTCATTGCTATGGATTATTCCTTTCATAGAGCTACACCAAGTCCAATATTCATTGAATTTTATCGTTTTTGACTTAAGGAAGGTTCTTACTAGAATTGGCTTTACACTTACTCCTATGAAAGAATCTTCTAAGAGTGTCTCACCCAATTCTCATTTTATTAAAGAGAGTATGCCCTGTGAGGATTGAAGTCAAGACTTGAGAGAATTTTTGTGCATCATTGAGTTAGATTTATGTTCTAGTGAAGAATTATGAGCATGATGGATTGATTCATGTTTTAAGACCATAGAATGAATAGAGGGTTGCTCCTATGAAGTTTCATGTTAACTTTTAATTGTCTTATGGAGTTGAACTTGAAAATTCAAAAGAATTTGCATTAAGATGTCATGTGCAACTTTGAATTAGGTGAAAGACTGAGAAGTGATTTCTTGTTGAGCTAATTTGCTAGGGCCTAGCAAATCTCAAGTTGGGGGGTGTGATTGTACTATGAAAAGTACAATCATTAACCTTAATTAGTGATTTGTTAGGTGGATTTATAACTTAAAAAGATGATAAATTGTTTTTAAATACATTCATGAGGAATTTTTGTCATTTGCAGGTGTTTGGGACTAAAATGGATGATGTTGGGCTAAATTGGATGAAATCAAGAAGTTGGTTCGAACACATGTTTGAACCAACTGTTGTTCAAACCAATGTTCTAACCACAGAAGGCAAACCAGAAAAAAGTTGCAGCAGATTTTGGCTAAGTGTTGGGAAAAGTGGTTCGAACCAATGTTCAAACCATAGGTTGTTTGAACCTTGGTTAGAACAACAGAAGCCAAGTGTAGACCCACAAGTGCTGAATTTGACTAAGGCAAAGTGGTTCGAACCTTTGTTCAAACCACATGTGGTTTGAACCTTGGTTCGATCAACAGAAGGGTGAAAAGTTGCAGAGCTGAAAAATTTCTAAGTCCAAAACTTTGGTTCGAACCCTTGTTCGAACCAACCCTTGTTCAAACATTGGTTCGATCAACAGAAGCTGTGCAAGGTTCAACTGGAAGAAAATTTTCTAAGTCCCAGACCTTGGTTCGAACCAACCTTGGTTCAAACACTGGTTCGATCAACAGAGGCTGTGCAAGGTTTAATTGGAGTGAGATTTGACTAAGTCCCAGAAATTGGTTCGAACCCTTGTTCGAACCAATCAGTCTGTTCGAACCTTTGTTCGAACCAACCTACAATTCGAGGATCCTGAAATTCAGCTTTTGAGAAATGGGCAATTATGTACTTTTAAATGTTATATTTCATATATATAGGTACGAAGGAGGGCGTTTAGGGGGATATAGATATAGAGATAGACAGATTCATTTTCTTTCAGTTAAGCATTCCTTTTAGAGAGAGAATTGTAGAGAGAGAAAGTGTATTCATCTTCAATTTCTTGAAGTTTTGTAGCATATTTTTAGTTTTATGAATGGATTTACTTCAATTTCTACTGTTTTCTTCTTTTATGATGTTTGAGTAGACTTCTCTCTTGGATTCAAGGCAAGTCTTGTAGTTGATTTGCAAGAATTTCAATGTAATGGGATTAATGTTGAAATCTTATGTGTTAAAGGAAGAATCTATGTTTGATTTGAATTGATTATTGAATTTTGAGTTGAGATTTCAATTGAACTCCAATTTTGTATGGTTTATGGCTTTTACTTACAGATTCCTATATAGAATTATCATGCCTTTCTCTTGAATTTGTATGGTAATTGCTATTCTTAGGATTTATATGTAAGAACTATAAGCTATGCATATTAGGTGTTTGATTTGAATTCTCAGCAGAATTTTGTTCTTAATTTCTTATTCAAATCAGATTTGGATTGTTCTAAGTGGTTTTATATTTAGAATATCTTTTGATCTACCCTTTTTAGGTGTAGAATCCTTGAAATTTATTGTCAATCACTACGAGCTTGTTTTGGATCCAAGGTTTTCTTAAATTTGTTTCTAAAACATTTTATCCAAACAACCATTCCTAAAACCAAATTGAATCTCTATCATTCATTGTGGGGTTGAAAATTTGTCTAAAACCTTTTCCAAGAATCGCTTGTTCACTAATTTTTACTAAGGCTCTCTGTGGACACGATCCGGTTCTCACTTGGGGTCGAGCCAATATTGATACATTGGAATCGAGCAAGCAAAGGCCTTAGGGGAGTGGACGTAGGCAACATTGAAGCCAAACCACTATAAATCAATTGTGTTTGCTTCTCTTCCCTTCTCTTTATATTTATTGCAAAAACTAGCACTCACTCTTCATTCACAAATATTGAATAATTTTCTTTTGGTGCATTTCATATTCATCTTGACATATTTGTTTTAGGGTTGAAATTTTTATTTGCAAAATTTTTAAGCAACCCTATTCACCCCCCTCTAGTGTTGCTATTTGGGACAACATCATTTAAGGATTTTTGTAATATTTAGAGGACGATAAATACATTGTTTAATTTTAGCAGTAAAGGGGGTTGTTCATATGGAGTTCAATTTTAATTTTTTTCTTTAGAATTTAAGAGTTGTTTTAGAGAGTTTTTAGAATAGATCTGATATAGAAGATTCATAGAATTTGGTTACTTTTGAAGAATACATTGTTCAACTTTACTCAAGTGCATCAATGGAGTTTGGATTCTTTACTCTCTTCTTTATTTACCATTATGTTATTAATTTGATGCTTCGCTAGTTTCTTTTATCTTGATTCAGCCCATCAATAATGGGTGGATTATTGTTTGATTGTTTAGAGGTGATAAAAACCATACATGCAAAGTAAAACTTGTATTGCAGGGTTTTGTAAATCTTGTTTTGTTGAATTTTAAGACTTTCAAAACATGTATTGTCAGTTATATTTCCTTGAAATCCATGATGATCATACATGATAAAGACTCTCAAAATAACATGGAATAAAAAACTTGATTTATACCAAAGATAAGATAATGAATATTTTTCGGTTTTCCTATCCTAAATGTAATTTTAAAACGTGCTTTGGAATTTGAATCCCTTTCACAAAAAAATTTTCTTGTTTATTTTTCCTAAATGTGAATCCTAAATTGAGATTTTACATCGCCTCCAGCTAAGTATACAAAGAAATCCACCCCGGATTTGTAGGTTGAATCAAGAACATTCATATTATTATTTTAATCTCAAATTTTATTCACTTTTTTGTTATTATTTAATTGCTTCCGCTCTAGTTTAATTTTATTACTAGTTTTAGTTGAATAGAGTCACTCAAAATAGGTTTGATAAATTCTACTTTTTATTAGTGTGTTTCAATTGTTTTTTTTTTTTTTTTTTGGCAATTCAGTGTAATTTGAATTAATGGGAGAAAATTTACATCATTTTAGGGGCATACCCTCGTATATCAAACTTTTAGTTAGAAAAGGGAATCTCCCAACTATTACAAAAATTAGTATCTATAATAAAGTTTCTAGTAATAGGTAAATGAGAGCATTTAATTCTAACAACATACATTGTATTCTTTATGATACTAGAGACTAAAGAAGAATGCCCTTTAAAAGCTCTAGCATTCCGTTCTCCCTAAAGATGGTAAACCATGGCTGCCTAAGTAATTTTGTGTTTCAATTGTTTTAATTTAGTTCCATATTTTTTATATTATCTTAATTCCCAAACTCACAATCTCCAATCTAATCTAATTTTTATTGTTTTTTAATCGAACATAGTGAATAATTTAATTTAGAAAAACCCTGGAATTCATCACATTAGGTTCTTTGTAGATATGATCTCAGACTCTTGGAATAAAACCTACGCTGCACACTCTTACACTTCGAAGTTAATAACTTCATATCTTAAAGGCAGTCAATACCTACATAAAATGAAGATCTAAACCTAAAAACACTTCCACACATGTTCATTTTCATATATCTATAGGTTTTTACTTCTTTTTCCCTTAACTATTTACATATATGGGCAGATCTATCTTAGGTCTAGCAAGGGAATTGCCCCGATTGGATTAGAAAATTATACTAAAATTTTATTTATTTTGTTATTTTTTCTTATAAATCATACTTTTTTTTTCATGTTTTGTTGCACTATATTTTTACTTTCGCTCTTATTTACTTTGAAAATATAATTTTTCTCCCACTGATTATAAATCCTGGGTCAGCCCCTGTTTACATATAACACACCCTTCACGCTTATGACCCACAAAAACAAGATATACAAACTAAGATATGAACCCCTACATCACATCCAAGCTCATGAGGAAGATGAGGGAAGAAGAAGAAGAAAGACCCCCAACAATAGCAATAGTAGCAACCTCCAGGAAGGAGCGCTTTCCCACTGGCTTATCATAGTCCCAAAACACACACACACACACACACACCTCACATTCCATCTTTCAAACACTCAGTCCTCTCTTTCTTTCTTCTTTTTCTTTCTTTCTCCTTCCTGCTTCTTTTTTTTTCTTTCCTCTTTTTCTTTTCTTTTTCTTTTGTTTTTCGGAAACTTCCTTCTCACATACACCACACATATACACTTATACATAAATATCTTGAGAGAGGGAGGGGAGTAGGGTTAACCTAGGGGGTAGGGGTGTATATGTCTGAGGGAAAGGATGGTTGATAGGACAAAAAGCCAAAAAGAAAAAGGAAAAAATAAAGTTGTTTTGCATCAGACCTAGTAGGTTCGTTTGGACCTCCGTTCGAACAACTGACCATCTAGATCTTCATCCAGACAAGATCCCAACAATTAAAAAAATTTGAAGGTTAAGTGTTGTATTTAACCATGGTTAAGTATTAACTTAACCTTGGTTAAAATTAACCTCGCTTCTACCTCATTCGATCTACCATAGTTCAGTTATCTCTAGGTCAACACACATCCTAAAAATATAATATAAAATATAAATTTGAGAAATTTAGGTTATTACAAAGCTTGAGGGTAAGAGTGGTGTATGTTCGATAGGATAAAATAAATGATAGAATGTAATAGGAATAAGAATATGGGGAAACACCTATGCTACTCTTCTTAAAAAAAAAAAAAACAAACAAACAAACAAACAAACAAACATTCTAGGAAATAATAAAAGTTATGAAAATTCCATAAATATTTCATTAGACTCATTCTCTCCATAGGAGAATAAACCATCCCATAGTTTTTGAAGAAAATAATTTTTCCATTTATATGAAGAATAAAGGGTAGAATGAATATTATGTTCTACTATTTAAACTTACTAGTGTACAAGAGAATATAATTTTTATGTTCATCACAAGTGGCCTTTTAGCAACGCAAATGAGGTGCTTGCTATATGCCCACTCTTTTAAGCAAGGTCCATTGTTTGGATATAATGAGGTTTATTACACTTAGTAATTCACCAATTGTTTTGGAATTAAATACTTGTTTGATTTTTGTAATTTTAAAATTTTAAAAAGTCATTATCTCACAAATTTAGTAGGGTAAATTACATCTGCCTCCCTTAGACATTTAGGTAATTATACTTACGTCCATTAACATTTAAAAATTACACTTACATTTTTTAGTTTGAAATGTTATTAACGTTTGACTAGCATATAATAATTGCACTTTTATATGTTTTTTGATGTGTAAAGTGCATAAATATATTCACTTAAACTTAGTTTTATTGCATATTTCTCATACAATTATGTTTTGTGTTGATTGTAATTTTTAGAAATTAATTCTAGGCAATTGGGGGCCTAAACAATATAAAAATGCAAGTGGAAGAGTGTTAGATGAATGTGAGGCAAAAAGACGAAGAAATGGAGCTGAAAAAAAGAGAAAAAAAAAATCTAAGTGTTGAGGCCTAGTTCGGACATTTGTCAGAATATGGGATTGTATGCACGTAAGTTGGGACTATAGAGGGTTAACATCCTTAAAGTTCAAGAAAAATGGCTAAATAAAAAGGTTGGTCCACAATTAGGTGTGAACCATAGAAGCTTGCACACTTGAAGCCCAAAAAAAAAAAATCAGCTAAGGAACTAGCCTAGTCCAAACTTAGGTCCGGACAGGGTTAGGTTCGAACCCATGTCCAGACCACTTAAGCCACTTGAATGTTTTTGTAATTCTCACATTATGATTGATGGCTTTTTGGTACTTATATGTAAATTGGATTATAATATAAGTAAAGGAGGGTATTTGCTAAGAAGGAGCTTAGAATGAGAATACAAAGAGTTAGAGTTAGATACATCGAGGTAGGAGTTAGTTAATTTTCATATACTTGTAGAGAGATAAAGTAGATTTTATTTGCTTAGTGAGAATGAGAAAATTTCACTTACCTTTTAATTACTCTTGTAAACGTGTTTCAATGTAATACAAGTTTGAGTTTCTCTTCATCTATGAGTGAATAGTTCTCTTGCTTGGATTCAAATCAAGGAGAGCAGATGGTATATGTGGATCTTCAAAGTACTTTGTCTTTCAATGTTTATTTATTTATTTTTTTTTTTTTGAGAATTTTCTATGGATAATAGTTGATTCGTTTGGATCTTTTGAAATCACCAATTGAGAATTATAAGTCAATTTCGTTTGTATAGTTTATATAGGTTATATGTGAGTTGTTAGTTAGAATTCTCATGCACTTTCTTGATGATCTTGTATGAGAATTGCTAATACAGAACTCTTATATACTTTCTATAGATTATGCACTCTAAATATTTGATTTAGATTTTCAATTAAGTAAACCTAACTTTGTAACCAAATTAATCAATTGTTATTCTAATTTTCTTTAAGTATTGCAATAAATGATGATCAATTTGTTTGAATCCTTTGAAATCACTAGTTGAAGTTACTAGATCAACTTTTGATTGTATATCCCATGTACATTATATGTGAGTGGATTAGTTAGAATTTTCATGCACTATCTTAATGATTTTGTATGTGGATTGCTACATAAAATTCTCATGTATTCTATGTCTATATGGATTATGCAATCTAAGTTTTTGATCTAGAAACTCAACCAAGTGAACCTAATCTCACAATCAAATTAATTAGTCATTGTTCTATTTTGGGTGCTAATGATAGACATTTTCCGATCTACTCTTGTATAAGGGTTAGATTGAGTTATAATTAATCCTAAAAAATCTTTAAAAATCACTATTTGAATTGGTTTGATCCAAGACCATTTTATAATTATTTTTAATTTAATCAATTACAATTTTTAAGTTGGATTTAATTGCCGCCTCCTAAATGTTTGACAAAATGCCTAAGTAGGTTTTATTTTCAAAATTCAAACAATTTTTCTTGATTTCTATTGTGTGACACTTACTAATGAAGAGAAGAATAATTGTGAGTTAACAACGTATTTTCTTGTGGGTATAACTGGTATTTCACTGTTTTATAAAAATTTAAATTGTTACAATTGATTACCTTGCACTTGGAGTGTATCCCGTGCTCGCAATAAGACAACACAAGTAATGTTGAGCTCCTTCTATTGAATCATCCATTAAAATTTAAAAGAAAATGTCGAAATAATGAAAATTTTAGGTCTTTTTTTCTATTTTACCTCCACCTTCCACATTTTTGTTAGTTTTTTTTTTTTATAAAAATTCAAAAAAAAAAAAAAAAAGTAAAAACAAAAAAAAGTTAAAAATTTTTATAAAAAATTTTATGAATATATGAGATAAGAAGGAATAACATAGGAAAAATACCGAAAATTTTGGTTAGTTTGATATTGGCGGTTAAATTTTAATGGTTGATTTAATGGAAGGTATCAATTTTAAAGTCGATGGGTGTAAGTGTAATTTATCTAATTTATTATTAAATCTTTAATTCATTATTAAATCTTTCCACCATTAATGTACTTCTCATTCCACTAAACAACTATATTTTACCATAAACTATATATATATTTACTTACAATTTATAATAATAATTAGGTAATGATAATACTAGAACAGATTTTGTTAATGTCAGAGCTCCGCTAATGTTCTTCTTAATTATAGATAGAATTACCCTTCTTTATTATTTAACGCAACCTGCATTCTCCCTCATTAATTTCTTTCTTTAAATCTCACTTATGAATTTTTGTCCCTGAATTGTTAATATCAGGGCTAAATTAATGTTTTATTTAATTATTTACAAAATTACTCACCTCTATTATTTTATCTAATCTAGATTCTTTCTTAGTCATTAATCTCTCTCTCTCTCTCTCTCTCTCGTCTTATCTATTTATCTCTATTTTTTTTAAATTATATTATTCTCAATTTTTATCTTTTTGAAAAACATCTCTTCAAAATATAGTTAAATAATAAATTTTCATTTTAAACTTAAAAATTATTAATGTGTCATTGAATTATAAAAATACTTCATTTGAAAAACATCTCTTTTCAAAATATAGTTAAATAATAAATTTTTCGTTTTAAATATAAAAAATATTAACACTTGATTGAATTATAAAAATATGTTTACTTATTTGTAATATTTTATCTAGTATAGTTGAGGGTTTCTTACTAATATGAGTTTTTTTTTTTAAGATTTATAAAATTTTAATGCAACTGTATAAAAAAAATTATACTACTAGAAATTTAGACTCCTACTTAATTTTGACTATATTAATTTTAAATAAAATTATTAAAATAATTTTATTAAAAAATTATTATTACTATTAGATTGTCAACGTTAAATTTTTTACCATCTTTTTAAAGAATATTATCTTTTCTATGCATAATATATATAATTATGAGAACTTTGGGATTTTGTTTGATATCAAACATTAGAAACCAAATTCTATTTATTTTTTAAGGGACAAAATGTATTAAAAAATTTTATATTGATAAAAAGTAAAAAAATTATAATTTTTTTCTAAAATGAGAAATTTATTATTTAACTATATTTTGAAGAGAGATATTTTTGAAAAAGAGTTTCTTTATAATTCTATGGCACATTAATAATTTTTTGATTTAAAATGAAAAAGTCATTGTTTAACTATATTTTGAATAGATATGTTTCTTTGAAGAGATAAAAAGAGGGAATAATATATTTTTTAAAAAGAAAAACAAGAGATAGAAATGAATATATAAGATGAGAGAGATAAATTAATGAGAAAGAGAGAATCTAAGTTAGATAAAATAATAGATGAGAGTAATTTTATAAATAATTAAACAAAATATTAATTGAACTTTCACATTAACAATTCAGGGACAATTAGAAAAAGAAATTAATAAGGGAGAGAGAATGTATATTGTGTTAAATAATAAAAAAAGATATATAATTAAAAGGATCATTAATAAAATCTGTTCTGACATTCTTGTCACCTTAATAATTTTATCTATGTATAAATATATGTTGAAAGCCCAATTCTAATATTTTGCCTTAAGCCTCAAAAAAATTGGACCAGTCCTGATATTCGGTCTCCTCTTGCTTTATTTCTCTCTTCTGTTAAAAGATTTAAAAAAATAATAATAAATAAGCTGTGGAACGCATTATTTAACAGCTCAACCTAATGTTTTAACAGCCTCAATCCCGCACTTTAGTTGATTTGGAATGTCAATTGAATACCTAATTAAATTCCTACTCTCCAACTAACCCGTCCCCGCCTTAATTAAGGCCCGCTCTCAGCCAACAAACCCAGCCGACAACTCTAAATGCCCCTCTCCAAGTCAGATGGCAAGTGCTCTTCCAGTTTGATTGACATAATTGCCCTCGTCTCTCTGCACCGTGTCTGATTTTCATTGGCCGCTTCTCTCGGTTATTCTGCTGCTGATCTCCGTTAGTGCATTAATGGCTTGTACATTAACCCTCTCGAGCCGTTGAGGTTTAGCGTACTCACCCATTAAAAAAAACAAAAAATGTTAACGTACTCCACCTTATTGCATTAACAAACCGGTGGGGTTGCTGGTGCAAGCGGACGTCAAATTTTAATTAATGACAGTTAAATGCCCCTTTGAAGTCCGACTCTTGGTTGTTCTGTGCTGTTCCGGGTGTTCCCGTTCTTACGCAGCCAGCTCTACTCAGAGAGAGAGAGAGAGAGAGACAAAGACAGAGAGAAAGGAAAGAAGAGAGAGAGAGGGGGGACTGAATTCGGAATTCCAAGTCCCTCTGCAAGAGTTTATCGGAACCCGTAATGTTATGACCTAAAACGGCCGTTGTCGACCTGAATTGTGTCAGATTCCGGGGAGGCCATGGCGATAGTGGACCGCCACAACAAGTCTCAACCCGACCGGAAGCTCTGGGGGCTCTGCCCGTTCTGGCAATCAGCAACTGCTTCTTCTTCCTCCTCCTCTTCTACTCAGAACTTTCATAGGCAGAATTCGAGCCACCAAAACGGAGGCGTCGCAACCAACACTCGCCCTTCGAAAACGGTTTCTTCAGTGGCCAGGTCGCTGCTTCCGACCAGGAGGCGACTCCGTTTCGATCCGGCCAACAATCTCTACTTTCCCTGTGCGTATGGTCGTTTCATTCGAATTTTATGACTACTTTACGTTGACCTTTTATTTGTCAAATTCTGTCAGGTCTCGTCTACTTCTGCTCTGTTTTCATGTTGATTATCAATCCACAAATAATTTGATTGGGTTTGAGAGTATTTGTTTTTGTTCCATCAGCCCTGGATGCACAAATCCAAAAATTTCTTACATGCCTCATTTACTCGGATTATTTCTTGTAAATTTTCTTGGTAGCTAAGAAAATTTTTGGGTAGCCTAAGAAAATTTTTTGTTTTGTTTTAGTTCTTCCTAATTGATTCCTTATGTTAAACTTAGTGCTGTAAAATGTTGTTCATTTATAAGCGCGCACACGCTCTCGCATGGACCTTCGTCTGATTGTTTGTATTGTTTATCTAACTTGAAGATGAACCGGGTAAGCAGGCCAAGAGTGCTGTAAGGATTAAGAACACTAGCAAGTCTCATGTAGCATTCAAGGTATTACTTTTTAATTTTTTTATCATACTTTATTTGTTTGTTTATATTGTCTTAATAGTTGGTTTGAATTATTAATGAGAGTGGCTTTACAGCAGATATCTATTCTAATATATTAAAATTTGAGGGATGGATGCCAGAGTGATATGTGGTTCATAAGAAATCAAGGCGTGTAGCCTCCTATAACCAAATATACCGAAGGGCAGTAACAAACCCCAAGCCAAGCTAGGGGCGGGGCCCACATAAAAAGCTTTTAAGATATTAGATTTTTATAGATTCTCCCACATGCATGCGAATGCCTTTCTGCATATCTATTGTCATATATCATATGTCTATGTAGGGATATCAATGGGATGAGTATACCTACTGAACCCGATAAAAATCTGTTGAAAATATCTTAATAGGATTGAAACGGGTTTGGAATTAAAATTTATTACCCGTGTAGATTTGGGATTTGCCTGTAAGACTATAGGGTACCTAGTACTCATATGGTACCCGTTAAGTTTGGGTAGATCTAGAAATTTTGTTGAGTGGGCATAAAATTAAACAAAAATAAAATTTACAAATTTTTAAATAACAAACCTTAAGTCCTGTTTAAAAGTCTAAAATTTAGCAATTTCTGGTATTTTTTGCCAAAAGTTGCTAGTTGTATTGGTAAATTTTGACAACTTTTAAGTTAAGCAAGTTACTGTAGTTGAGTAAAAAAGTGGCAAATTTTAACTAATTTGACAAGACAAAAAGAATTATCAAACGTATTTAGAAAGGAAAATTTTAAATTCAGTGGAGGCAATTTATATATTATGCATTAAAAAAATAAAAAAATTTATACAATATATATATAAAATATATATAGATTTTTTAGCCAGTGGGGGCAGCTGCCCCTGCCGCATGCTAAATTCACCACTACGCTAAGTACCTATTTAGTATAATATAATATAATATAATATATATCTATATAATTACAATTTTATCCCTAAAATAAAACTGCTTTGATCTGTAATTTGTGAATTTGGTAGTGGAACTTCCTCTCCCTTCCTTAGTATTCTTCTTTTTTTTTTTTTTTTAACTGAAATCTTGAGCACTCTAAAGAGTCATTGCTAATATATTTGACTATTTACGACATTTGACTATAAATATATGGAGAGCATTATTAATAAGCCCCTTACTGGGCCAAGCTAAACAAGCCCAAAGATCAAGATTTGAATAATTTGGCCCAATGGTCCTATTGAAGGCCCAAAGCTCATATGGAATTGAGGGCCAAATTATAGCAACTAGGATCCCTCACCCCCAATAGAACTACAATCTAGATCATGCGATCCTAGCTAAAATTCATTTGCAATCTGGATCATGAAACATGTTGACCCCAATAAAAAAAAAAATTAATTCATACTCTATAGTATAGAGAAAAGACAGGAAAGAAAGGAGAGAATAAAGTAATAGTTTATTTACTTATTGGAATATTGAATTGGTTTTATTTCATTTGCTCAGATATCTGTAATTTTAGAATTTTGAGTATTTATTGAGACTATGTTATGAATTATGACAATTACATATTATTTTACTTGTTTCTTCTATTTACTATTGAAATATCTCAAATTATATATATATATATATGTATATATCTATACAAGGATACGTATGAACAACTCATTCATAAATGAACCACAACCTAAAATAGAGCTCCAATTAGGCCTACCTCCATCTGTATCGCTTATTAAAGAAAACACCAAATTGTGTGCCTGTTTCATATCATGTACCATAACAAATCATGTTTTGGGCGGCTTTGGGTCAAATCTACAAAACCAAATGGACGAGGCCTTTGGTTTGCTACTAAGAACATTAAGCATCCCTGACAAGCCCTTAGAAATATTGAGGCACTTAGCTATGAAAGGAATTAGCCTTCATAGCAATACAGGAAAGTTCGAAGAGGGGGGGCTTCACCAACAAGAAGACTAACTGAGGGGATTGGTTAAGTCAATGTAATGTCGAGAAATGGGTCGATAAATGACCTTACACACCTACCCGTGGGACTTGAGAGGTAGTTAGTAGTATGGTGCCTGAGGAGGGGGTAGGTGTGGGACTTGAGAGGTTTTTAGTAGTATGGTGTCTGAGGAGAGGGAATCTCATTGTACGAATTAGCGTTACAATTCATTATATTGTCGGATTGAAGGGACACAAATTGGCACAATTGCCTGGTATGACTAAGTGGAGTAAGGTTTGTCCCCAGTTGTGGTCCTTGGACATGGTAGAGCTTAGCCAATTGGTCCCCAACAGACACTTCGTAGATAGAGTTGTGTTGCCTGGTCTCCAAGCCACCAGGGGAGTATATATGACCCAACAGTGGAGACCTTTCGAAGGAATCTTCTTCTTCCTCATGTGACTTGGGCTCAAGGAAAACCCTATAATGCCAAGGCAAAGCCTCTCTATTTCACTAACATTGCCTTGTCCTCTTCTCTAGCTCGTCACTTGTAGCTTCAGGTTTGCCCTGTCATCCATCTATAATTCTTAGCCTCTCCATTGAAATAAACAGAGTTTTGCCTAGACCACAGCTACATCTACAATATACATAGAGGATTGCCAAATCAACCTCGTATCTCATGTGTTGAGGCCAACCTGTGAGAAGGGTGGGTTGTGAATACTACAACCTTGTAGATTGTGATTTGACACTATTGTTTGAACAAAGGAACTGAAAGTATTTTCTGTTTTTACATAGCACTTTGAACTTATAAGCTATCTACTAGGTTTCCATTGCAAGAAAAAGAACAATGCATTTGTTGATATCATGAGGAGAGGGAGGGGGGGCATATGAAATGCCCTGTTTCTTTTTTCTACTTGTAATATTAATACATTTACTTTTTTCAAATTTCTTACTGATTTGATGATCCTTGCTTCAGTTTCAAACCACTGCACCGAAGAGCTGTTACATGCGACCTCCTGGAGGTATCCTTGCTCCCCGAGAAAGCATTATTGCTACTGGTAATAATCTATTGCTTGCCTTCAGTTGACATCTGTGTAATGCACAACTTTTAGTCAAATGGTGAAGAAGTAATAAGAAATAATGCTACTTTATTTTCTGAGATGGTGCTGTATTCTATGATTCTATCTAATATTGTTACAAAGCAAATAATGTCTGAACATTTAAATTAGATTATATTTTTTATTTTATTATCATTGCAATAATTACTGAAAATTAAAGGAAGAAATATTTGCAGTATGAACGTCGTTGTTGCTGTCATTTAAGAAAATTATGGATAGTAACAAAAGCTAATAATATGGTATACAAATAAAAACAGGGCAATGCCGTTGTATTTAGTAGAAGTTAAAATTAGTGGAAAAAATTTTGGAAGAAATAATTACAGGTGCTTTTGCTCGTAATACCTAATAGGTATGCTAGGATAATTTAAAATATAAATGTGTGACATGGACTTGATTGCAAAACAAGTTATGGCTAGTTGGATCTCCGGAAGGCCTAGAAGACTCACATAGATTAATGGGTCCAATGACATGACAATTAGGGTGATGGAGACCATGACGGGCGTTTCCATCTTAAATATCCTGACAGGAACACAACATAAATTGAATATGCTTATTTAGGAATTGAAGATTTTTTGGAGAGATAATTTTATTTATTTTCCTTGGATAATTTTATTTACTTCACTTAGATAATGTGATTTTATTTTATTTGATTTCAACCCTAGCCTATATAAAGGTTAGGAATTGTAAGAGATGGCAATTTTCATTATAGATTGAATATAGATTTCTTTGAGATTTTTTTTCCCTTTAACTTCTGCTTGAAAGATTAGGGTTTACTTGCTTTAGGTTGCGTCAAGATTAAATGAATAAGGAAAAAAGTTATTACCATTGAGAAAAAGTAATAAAAATGTTAAGTATGCTTATCTTATGCATAAAGGCATTATAATTGCAAGGTCATTAAAAAAAAAAAAAATCAATGCTTTAGTTGTTTTTATCTAACATGCATGCACGTCCTTTATGCATTTAATCAGGTGGAGACTAATAGAATTTATTCTCTCTCTCTCTCTGTGTGTGTGTGTGTCTTTCTTTTTTTTGGGTGGGGGGGGGTGGGGGAATGGATTTGCTCTCAGTTTGCATGCTTGATAGAGATGACAATTTTGACCCGCCTCGACAGGGTCCCATCCAATCCTAATTTGACAAGTGCGATTATTTTTAAATTTTACAAGTAACGGGGCAAGTTAGGGTATAAAAATAAAATACCGTAGGGTTTGGGTATAGGAATGGTAACTGTAGTGTACCCAACGGGTATTACTCGAACTCACCCTGATTATCCTGATTATAGGATACACGAGAGGTATTTTCCAATTACCGCTCATATTACATGCACCAATTACCCATTTATTGGGTACTTAGCAGGTATTATCAGATTACTCATCTAAGTTATTTGATTACCAGTTTAAATTATTAGATACCTGAATTTATGCTAATAATACTATCAATTCGGATACTAAATTATATATATATTGTGTTCCAAGAACGAAATCCATTTAATTAATGCCAATAACTTAAGATTTTGGTACCAAATAACTTAAGATTTTGATACCAAATAATTTATTTTTAACTTAAGATTTGGTTCTCAATGTAACGAATGAACACTATTTTTTTTTTTTAACTTAACTATAGTAGAGGTTTAAGACGAGATTAAATTTGAGTTTTTGTTTTAATTTTATTTTTTTAATAGTAATATAATAAATTTTACTAAGTAAAAAATATTTTAAAACTTTTATTGAAAGATAACTTTTTTAGTGTTTTAAGATGTAAAATCACTTATAAAGTTATTGTATTCAAAGAATTTTTTAATCCTTGTTCTTAATTTAATCACCTCATATTTGAATATTATAGGTACTTGATTATCCGATGGGTTAAGGGATGTTAGTCAGATAAAAATACTCATCAGGTATCCACCTAGCCTAGGTAATTTTTTTATCCGACGGATTTGGGGATGGTATTGATAATACCCGACCCCAATCCGATCCGTTGCCATCACTAATGCTTAATCCTTAACAAGATTTGATCTTTTACCAAGTGTTGCAAAATCAAGAGTATGAACAAGTCGGTTATATGTTAGTCACAACTGCAGAAATAGTTGCAGAGCAATAAAATGAAATTAAATATAAATAGATGTGAGTCACATGGCATTGCCTGGATAGGTTAGAAAGTATAATGTCACTACAAGGGTAAGAATCTGTTAAAAAAACTTGTTCTTCCCATCTACCAATATTCTTCTCCTCAAGTGGAGGCATGTATTTATGTTGCTGTATATAGTTCAGACTTGTATCTGACTTATTCTTTTTAATGTCATTGGCAGTGTTCAAGTTTGTGGAACAGCCAGATAACAATGATAAACAATTGGATCAGAAGAGCAAGGTCAAATTTAAAATCATGAGTTTGAAGGTGAAAGAAGGAACAGATTATGTGCCTGAATTGGTGAGTTGTAAGGCCTTTAATGTTATTGATCAGTTCCTGATATGATGCCTATTTTTATTTTCAATTACGAGTTTCATTTTTGTTGGATAAAACTCAATACTCTTAAAGGGGGAAAAGGAGAGCCTGATGAAGTGTGCTGCAGCATTAATTCCCATTCATGGTCTGATGTAGTGTTCTATCTGGGAATTAAGCACAATAATATTCTTTTAACTCGTAACGGTATGCCAGTATAAGGTTTATTAGATGATTATTCATTGCTAATGCTAATATAAGGTTTATCAGATGATTATTCATCACTGACATGTTCTGATTACTGTAACCATCTGGATTGTATCTTTTAGGGAATTAAATTTTCTTAAGTCCAATGGCTTGAAAGTTTTGTAATTTAGAAGCATGAAACTATCCAGTGGTGTTGGTTTAGTTTTCTATAATTGCTTGTTCCTGTTAGTCACCATTTGATCTGGTTAATAAATTACTTATTTAAAAAAAAGTTATTGAATCCAATAGTTGTAAACACGTTGCCCAAACTAATTTTTTCTTGGATAAGTAAAAAATATATTAAGAAGGCATCAAGGGGATGCTGCTGAAGAACAAAAGATCTTGCTCTAAGAACTATGTTGTATCCTTGTGTTCAATGTAACCCAAGGCACAAAATTTGTTCATCAATTAATCATGCTTCTCTATTGGTTACTAATTGCACTAGTTTTTTAAGAATCTGATTATAGTTGTAACCTCTGTCATATTTCTTATGTACTAAAATAGGAAAAAAATCTGCTTTAAAAAAAAAAGGGTACAAATCTGCTAACGCTGGGAAATCATGACACGATTTATTTATTTATCTATTTATTTTTTGGGGGTGAGGGGTATTTTCAGCCTGAAAATCATATGCTTTGACTTGTTAACTATGGTCATTTAAGAAGCATTTTCTAGTTTCCAGTGTTCTGAATTGAAATTTACTAGTTAACCCTTTCCGTACAGTTTGATGAGCAGAAGGATCAAGTAACCATTGAGCGAATTTTGCGTGTTGTGTTTTTGGATGCGGAACAACCTAATCCTGTAAGTAAATTAAATGAATTTCATTGCATATGTGGTGATGAATGTGTTCATTAATCTATTTCCATGATTTTCATGACTAAAGTTCAATAACCACATTGTGGTTCTTTATGCTAGGTATTGGATAAACTGAAGCACCAGTTGGCTGAAGCTGAGGCTGCACTTGAAGCACGAAAGAAACGTCTGCCTGACACAGGTACAAGAGTTGTTGGAGAAGGTCTTGTTATAGACGAATGGGTAAGTGTTATATTGCTCCTTTTCTAAACGGTGAATAACTTGATATTCAGAATTTTCTCAGCTTTCTTCCTTTTAAGTCATATATATACATTTTTCTTCTTTTTTCCTTCTTGTTTGTAGAAAGAGCGAAGAGAGAAATACCTTGCTCAGCAACAAGTTGATGCAGTAGATTCAGTGTAAATTGCAATTTGCTTCTCGTAAGTGCTTCTTTTGCCGAGAAATATTTTTTTGACCGCCTTGTATTTTAATTCCATGTGATGATGGATGGAGGTGGAGGTGGAGGTGGAGGCGTTTATCCAATGCTTAATGTACAGAATATTGTGATAATCCATATGTCGATAATGTCCTTGTTTGGGATTGGGATGTCTGTCTTTGTGTAGATAATGGATTTTGTTTTTATGGGAAAAATGATATATATATATATATATATATCTGTTTCAGTGTGTACAAGTGTGTGCATGCGCATGTGAATTAACAGAGTTTTGAAATGGATTGATGAGATCATTCTGTCCCCTTTCTATTTCCTAGTAGCTTTACTATTTATGCAACCTTACCAAACATGGGACTTAAAATCATTTCAAGTGTTGACTTAAAATCATTTCAAGTGTTAAGTGTCTTAAACAAATATTTTTTCGGTTGAATTTGCTTGTGAGAATTTTTAGTGTTCAAGTGATTGAGACTGGGGAAAGATCAGTTCAAAGTAGCAATCAAAAGAAAAGTAAGAAGGCATGGTGGGTATGGGGGACCATCGAACCAATGTTCATGCATAGAATACTGCCTTAAAAAAAATTCCCTACTCGGACTGAATATGACAAGTAATTATGGAGAGGAAACTAAGGCCACACCTTCATTGATGGTTTCGGCCTTTGGTATTTGTCTTGTAAATCACCTTTTGCCTTGTAGGCCACGTTATAAGGATTAGATTAGAGGACTCTACCTGCTCGGTGGCAGGTCACTCACTTTTTTGAGTCTCGTAGTGTATCATCCATTTGAGAATGAAGGTCGTAGTGAAAAAGGCATGCACTGTTGTTGTTGTTGTTACTTTGGGAGCTGCCTTTGCAGGGCTCAAAGATCATTGTGTCTTTTCGAAACAATCCGCTCTCAGGTGGAATTGGATTGCGGTTGGGTCATCGAAGAAGATGAGTCAAGCAGGCCTTTTTCACGGTGCATCTGATGCATCAAAGGAATCTAAGGGATGTAGCGGTAGTCATGAGAAGCCATCTGCTGCAGAAGAATCAATTAGGCTTGTATCCTGTCTGAGTTGCTGGGGACCCTATTGAGTATTCGTAGGTGCATGTCTTGTAAAACTATAGTTCAGTGAGTCTGCTCAGTTTCTATTGTATGATGACTCCCTCTCTAAAAGAACTTCTGAAGGACATTGGCTGTTCATCTTTAGGTGCTCTGTATATCTGTGGCTAGAAAGCCAGCTAATGGAATACTATTCTGTACTTGTGTTATCTATATTTATATTATTATTATTATGGCACCGGTTAGTGTGCCAAAAAACACAATAAAACTTCAACAACCACTAAAAACCACAAAAATTCTATATTATACTTTTACACATCCCACCTTTGCTAATTTAAAAAAAGTTAAATATTTTTCTTAAAAAAAATTTGAACCCGGAGGAGGTTAATCAAGTAGGATTTTTTTGTTTTTTTTGGGGGTAATCCTGTTCTCGAACTCCAAAGGTTTTGTGCGACTACCATTGTGGAATGGGCTCACAAAAACCGTTAGAAAGGATTGGCAAAAACTGTTCTAACACTATCGTTGTGCTCTGTCGAAACACTGCGGTGCAAAACATAAATTGGGATTTTTTTGAATCTGTGGGAACGGATTTTGAAAAATTGTTCTAACCAAAATTCGTTCTAATGGTTTGTCACTGTTCTTTTCCAAAAAACACGATTTGGAGAAAAAAAATCAAACGTCAAAATTTACCCAAATCAAGTTTTATCTTGTTTCGTTTCTTTTCTTTTCTTTTCTTTTTTTTTTTTAACCACTCCAAAAGTGCTTAATGTCAACACTACGTGTAATAGCGAGACACTTCAAAATTAATGAGGTTTTATTTTGGTAAATTTTTTTTTATCCTATAATGCCCTGAAATTACTATAATTAATTATCACTTCAATGGTATTGAAAAAAAAATTATTACTATTATATAATCAAGAAATTTTATCTATCTATTTTTTTTTATTTCCTTAAGTGCTCTTTAATTACTTATTATTTTCATAATTTTTTTATTTTTTTAAATACTTTTTAATTAGTTAATATTTAGATACTTTTATCAAAACTAACATTAAAATTTACTAAATCGAAGTGAAAATGTGCAAATAAGAAGATTCCATATTTCCCTATCATAGGTTTTAACAAATAATAGTAAAATTTTACAAGTAAAAACAAAAAGTAAAATTACTGTATTGTCCCCTTTTTATCAAGTCTCCAGCACAAAAAATGGTACACAGATCAATCCGTTGCCGAATCCCAATCATATTTCATACCATTCAAAAGCCTCTCCATCTCCTAAACGTAAAATCAGATATATATATATATATATATATATCTATAAAGAAGCAATTAACCTAAGTGTTGAAAACATCCTGTACGGAAAAATAATAAACAGCCAAGAAAAGAAGTTTGGAAAGAATCTGATCATTTAAAAATGCAAAATCTTGAAACACCGTGACCCAAATTTAAACAGACAACCAGAATCCATAAAAGCATTTATAGATCAGGCGGCAATTGGAAGTTTTGGGCACCAAGTATAAGATGAGAGGCATGCTCAACAAAGACGGCGACTCCGCATTTGCTGCCATTGAAACCATCCCAGAGTGGGAAATTAACAGCCCCAGTGATGTTCTTCTTGGGAGTGATGTCTTTGACAGAGCAGAGCTTCTCCAGCTTTCTGACCACAAAGTCATTGGGGAGTACTTTGTCTTTGTTGACGCCATCGTTGCAGTTAGTGACCAAGCTGTTCTCGTACAGAGCCACCAACACATTGGCGCCGTCGCCGTCCACCTTGTTTCTCAGAGCCCCTTTCAAAGACACTTGCAGTGTCTCCGGTGATGGCCTCTCGAACGTTGCCTGATCATTTAAAATCCATTTTGGATGAGATTACACACACACAAACACATATATATCGTTAATCAGAAAAATAAAAATAAAAATAATGTGATAGGGTTAATCAGAAAAATATTACTAAAAATAATGAGATAGGGCCAATACTTTAATTCAAATATTACTTAGTCAGTTTAATATTTTAAAGTGATACTTTACTTTTTTTTTTTAAGTAATATTTCCTAATTATCCATCTCATAGTATTGCCCCTTTTTCTTAGTTACTCTCTTTCATATTTTGTATTGCTTTATGTTATGAAAAACGGATACTTACTTAACCAACCCCTCCTCTCAAAAAAAAAAAAAAAAAAGGGAGGAGAAAAACAGATACTTCAAAACAAGTGTTATATTTATACTCAACACTTATCATATAAACACTCTTTTTTTTTTTTTTTTAGTTAAGCCATATAAATATACTCTTCGAACACTGAGATATGTGACAGACTCTCCAAGTGTCATCGTCTAATTATTTTATTTTTTTTAAATATATAATTAAAATAAACTTAATTAGTAGCTGAAGCTACCTAAAATTTTTGTATATTGAATTAGTTTTATTTTAACTGTTATATTCATATGTATAATTAATAATAATATATTAAAATTACATTTATAAATATATATATATATATGTCATATATACACACACGTACACACATACATTTTTATTGTATTTTTGTCATGTTTGTGTTCTCCCTTTTTTCTTTAATTATCATATTTATGTTGATATATATATTGTGTCTGCATCTATGTTGGTATATTTGCTTCTTAGATTTTAACTATATGTTATTGTCGCTTTCCTTAATTGCTTAATTCATATTTTATTGAAACACTGTTATTCTTTTCCAGGCGTATTGTCGAGAGACTAAAAACATTTGAAAGTGTTGGTGGCAAGATTACATGTATGAATGGGAAAGGAAAGAGGGAGGGAGGAGGCTCTCAAAGACCAGAATTATTATAGATATTTTATATTTTATAATTAAAAATTTTAAATATAAATATTTGGTTTAATCTCTCTGTCACAAATTCAGAATAATTATAAAACAATTACAACAACAATCAATCAATAACATAATTTACAGCCTCGGACACTATTACTCATCTTGTATTGATGGATCTTCTCATCATAATTTTGTCTGAACGTAGGCTGGTGTTGGTCATTTCATAAAACTAATGCAGCGTTTGGAGGACTTGTGACCCAGAAGAAGAAAATAATATATATAAATTCATTTTTATGATTAATCAAATAAAAATTATTTTTTATTAATATTTATTTATTTTCCTATTATTGTTTTTAAGTTCAATGATACAGGGAGTGCTTAGAATTTTACAAAATTCAACGAATCTTTATATCTCTATAAAATTTAATTTTTTTCACTCACTATAAGCATACAAAATTACAACTTTTACAATTCCAAATTAACACCCCTAAAATAAAAAAAATTTACCTATCATTCCATTCATTTTGATTTTCTAGATTTTCTCTTGGGCTTTCACTTTCTTTCTATGCAAATCTAATCACCAAACACACACTGCAAGTTTGCAAAATCTATACATAGGATAGGGGTGTTTGGTTGGTAAAAATCAATCAAAATCTATTAATTTTTACCAATTTTTTATAATTTTTTTTCTAATTAAATTTTATCACATATTATTTTAATATCAAATTTTCATATTTTTATCATAATTTTTCATCAAACTTTTGTCAACCAAACACTCTCATAATTTTAATAAATACTATAGGAAAGGAAGAATCAAAGGTAAGCTGACCTGGAGGGTGGGAGAAGGGAAACGAGGTGCGGAAGCGATGCAGGAGAGCAGAGCATCTTGATCGTTGGCAACGCAATGGGCTTTGCCCTGAACCACGACTTGTGGGGTGAACATAGTGTCGAGGTGGAGGGCCTCTACGTAGGCCTTCTGCCTGACCGTCCACTGGCTCGACCCGTAGGGGTCCTTCCAGCCCTTGTAGTCCCAGTAATCCACATGGAACCCCAGCACAATCACCGGCACCTCCAGGTTGAAGTCACCCCTCCCCAGCCTCGACAGCACCAGCTCCGCCTCCGGGGAGGTCCCGCATCCCTGCGACGAGAACAGCTCCACCACCACGGGCCCTCCCCTCCTCTGCTCCTCCGCCGTGAGGTCCGCCGTCGAGTTCTCCAATGACTCGTCCTTCGACGACGAGGAGGAGGTGCCTTTGCCGAAGCACCAGAAGAGACGGCGCGGCATTGTACGGTGCTACGTCGTCGTCTCAGGCTGCTGGATAACGGTGGCGGTGGGTCGGATTTATTGGTTTTGGATTTTATATTACTCCTTTGGTTGATCGGAAAAGGAGATCAGCTGAATTGGAGAACGGAGGAGCAGAGAAATAAGAGAGAGATTATGGCGGTGGCGGTGGGGAGAGAAAGGTGGCGAAAGAAATGCTGAGAAGGGCTTGAATATTTCCTATATATACGCGTGACAAGTCTCTCTCACTCGCTCGAGCTATTTTTGAAATTAATGAAAGTTAAAATGAAAAAACAAAATTGAGAAAAGACAGATAGAGAGTCATGGAAGGGAAATTAGGTTGTGGAGGTGAGAGAGGTCTTTTGTTGGCTTGCCTCGAGGTTTCGTTGCCGACACGAAAGTGCCGGTGACACGTCGGTTGTCAGTGGTTGCGGATCCGTTGTGTTGACATTGGTTGGTAATATATATATGTATATAATTAGTCTGATGACTCTGATGATAGATAGATAGTGTTGTTGGTGTTTTGATTTCATTCCTGGCCACCGTCTACTTGTTGGTGAGGAGGGTGGGAAGGATGCCTTGACGCGGAATCTGCTTTCTTAACGGGGGACGGAAATGATCTGTCTCTTAAATGGATCCACCGCCTTTACACCTGTTAACCCCACTTTAATTCTCAAGGGAACACTTGGAGGCATTTTGGATGATAACGAGTGTAAAAAATTAAAAAAAGTGAGTTGTATCCGTTATTTTATGGCGTTTAAAAGATCAATCAAAATCTATGAAAAAAATCTGTTAGAATGATAAAAAAAACAGATTGTTTCAATAATTTTGGTCAAAAATTTTGTCAACAAATTGATAAATATTAAAAAAAAATAGGTAACTTTTTGTAATTTTTTTAAACGTTTGTAAAATTTAAATTTTGAAAGTAAAAGCATAGAAAACGAAAGTAATAAAAGTTGGTAAAAGTGGATAACTTTTTATAATTTTTGGTAATTTTTGACCAATCAAATGGGGCCTTGAGATGGAAAAAAATTAATTTTTTTCTTAGCTTTGCCTGTTTAACAAAATTGTCAAATTTTAATTTTGTGTTTAATTTTTAGTTTTTTTTTTTTTACTCAGTTATTGACTTTCAATTTTCAATTTATAATAAAAAAAGAAAAACTTAAAAACATGTTGATAATAATAGTTATTAGCCGGTAGTTACAATATTGGGGGGATAGGCAGTGGTGGTGGTGGTGATTGGAGGCAGAGTGGTTGGAAGTGGGTGACGACTGGTGGTGGCCAAAGGTGGGTGGCGGCATGTGGTTGGGGTGGTCGCCCATTGGCATTGGTCAGAGGTGGATGATGGTTGTCAGAGATGGTCACGGTTGGTAACAGAGATGGTGGCTAATTGGCAGTTGTTGGATGTGGGTGATGGCTAGTTGATAGTTATCGGAGATGGGTAGTAGTGACGGTAGTGGTCGGATGTGGTTGATAGTCGGCAATGGTTGGTGGTAGCTCGGTAGCTGTGGGTAATGGGTGATGGTTGTGCCTGGTAGTGATTGTGGAGAAAAATGAAAACATGAAAATATTTTCATGTTTTCATAATATTTAAAAATTTTAAAAATAGTTTCATATTTTCTAAAAATTGAAAATAAATTTACTAAACCAGTTTTGATGTCTAGTTTAAAAAAAAAAACAAAACTGAAAACTAAAAATTTTGTTAAACAGGCCCTTAATAGCTAGATTTTTAGTTTTAATTAATTAGATATTTTGCGCTTCATGGTCTAAAAGAAATTTAAAATATAATAAGATAAATTTTATAATTGCAAAGAAAGCTAAAAAACTATAGATTCTAACTACTCTTCCCAAATGGGGCCTAAGGTTAGATTGATTTCTTATTCTGTTATTTAATAACTACTGAGTAGTTGGTAGTGTAAGAGAGAATGAACAAAGCTATTCGTGAATATTTGAGGTTGACTCATTTTGGATCATCTTAAGCCTGGTTAATTAACCAAACAAGTTGAGCTCGAATCATGATTTTGGCTCGTGTTAAAATCGATTCAAGCTTAAGACATGCGTTGAAATCATGCGGTGGGTGATGGTCGGTTAGAGGTGGGTAGTAGTTGACGGTGGTGGTTAGATGTGAGTGATGGTTGACGATAGTTGGTGGTGGTTGGGCGGCTGTGGGGGGTGAATGATGGTTGTGATTGATGGTGGTTGTGGAGGAAAATGAAAACTTGAGAAAGTACAATTTTCATATTTTCATATTTTTAAAAAATTTTAAAAATAGTTTTCATATTTTTTGAAAACTAAAAATAAATTTAACAAATAAGTTTTGATGTTCAGTTAAAAAAAAAAAAGAAAACGGAAACAGAAAACTAAAAATTTTGTAAAATGGGTCCTTAATAGTTAGATTTTTAACTTTTGTTAATTTGACATTTTTTGCTTCACGGTTTAAAAAAAAATTTAAAATATAATGGAACAAATTTGATTATTTCAAAAAAAGTCAAAAAGTGTAACTTCTAGCTACTCTTCCCAAAGGAGACTTGAGGCTAGATTAATTCACTACTTTGTTACTTAATAATGAGTAGAGTAGTTGGTAGCGAAAGAGAGGAGAGCACATCATGAACCAAGCCATTCGTGAATTTTTGAGGCTTGACTCATTCTGGTTCGTCTTAGGCTCGTTTGATTAACCCACTAAGTTGAGCTCGAATCATGATTTTGGCTCATGTTGAAATCGAGTCAAGCTTAAGACATGTAGTGCTCAGTTTAAGTTGGCTCATCAAAAAGTTCAATTATTTTTTATTATATATATTTTTTTTTATAATATATATTTTCTTAATTTGACTTATTTTGTGTTTCCCATTTGCTTTGGAACCTTAATTGGTAATTCTTTCTCAGTTTCTACGATTTCCCTTACTCTCTATGATGAACCTCCTCCTTGCGTCTCCCTCCTTGCCATTCTCTTTATTTCAACTTCTTGTGACAAATTATGTAATTCAGAATTAATATGGTAATGAAGAAAGAAAAATAAGTGTAGGCAAGAATGAAGAATAATTGTAACATATAAAGGCACAATGAATTATGTAGTTCTGCGTAATGCTTATTTTCATGGGTAAAGGGAGTAGAAGTATTTCATTATGACAAAAGGAGAATACAAAATGAGAAAGACATGAAATGTTTCAATACCAAAATTAAGACAAAAAGTACCTGAAATATTTCTTACTCAACAAGATAAACACTTAATTTTTCTCACACCTCTCTACAATTTAATATTTTCTTTGTTTTTTTCTTTGTACACTTTCTTGCTCTCCAAACCTCTCTATTTATACATGAGAAATGGAACAACCTAGCTAAATGTGGCCAACCTAATTGTTGGCAAGAAATTTTTTTTTTTAATGAGCACCACATTTGGATGATGCATTGTGGCTTAAACCAAAGAGAGGTTAAGACAAAGTCAAGCCTCCCAACATGGGTTTACCAACTCATGACTCAATAATTCTCCCCCTTAAGCCCATATGTGGGTAGTTACAATCATTTCCTTCCTCTATAATGCCCTAGAGGGCTTTTCAAATACAATAACACCAATCAAGTCCAAGTAACGCTTGAACTTCTAAATTAGAACTGGCTTAGTCAATCTATTAGCTGGATTATTCTCTGTACCAATCTTCTAAATTCCAATAGGTCCTTGAGATATAATTTTTCGGGACAAAGTGATATCCTAAATCAATGTGCTTAGTCATTTCATGATATACTTGATCTTTGGTTAAATGTATAGTACTTTGGCTATCAAAATATATTACAGTAAGATCTTATTTCAAACCTAATTTTTCACCAAGCAAGTCTTTTAACCAAATAGCTTTTTTTACTACTTCAGTTATTATCATATATGCAGCCTCTATGGTGGTCAAGGCAATTGTAGTCTACAACGTTGCTTTCCAACTAGTGGCAGAACTAGAAAGAGTGAAGACATACTCTATCAGATATCATTTCTTATCAAGATCAGTAGTACAATTTGAATTCACGAACCAATAGTAGTACTATTTGCACCATTACTATCAAATACTAAACTAACATCTACAGTGCTTGTCACAATCGAATTTACGTGCCGAGCTGATGGGTGTGGATCGTAAGTCTTTATTGCAACATCGTGCGTCTGAGATCGCCCAAATGATAAAAATATGTTTTAGTTTTGAAAACAAGGCTTGAATGTAGAGATTAGGATTTGCCATCTGACGTTTTCAAAATGGGTGTGTCAAGAAACTCGAGTGTTGATTTTGGTTTAAAGTGTTTTAGTTTATATTTTTGAAATAGTGATAGAAGGCCCTTTTTAATAACTCTTGACTAGTCTATGTAATAAGAGAAAATGGGTTCGGGGGTTTGGCTACGTATGGAAACCATTACGTTTGGATACCAAGGTATATCTAGAGTCCTTTTCGACTCTCTGTAGTCATAATCTCATAGTATAATACTTCAGTTTATGATGATCATAGCGTACAACCCACGAATGCAAATGATGTATGAAATGAGAGGTGACTAAGTTTAGCTCTTGTGTGCGACTGTAATGTAAATTGAAAGATGGTCTATAAAGATCAGAGTGACCAGACTCGAGCTATGTGCTCAAGCTACCTACGTACTCTGTGAAGGGATCAGGTCGATGTAGTTCAGACCTAAAGTGGTCCAAATTACATGTTGGTGAGATGCAAACTAGTATGCAAATGTAAGAGCCTAGCTCTAAGTCTAAATTGACACCTCACACAGATGGTCTATGAAGACCATGGAGATCGCACTCAAGCTATCTATTCGAATTGCCTTCGTACCTAGTGACAGGGATCAGGTCACTGCAACTCACTCCCGATAGTTGAAACTTTATGATGAACGTAAGAGCCTAGCTCTAGATTGAGGACCAATGGTCTATGAAGATTAGGGTGACCAAACTCAAGCTATCTACTCGAGCTGTCTATGTACCCTAAAAAGGGATCAGGTCTATGTAGCTTTGGGTATAGATTAAGAGTAATTGTCGTTGTACTGTGAGAGCTTAGCTCCGAGACTGAAATGAAAGTTAGCGCGTCATGCGTAACTTGGGAAGAGAGTTTCGCTCCATATGATAAAAGACAATTAGCACCTTGTGCTTAACTGGGAAAGGGACCTTCATCCAAATGGTAAGAGATAGTTAGCGCCTTGCATATAACTGGGAAATGGTTAACTAAAGAAAGAAGCCTTGCTCTAAACGAGAAAGATAGTTAACACCTGGCGTATAACTGAGGGAAATGACCCTTGCTCTAAGTAAGAAGAAATAGTTAGTGTCTAGCGCATAACTAGAGGTAGAGTTTCACTCTACTGGGGAGAGATAATTAGCACCTAGCGTGTAACTGGCTCTAGGTAACAATGAACAGTTAGTGCCTTACACATAATTAGAGAAGGAAATGAGTCTCGATCCAGATGAAAGGAAATAGTTAGTGCCTTACACATAACTAAAGATAGAGTTTCACTCCGTTGGGGAGTTCAACTCTAAGGGAAGAGACAGTTAGCGCCTTGCACATAACTGTGGAAAGGAGCTTTGCTCTAAGGATGTGCCTCACGCATGAGTGAGTGTCCATCATTTGGGAAAGGAACTCAACTCAGATTGAGAGCTCAGTTCCTGGTAATGATGATCACGTCTGTGTGAAAATGTCTAGGAGCCTAATGTGATGTGAGTAATGCTGTTTCCATGATTAGATATGTCATGGGCATATTGAATGTGATGAAAATTTATATTCTATCATGGATGGCAATTCAACGATACATGTTAGATAAGTCTAAAGAAAGTCATGAATTAGAAATTATCGGCTTAGCCAATCCTAAATCATTTCCAATCTTTGGAGTCTTGCTCACTCAGTTGAATTCTTTGGATTGATGAGCGTTTAATTTCTAAGTTTGTATCAGCCTAGTAGGTGTGTGTTTGCATGTTTGAATGTGTCCTAACATGTCAAGGCATGTGCTAACATATTAGAACATGATGCATGGCATGTTATAGCATGAACTAGTATGGTAAATGATGTCCTAGCATGTTATATCATGATGTAGGATGGTGATAAGATATGTTAGCATGGCATAGCATGATCATGGCATGTATAACGTGGCATAATATGGCAATATGGCATGTTAGCCTATTATATGATGACAATGACATTGTATAACATGGTAGAAATGATATGACATGGTGAATATGATATCTAACATGGCTTAACATGGTAATATGATGTTATGACATAAAATGACATGGTCGATGCTTGTTCTTGTTTAATTACCTCACTCCAAAATAAAAGCTCAAATGAAAATTCAGATTATAAATTCAAATTTAAAGAAAGTGTTAAGTGAGGTAAATCAAGACAAGTTTTCCCCCAAGTGCAAGGTGTTGTTGAAGCACAAAATAACTGGTGAGTCCCAGGTCATTTCCATAGGGATCTAGGGAGTAATGAAGTGAATGACTCTAATGGAGATTAATTTGGCAAAACACAACTCACAGAAAAATGTGAAATAGAAAATTAAAATCTGATTTGGTTGGTTGATGGTTTTGAACTAATTTTCCAAAAGCAAAGTGAATTTAAACTCAAAGATTAAGTGATAAAAAAAAAAAGTTGAGCAAGAAAAGTTTAATACCAATCCGAATGAATTTCAAGTGCCAAGAGTTTATAAATTACCAATTCAATTTGTACTGATTTTTGAGAAAATTAATTTCAATTGAAACAAACCATGGATTAAACATTCAATGTGCATAACCTATTTTAAGGACAATAGGAGTTCTAATTCTAGCAACCCACATACAACAATGTCATGAGAGTTCTAAGTTAAGCAACACCTATGAACTCATCAATAGGATATACAAAGTTGGATTAATCGGGTCTTGAATCAATGAGTTCTAAGACACCCAGCTGCAAATTGACTTGATAACCATAAGAACTCAAAGTAAATTCATGAAGTTCGGCCACTTGAGATTCATTGGAAGGGCATTACCCTTGCCTTGGCCCAAGAAGACTCAGCCGAGCATGTTAAAAAGAAGAAAAACAGAAGTGGAAATCTGATTGGAAGACATTACAATCTGAAATTGAAAGTTTAATGGATTTAGAACTGAAAATCTGATTACAGAAATTGGAATGAATTCAAAATGTAAATCTCAAAAACTCCAATGTCGAATTGAAATTCCAATGTAAAACTATGAACTCTCCACGAATTTCTCTCCAAAACTCTCTCTACAAAAACTGAATCTCTTTCCCCAAATCTTCTCTGTTTTTCGTGTGTGTCTCACTCCACTTCTCTCTTCCTTCTCTCCCCTCTCTTTCTCTCTCCTCTAACTGAATGTAGTCCTCATGATGGCTCCTTCTCTCTCCTATATCTTTTTTACTGATTTGCCCACCCTGGATTGCAGGTTACATCACATGGAGAAGTTGGGGTCACATGGAATTCGTTGCTGTGAAGAAGCTTATATTCGAATACAGTAAAACCATATTCGAATATGATCCCCTGCTGTAGAAATTTCCAGAATAGTGATTCTGATCTCTTTGCATTGATTTCAACTGAATTTTCTTCTTCTTCTGAAATAGCTTCAATCCTTTGATGTGTTGTGCAGTATGCTTTCTTCTCAACACCCTCAATGTAGCTCAATTTCTTGTTTTTGTGATGGAAATCAACACATATTCCACTTTGGAGATATGGAGATGAAATCTGCACAAAACATAGATTTTATATCTTTTTATGATGTGTGCAAGTGTAATTTGAATATATAAATATGTAACAATTGATGTCCAATCACACACCCCCCAACTACAACATTACTAGTCCCTAGTAATGCTTCTAATAGAAGAAATAGGAGAGAAATCCAAAAGCATTAATTTCATTTCAATTTGAATGATATTTCAGCTATTCATATGGAATTAGTTAACACCATAAGCAAAAATTTTCATAAGCAAAGTTTAAAATTTAAAATTTTATAAGAGATGTGAAACTTGCCAAATGTGTGAAATGAATGTGAATGAATAGCAGCTTTTAGCTTTATCAACTTAACATACATCTTTAGAACTTCATTTAATTCTGAACTTTGCATTCCATTTCATTCCCAAGTTTTGACTTCAAATCTCACCTTGGAATTCACTCCAAAGAAAATAGAGCACACAAGGTTTCACTCAAGATGCCCCTTATTAAGAGTAAATGTTCATCAAATTCTAGAAGGTGGCATCAAAAAGTCAAAAATGATGTATTCAAGAAAGAATTAGACTTGGCATAACTCCATGAAGGAATGATGTAGCAAAGTAATTTCAGAATTTTCACCATGATTCCCTAATTCCTAAATTTCACAATTGAATGAAAATTCTTTCAAAGATCAATTAGGACTTGCAATGGGTTGTAATGGGGCCATGAGGTTTAATAAGGTAATAGAAGGAAAGGATAAGGAATTCAAAAACTGATTTGAAATACTGAAATAAACTTTCTTCCACCCTTCTACAATTCATTTGTATTGTGTTTTTTTTTTTTTGAAATTGAAAGTTACCTCAAGTGAATGTATTTCAAAATTAAAACAGTTTCCACCTTTTTGATTTTCTTTTTATCAACAATTTCCCTTAACATTTTCTTTTTTTCTCATTCCATTCATTTTTCTTTCTTCTCACCTCCAAATCCCACAATTCAGCCCACCAACCTTCATTTCTATTCTCAGTGCATTCCAAAATACATAGGGAAGGCTAGAGAGCATTCATTTTGGTTAAAGGAATTATGTGGTAAAAATGAAGAAGTATGAATGCTCTAATAAGGCTCAAACTTGGCTACAATGATCATGTTTATCAAAGAAAGGCATTCCAAGCTCAAATGTTAAGAAAAATGGCCTAATATCACTTCTATGATTTCATTCCATCCAACCATAAAAGTTAAGAATCAGAAGTCTAGTTCCATTCTTCTATCACTTCACAAACACCTAAAGCAAAATAGTATAAGTGGAGTTATTGAAGGAATTTGAAGTGCAAAAAGCTTGAGCTTTTGGAAAGCCCTTAGAGTAAATGAAGTCTCTCATGAACAAAGTTTAAAGCTCAAATATCTCACTTCAGGTTTTAAGTCTCCACTATATATGGAAATCCATAAAACACATTATTCATTCATAATTTCATTCCTCAAGACAAATGTTAGATCAACAATCCTCAAACTAAATCCATTCACAAACCTTTCAACTTAAAAACACATGGCAACCACAACAACTCTTAAAATTTCATGCTTCAACTCAGCTCAATCCAATTTATGCAAATGACATCACTAATTCCAAGAAAACAGAAATTTCATTCATTCCAAGTTGTAAGTTCAAAGTCATAGGTAGCAAAAATAAAACAAAACAACTTAAACCTAATCAAAAGAAACAAACAGCAGGAACATCAATCCAAATCCTATTGTTGACAAAACATATTTGAAATATTCTAAAGATTTGCTGTCAAAAATCTGGTTTCAAGGACAAAAAGGTCTGAATCATGGCTGAAATACTGAAATTAAGCATTTCTCCCTTCTTGACTCAATTCGAATATGCTCTCCACCATTCGAATAAGCTTTTGCTGCCCCTGTCTCAGCTCACTAACTTCCCTCATCAGTACTTCTTGATTTTGCTGGATTAACTTCAACTTCTCCTCTGTGCTCATGGGGGCTGCTTCAGTTGCCTCCTCCTCTGCTGGCTGCTGCTGGTTGTTCTCAACTGCAGGTGGAGCAGCCTTCTTCAATTGTCCTCGACTTCGATTCATAGATATCTTGTCTATCAAAGGAGCAGCTTTCACAATGGCCATTCCTGCCTCTTCCTCTATTCCCAAAAAGTGCTGAATTATCTCTGTAATTAAACCTCCAAAAGGCAGCCCAGCAGTGGATTCTGATTTCTCTACCACATGAGAAATAACCAACCAAATGTGGTAAGGTAAATCCATGGGAATGCCTAACAACAACTTTCCCATAATCATGGCTTGTTCTAGAGTGATGGTTGACTTGTAAGCATGGGGCAGAAATAAAGAACAGACTAGCATGTGAAGGACATTACTTTTGGGAGTAATTCCTGACTTGGACATCCTAGCAGTGGTCCATTGAGCTTGAGGGTTGGCTGTGAAGAGCCTAGCCAAATTGTCCTTATGCAATTGCTTCTCCCATTGTGCTTTTTGTTTAGGTGTGGATTCGGGTATTCTTTCAACAGGCAAGTGACCTATGAAAGAAATCTTCTCAAGATTCAAACTAATTCTCTTCCCTCTAACCTTAGAGTTTATCTCAGGTCTCCCATGAATCATACCCACTTTAGCATTTGAGTAAAACTCTCTCACATATGGTACCACAGCCCTCCTACTTGTTGTAACCCAATGTGCCCAGCCCCTTTTCTCAAATAATTCTAACAATTCATAGGGTGGTTCATTGTAATCCTCCAATTTAATTCCTCTTTCACTCAACACAGCTCTCTTGCTGTAATTCTCATCATATTTCAGCTCTGAAGCTTTGTTGGAAAACCTCAAGTTATCAAAAGAACCCTCATCAAAAAGATCATGGTCAGATTGTGCTTCAGGTTCATCCTCAGGAACCTTTTCAGAGGTGTGGACCTCATGCTCAGGAGCTGTAGTGTGTTCCTTAGTAGGCACATTCTCAGGAACTCCAACAGAGTTTTCCTTTTCAACATTAGAGACATGATCATCATGTCTCTCACTCAAACTCTCATTACGTACAGAATGGAATGATTCTGTTCTAGAGGAGGACCTACGGTCTGATTTAGAAGATGACAATTCATATGTTATGGGTTCCTGAACAACAAGTGAAGAACCCTTACCATGTTGGCTCAAAATCCTCATGCTCCTTCTTTTAGCCTTACCTTTGTAAGCCATCTTCTTCATCCTCTTTGGTGGCATCTTGCTTCAATTGATTTTTCACCCTTTATCAGAAATTTTCCAAAGCTGTAAACCCTAGCTTCTTCAATCGCAGCTCTGTATCTGAATCTTCCTTTTAATGTCAACTCAAAATCACACTCAGATAATCTGAAAGTAAAAGACTGGAAGAAGATGTGGAATGGTGAAGGTTTCAGGGTTGTGGGCACCAGGGCTCGTATTCGAATAGAACAGGAACTTGAATGGGGCCACTCACGGGTATATACAGGATTTAAAACCGACATTATATTCGAATACCCAGACCCATATTCGAATACAGGTTATCAGCAATTTGCAATTCCAGTGTCCAGAAAACCAGAAATTCTTCCCCCATTTCTTAAGAATACTCAAATTAAGTTTTGCCAACAGCTAGGATTTGAAAATTATTTCAAAAAAATAACTAATTCAAGAAGAAGTTTTGCAATTTTTCCAAATTTTCAATTTTTTTTTTTTCAAATTTTCAACATATGCAAACTCAAACTGACATAAGCATGATCTTAATTCAATTCAAACAATTCCAAATCATATTCAAAACATTCTGATCATATCCAATCACTCAATTCAGCAAATTTCAGTAAAAATACTATTCACATCCACAAACTCAGATTGTGTCCCCCCCAACTAAAATCATGCATTGTCCTCAATGTATTAAACCAGCAAATTAAAGAAAGGTTGGTGAAGTAACATACCTGAAGATTGTGAATGAAAATTCAACTTATTACCAAGAAATGAAAGATGATAGTCAGCTGCTGTGACCAATTCCCCACCAACTTGTTTCAAGCTCACATTTCAGCAGTGGCAAGGCATTTAGTCCAGCTACTGCATGATCACAGCTGCAGTTGCAATAGCAACTGATCACATCAGATGTGAATGGATTCTTTTCATCAAGCAGATTCTTCACTTCCTCAGTTGAGTACTACTTGCAGCTGAAAACTGAAGGTTAGCAATAACCATATACAACCTCTTTTTTTTTTTTTTTTTTTTTTTACAAAAACAAAAGAAAACAGAAAATCAAAAGCATAACAGAACCTACACTACTATGATACAAAATCAGAATTCTTCCTTCATTCAAACAGAATTTGGGGGATCTTCAAGATCCCAACTCTCTACTTCAGCAACAAAATTCTCATGATACTCTTTCAATCTCTGTCCATTCACTCTAAAAACATTCTTGGAGGTTGGATTTTGAATGTCAACAGCCCCAAACTCAGTGATGTTCTGAATCACATATGGACCACTCCATCTTGATTTCAACTTCCCAGGAAACAAGTGTAACCTTGAGTCATACAACAAGACCTTTTGACCTACAAACAACTCTCTTTTGAGGATATGTGTATCATGCCATTTCTTCACTCTATCCTTGGTGATCTTAGCATTCTCATATGCATCATTCCTAATCTCCTCAAGCTCATTTAGTTGCAATTTTCTTTGTAAACCAGATTCAGTGATGCTCTCATTAAAATGTCTCACTGCCCAAAAGGCCTTGTGTTCAAGTTCCACAGGAAGATGACAAGCTTTTCCATACACTAACCTATAAGGAGACATGCCTAGGATAGTCTTGTAGGCAGTCCTATAAGCCTAAAGTGCATCAACCAATTTCAAAGACCAATCTTTCCTTGTGGGATTCACTGTTTTTTCAATGATTCTTTTGATCTCTCTATTGGCTAATTCAGCTTGTCCACTTGTTTGGAGGTGGTAAGATGTTCCAACCTTGTGTAACACCCCATACTTCTTCATCAAAAGACCAACATGTCTATTGTAAAAATGTGTTCCCCTATCACTTATCATGGCCTTTGGCATTCTAAATCTTGAAAACACATTTTTCTTCAAAATTTTATCACTACCTTGTGGTCATTGGTCCTAGTTGGTATGGCTTCTACCCACTTTGAAACATAATCCACTGCCACTAAGATATACTCATTGCCAATGAATTCACAAATGGTCCCATAAAATCCATACCCCAACAATCAAGATATCAAGCACATAAATGGGGTGAAGTGGCATCATGTTTCTCCTAGTGATCTTACCAAGCCTTTGACACCTATCACAAGCAACACAAAAGGCATGCACATCCCTGAACATGGTAGGCCAAAACAATCCACTCTGTAAAATCTTTGCCACTGTTTTCCTAGCTGAAAAATGACCTCCACATGCAAGAGTATGACAAAAACTGATGACACTCTGGGCTTCACTCTCGGGTATGCATCTCCTTATGACTTGATCTGAGCAATACTTAAACAAATAAGGGTCATCCCAGAAAAAGTGTCTCACATTCCTAAAGAACTTCCTTCTATCCAGCATGGTCCAGTGAGAAGGCACAATACCTGAATCTAGGTAGTTGGCTATATCTGCAAACCAAGGTACCTCAGAAGAGTCTATGTGGAACAACTGCTCATCAGGGAATGTCTCATTGATGGGAGAATCAAAAGATGCTAAATCCTGATGTGGGAGTCTAGAAAGGTGATCAGCAACTACATTTTCAACTCCCTTTTTGTCCTTGATTTCTAAATCAAATTCTTGGAGCAGAAGAATCCATCTAATAAGTCTAGGCTTAGCATCAGGTTTGGTCAAGAGATACTTCAAAGCAGCATGGTCAGTGTATACTATGACATGGGAACCTACCAGGTATGATCTGAACTTGTCCAAGGCATATACAACTGCTAGCAACTCCTTCTCAGTAGTAGTGTAATTCATTTGTGCTTCACTAAGGGTTTTGCTAGCATAGTACAACACATGTGGTCTCCTATCCCTCCTCTGTCCTAGCACTGCACCAATGGCACAATCACTAGCATCACACATGATTTCAAATGGTAAAGTCCAGACTGGTGGCTGCATAATGGGAGCTGAGGTGAGCAAACTCTTAAGTCTATCAAATGAGGCCTGACACTCTGGTGTCCAATCAAAGGGAACATCCTGGGATAGAAGGTTGCACAAAGGTCTAGCAATGGCACTGAATGATGCAATGAACCTTCTATAAAACCCAGCATGGCCAAGAAATGATCTGATATCCTTAACACATCTAGGGGTAAGAAGTTTTTGAATAATTTCCACTTTGGCTTTGTCTACTTCTATCCCCTTAGAAGACACTATGTGGCCAAGGACAATTCCATGAGTTACCATAAAGTGGCATTTTTCCCAGTTCAAAACCAAGTTTTTCTCCTCACATCTAATCAAAACCTTCTCTAAGTTTCCCAAACATGTATCAAAGTCACTGCCATATACTGAAAAGTCATCCATAAAAACTTCAAGGAATCTCTCTACAAAATCACTAAACAGACTCATCATACATCTCTGAAATGTTGCAGGAGCATTGCAAAGACCAAAGGCATACGCCTATATACAAATGTGCCAAATGGGCAAGTGAATGTGGTCTTTTCCTGATCCTCCAATGCAATCTCAATCTGATTATACCCAGAGTAACCATCCAAGAAACAGTAAAATGCATGCCCTGCCACTCTTTCCAATACCTGATCTAGGAATGGAAGAGGGAAGTGATCTTTTCTTGTGACTGCATTCAACTTTCTATAATCTATGCACATGCGCCATCCTGTTTGGATGCGCATTGGAACTAATTCCTCTTTTTCATTCTTAATCACAGTCACTCCAGATTTCTTAGGCACTACCTGAGTTGGACTCACCCACTTAGAATCTGAGATGGGGTAGATAATTCCAGCATCCAAAAGCTTGATTACCTCCCCTCTAACAACCTCTTTCATGTTGGGGTTGAGTCTCCTTTGCATTTGCCTAATAGGCTTGGCCTCATCCTCCAAAAATATTCTATGAGTGCAAATCAATGGACTTATTCCCTGCAGATCTGCTATAGTCCAGCCCAAAGCTCCTCTATGCTTCCTCAAGACTTCCACAAGTCTATTTTCTTGGTCCAACCTCAGCTGAGATGAAATGACAGCTGGATAAGACTCTCCCTCACCCAAAAATACATACTTCAAGTCACTTGGCAAGGGTTTTCTCTCAGGTTTTGGTGGCTGGTCCAAAAATGACAGAGGCTTGGCTATGGGCAGCTCTAAAGACTCAACAGATGGTCTCCACTGATTCACCAATAGCATTGAATTTTTTATTTCCTCAAATTCTCCTCCCCCACAATTCTCCAAGTCACAATCAGCTAGGAAATTACTTGCTCATTATTCACTAAGGCTTTCTCCAAGGGTCATCAAAATACTCTCTATCAAGTGATCTGAGTGGTTGTTTGAATCCAATCAACTTCCTCTACCTCCTCATAATCACTCGGCTGTTTGGTAACCTTGAAGATGTTTTTCTCAATTGTCATGTTTCCAAAGGAGAACTTGATAACTCCAGTTCTACAATTGATCAAGGCATTTGAGGTGGCCAAAAATGGTCTTCCTAGGATAACAGGTACAGCTGGTTGGTTTCCTTGAATGGGCTGAGTATCTAGCACTATAAAGTCCACCGGAAAGTAAAATGATCCACTTGAATCAAGACATCCTCAACCACACCCCTAGGGACTTTAACTGACCTATCAGCAAGTTGTAGTGTCACCCTAGTAGGTCTAAGTTCTCCCAACCCCAGCTGTTTGTAACAGTGAATGGTAAGAGGTTGACACTTGCACCTAAATCTAGCAAAGCTTGATCTATCCTTTGATTCCCAATTAAGCAGGCTATGGTGGGGCAACCTGGATCTCTATATTTGGGAGGAGTTTTAAATTGCAAAATGGAGCTCACTTGTTCAGTCAAAAATGCTCTTTCTTTCACATTCATTTTCCTTTTAACAGTACACAAATCTTTCAAAAATTTTCCATAGGATGGATTTTGTTTAATTGCATCAAGTAAGGGAATATTGATTCTGACTTGTTTGAACAATTCATAGATGTCAGAATTCAAATTCTCTTTCTGGCTTTGTTCAATCTTTGTGGAAATGGAAGTTTTGGAACAAATTCAGATTTATCCAACTTGGTTTTATTCAAAATCTCTTTATTTTCAAATCTTTTTCACTCTTTCCAAAACTGATTTTCCTCAGAAATTTTTTTCTTATTGTCAGAAATTTCCTCTTTATTTTCAGAATTTACCTGCTCTGTTTTCTGGATTCTGATTTGCTGCTTACTGCTATTCGAATGTGCTTGCTGGTATTCGAATATTCCTTTGGCTGTACCAGAATTTTCTGCCTTTCTTGGCTCAGATTCTGCTTTCCTCAAGTTTTCTGCTGTCCAACTTGCTGTCCCCAATTAGTCTTTCATTTTGCTTCAATTCTTGCTCTTCATTCTGAAACATGATTTCTTTCTCAGAAGTGCTAAATTGCTGTTTCTGTTCACTTTCTGTTCTGCTGTCCAGTTTCTGTTTCAGCTGCATTTCCTCTTCATTTTTCATTATTTCTTGCTCATTTTCTTCCTCAATTTCTTCAGCAGGTGGTTTGTAATCTGGCTTGACAATTTGCTTTCACTTCTCAATGTTGAAACAGCTTGTACATGCTCCAGATTTTCATTTGCAGCAGATGAAGATGATTCACTGAAATGAACTTGGCTTGTAGGATTTGGTCTTGGCTGAGATAGAAGCTTTCCTGATTCTCTGATGGTTAAAGCTTGAGTTAGCTTTGACAATTGACTTCGGATGTCTTCCATGGCCCTGTTTGTCTGCTCTTGAAACTTGAAATTTTGATTGTTGGTTCCAATCTGCCCTTGCATAAATTGTTGCAAGGTGTCTTCCAAAGATCTTTTGTGAGGTGGCTGATAAAAATTTTTATTCTGCTGAGGTGAAAAGGCTGAGAAGGAAATGGTTGGGGTTGCACAGTTTGTTGAGGTTGGTATTGTTGGTTCTGTGCTTCTGCTTTCCAAGAAAGGTTTGGATGATTTCTGTAGCCAGGGTTGTAGTTATTCGAATATGGACTATGGCCTTGCGAATATGTGTTCATCCCCCGATTTTGATTGAAGGGTCTTGCAGCTTGTGTGGGATTTGCTTGACCATAGAGAACTTCCTTAAAAGCTGGAAGTGTTGGGCAATCATCAGTCCTGTGGTCTGCGGTTTCACACATCACACACTTCACTGCACTCTCCTTCAATGTTTGCTTCTTTTGCTCCATCAATTCAATCTTTCTTGACAATGCAGCCAACCTAGCTCCAACATCATCTGCCCCATTGAGATGGAACTTTCCTCTATCATTTGATCTGTCAGAAAATTCAGAACAAGATGGGGAGACTACCTCCCACTGTTTAGTGTTTTCAGCTAAAGCATCAAAGAAATGTAAAGCCTCTTCAGCAGTTTTGTCATAGAATTCACCATTACACATGGTGGCAACCAACATTTTCAGATTTGGAGTTAATGCATTATGAAAAAAATTAACAATTCTCCAAGATTCAAAACCATGATGTGGACATGCTTGCAATAATTCCTTGAATCTTTCCTATGCTTGAGCAAATGTTTCATTGGATTTACACACAAAATTCATTATTTGCTGTTGAAGAATCACAGTTCTATTTGCAGGAAAATACTTCTTCAAAATTTTGTTTGCATGTCTCTCCAAGTACCTATTGATCTAGGCTCAAGTGAATTCAACCACATTTTTGCCTTGTCTTTCAATGAAAATGGAAATAATTTAAGCCTAACCATATCCTCATTAACATTCCTATCCATGCAAGTTCCACAAACATCTTCAAATTCTTTCATATGCATACAAGGATTTTCTGAGTCCATGCCATGAAAAGTTGGTAAAAGCTGAATTGTTCCAGGTTAAGATAAAAATTCTGATGTCCATTTGGAAGAACAATGCAAGATGGAGTGGTTTGTCTAGCTGGATAAAGATATTCCCGGAGAGGTCTAAGGATGTTTTGATCCATTTGATCATTCTCTCCTTGAACACTTCCTTCCGGCAGAACAGGTGGTGGTGGATCCATATGTGCAACAGAAAATTCAGATTGTGAATGTAGTGCAGCAAATTCAATCAATTCAGTAAGAGAAGATGGAGAGTGCAATTCAAATCTGTTTCCAACTAGTTTACCAGACCTTAAAAGCATAAACAGAAATTCAGACTGAAACAAAACTCCAATCTAAACTCCTAACTTCACAATTTCATCTACTGATTCACAGAGAATTGCAACTACAACTCTCAGCAGAGAAATGCAGCAGTATTCGAATATCAGATGAAACAGTTTCAAATCAGAAATTCAGGATTCAGATGCAAACAGTTCTAAAACTAAACTAACAACCAAGACTATAAAAGAAATAGAAATAGAAATGAAACAAAGTTACTCAACAAGTTAAGCAGCTATGTTGTTGAAAATGGTGGTGAGATGTACTGCCAGTTAATGCTCCAAAGGCTCAAAACACCATTGCTTCTCAAAGATCCTCGGCAACGGCGCCATAAATTATGCTTGTTCTTGTTTAATTACCTCACTCCAAAATAAAAGCTCAAATGAAAATTCAGATTATAAATTCAAATTTAAAGAAAGTGTTAAGTGAGGTAAATCAAGACAAGTTTTCCCCCAAGTGCAAGGTGTGGTTGAAGCATAAAATAACTGGTGAGTCCCAGGTCATTTCCACAGGGATCTAGGGAGTAATGAAGTGAATGACTCTAATGGAGATTAATTTGGCAAAACATTACTCACAGAAAAATGTGAAATAGAAAATTAAAATCTGATTTGGTTGGTTGATGGTTTTGAACTAATTTTCCAAAAACAAAGTGAATTTAAACTCAAAGATTAAGTGATATAAAAAAAAGTTGAGCAAGACAAGTTTAATACCAATCCGAATGAATTTCAAGTGCCAAGAGTTTATAAATTACCAATTCAATTTGTACTGATTTTTGAGAAAATTAATTTCAATTGAAACAAACCATGGATTAAACATTCAATGTGCATAACCTATTTTAAGGACAATAGGAGTTCTAATTCTAGCAACCCACATACAACAATGTCATGAGAGTTCTAAGTTAAGCAACACCTATGAACTCATCAATAGGATATACAAAGTTGGATTAATCGGGTCTTGAATCAATGAGTTCTAAGACACCCAGCTGCAAATTGACTTGATAACCATAAGAACTCAAAGTAAATTCATGAAGTTCGGCCACTTGAGATTCATTGGAAGGGCATTACCCTTGCCTTGGCCCAAGAAGACTCAGCCGAGCATGTTAAAAAGAAGAAAAACAGAAGTGGAAATCTGATTGGAAGACATTACAATCTGAAATTGAAAGTTTAATGGATTTAGAACTGAAAATCTGATTACAGAAATTGGAATGAATTCAAAATGTAAATCTCAAAAACTCCAATGCCGAATTGAAATTCCAATGTAAAACTATGAACTCTCCATGAATTTCTCTCCAAAACTCTCTCTACAAAAACTGAATCTCTTTTCCCAAATCTTCTCTGTTTTTCGTGTGTGTCTCACTCCACTTCTCTCTTCCTTCTCTCCCCTCTCTTTCTCTCTCCTCTAACCGAATGTAGTCCTCATGATGGCTCATTCTCTCTCCTATATCTTTTTTACTGATTTGCCCTCCCTGGATTGTAGGTTACATCACATGGAGAAGTTGGGGTCACATGGAATTCGTTGCTGTGAAGAAGCTTATATTCGAATACAGTAAAACCATATTCGAATATGATCCCCTGCTGCAGAAATTTCCAGAATAGTGATTCTGATCTCTTTGCATTGATTTCAACTGAATTTTCTTCTTCTTCTGAAATAGCTTCAATCCTTTGATGTGTTGTGCAGCATGCTTTCTTCTCAACACCCTCAATGTAGCTCAATTTCTTGTTTTTGTGATGGAAATCAACACATATTCCACTTTGGAGATATGGAGATGAAATCTGCACAAAACATAGATTTTATATCTTTTATGATGTGTGCAAGTGTAATTTGAATATATAAATATGTAACAATTGATGTCCAATCAGTCGACATAGTATTATGATATGGTATGACATGGCAGAATGATGTTATGGCATGACATATGTATGATGCTTTGAATTTTGTAAAATTGTCTCAGGTAAATTCAGTCAATATCATACATCAGGTATAACTAAATCTTGAATTATAATCCAAATACCTTTCATTGACAAAGAATTTTATTTACACATTTTAAATTATTCTATTCTAATTATGCAAATACATTGAATTGAAAAATAAAATAAAAATTTTATAGAGAGAGAAAATTATACCGACGAGGGCTTTTTCTAGAGAGAGAAGCTCTGAAGGGTGCTGAATGTTGAATGAGAAAAATGAGAAGGGAAGACCCCTATTTATAGGATTTTTAGCTAAATAGAACTTTTGCCCATTCAAATAGGCCAAAAAAATTGCTTGTTTCATTGGGCGAACAAGTTTGTCTGACAAAATGGGTAGAACTGTTTACCAGGGCCATCTTGTAGCCCTTTCTGCTCAACAGGATGGGCGAACATGTTTGCACAGTGCCACAGGCGACTATGATCACAAAACAAGTTGGTGGAACTTCCTGCCATTTGAGATAGGCAAAAAAGCTTGCTACATGCCTATTTGGCAAGTAAGATGGTGGCTAGGCTTAATTTTTGGGCCATTTGGCTTGAGCCCTTGTCTTAGGCCATGCTCGACAAAGTTTGAGTTTTGTCTCAACAACTTTGGGCCATTCTAAGACCTTTAGTGTAGTTTTCGGGTGCTTTTGGGACCTCACAGGTACTTTTTGGAGAGAATTAAACCAATTATGTCAAAATTTGGTTCAATTTGGATTCTCTATAACCAAGTTATGTCTATTTGAAAATTTTTGCTCTGAAAGGGGTTGAAATAGAGGTAGAATTAGCCAATCCTTTGGCCTGACCCTTGGAGGCACCATTAAGCTGACTCATCCTACCATTTTTGGGTGTGGAGAATCAAAAAATTCCATCAATGGGATTCTAAGATACTTTTATAAATTTATAAAATATTAAAAAATTTTACAAATAAAGCTCTTGAGAGATCTCCTAAGGTTTTGACTTGGCCAGACTTAACTATGCCATTATCTTAGGGAACCTACCCTTGACATTCTTGTGCAATTTGAAGGCATTTTAACTCCTTCAAGATGCTCAAATTGTGTCTGGAGCTCGGATGACCTCTGGAATGGCATTCTGGTTGCTCTGAGCTATGTTTTATATTCTATGATATGTTCTAGGAATATTTTGTATATTCTCATACCATTAGCTTGATTTGGGTATTCCGGTTGATACTAGCCTTTAGGTGCGCTGGTAAAGGCAGTTCTTGATTTGTGGACCAAATTGATCCTTAATTCTAGATTTTGGCTCTTTTATTAATGCTGGAGTTGTTTTTTTGATGTATTGGACATGTTTTTGTAGTCTAGTGGCCTTTTACTTTGATATGAGTCTTCAGCTTGGTTTCTTCCTAACTCTAGGGGTATAACAGCATTTTGTTGATTATTCACTTTTTGTTGAATTCTAACACTTTGACATATCCTATGGTTAAGAAAACTTAATTAGTAGAGCACTATTCAAATAAAAGTATTAAATATTGTAAAATTTAAGTAAGGGGGTGCTTGCTCGATTCCAATGTATCAATATTGGCTCGACCCCAAGTGCAAGGTGTTTATTGAAGCACAATAACCGGTGAGAACTGGATTGTGTCCACAGAGAGCCTTAGTAAAAATTAGTGAACAAACGATTCTTGGAAAATGTTTTAGACAAATTTTCAACCCCACAATGAATGATAGAGATTGAATTTGGTTCTAGAAATGGTTGTTTGGATAAATTTTTTTTTTTTTAGAAACAAATTTAAGAAAACCTTGGATCCAAAACAAGCTCGTAGTGATTGACAATAAATTCCAAGGGATCAATTACTCAATCTACACCTAAAAAGGGTAGATCGAAAGATATTTGATATATAAAACCACTTAGGACAATCTAAATCTGATTTGAGTAAGAAATTAAGAACAAAAATCTGTTGAGAATTCAAATCAAACACCTAATAGGCATAGCTCATAGATCTTACATACAAATCCTAGGAATAGCAATTGCCATACAAATCTAAAAGAAAGGCATGATAATTCTATGTAGAAATCTGTAAGTAAAGGCCACAAACCATACAAAATTGGAGTTCAGTTGAAATATCAACTCACAAATCAATAATCAATTCAAATCAAAAATAGATTGTTCCTTTAACACATAAGATTTCAACATTAAGCCCATTACCTTGGAATTTTTGCAAATCAACTACGAGACTTGCCTTGAATCCAAGAGAAAAGTCTACTCAAACATAATGGAAAGAGAAAATAGTAGAAATTGAAGTAAATCCATTCAAAAACTGAAAATCTGCTACAAAACTTCAAGAAATTGAAGATGGATACACTTTCTCTCTCTACAATTCTCTCTATATATAAGGAAAAGCTAACTGAAAGGAATGAATCTGTCTCTCCCTTAAACGACCTCCTTCGTACATATATATATGAAATATAACATGTAAAAGTACATAATTGCCCATTTCTCAAAAGCTGAATTTCAGGATCCTCGAATTGTAGGTTGGTTCGAACAAAGGTTCGAACAGACTGATTGGTTTGAACCTTTGTTCGAACCAATTGCTGGGACTTAGTCAAATTTCACTCTAGTTAGACCTTGCACAGCCTCTGTTGTTCTAACCAGTGTTTGAACCAAGGTTGGTTCGAGCAAAGGTTCGAACCAAAGTCTGGGACTTAGAAAATTTTCTTCCAGTTGAACCTTGCACAGCTTCTGTTGATCGAACCAATGTTTGAACAAGGGTTGGTTCGAACCAAAGTTCGAACCAAAGTCTTAGACTTAGAAATTTTTGAGCTTTGAAGCTTTTCACCCTTCTGTTGATTGAACCAAGATTCAAACCACATGTGGTTTGAACAAAGGTTCGAACCACTTTGCCTTAGTCAAATTCAGCACTAGTTGGTCTGCACTTGGCTTCTGTTGTTCTAACCAAGGCTCAAACAACCTATGGTTTGAACATTGGTTCGAACCACTTTTTCCAACACTTAGCCAAAATTTGCTGCATCTTTCTTTGGTTTGCCTTCTATGGTTAGAACAATGGTTTGAACAATAGGTGGTTCAAACACATGTTCAAACCACTTTCTTGATTTCTTCCAATTTAGTCCAACTTCATCCATTTTAGTCCCAAACAGCTACAAATCACAAGAAATCCTCATGAATGCATTTAAAAACACTTTTTCATCTTTTTAGAATATAAATCTACCCAACAAATCACTAATTAAGGTTAATGATTGTACTTTTCATAGTACAATCACACCCCCCAACTTGAGATTTGCTAGGCCCTAGCAAATTAGCTCAACAAGAAGTCACTTCTTAGTCTTTAACCTAATTCAAAGTTGTACATGTCATCTTAATGCAAATTCTTTTGAATTTTCAAGTTCAACTCCCTAAGACAATTAAAAGTTAACATGGAACTTCATAAGAGCAACACTCTATTCATTGTATGGTCTTAAAACATGAATCAATCCATCATGCTCATAGTTCCTCACTAGAACATAAATCTAACTCAATGATGCACAAAAATTCTCTCAAGTCTTGACTTCAATCGTCACAGGGCATATTCTCTTTAATAAAATGAGAATTGGGTAAGACACTATTGGAAGATTCTTTCATAAGAGTAAGTGTAAAGCAAATTCTAGTAAGAACCTTCCGTAAGTCAAAAAATGATAAAATTCAATGAGTATTGGACTTGGTGTAGCTCTCTGAAAGGAATAATCCATAGCAATGAAAATCTTGAACTATTTCACATTGAGAACTTCAAATTCAACTCACTTGACACCTTAGATCCATTAGGTCTTTATTGGGTTGTAATGGGGCTAAGGGATTAAATGTGGGACCAATGAAGGGAAGGGATATTTCAAAATGTGCCTTAGTTGTGTAATTCTATCCTTCTTTTCTCAACCTTACTCCAATCTTCTTTCCCTTTTTTCCCTCTTTCTTTTGAATTCCCAAAATGTGAATTCTCCACAAACTCTCTCTTTTTCTTTTTTTTTTTTATATATATTTTTTTCTTTTTTTTTTACTTTATTTACTTTTTTTTTTAATGAAAAACATATCCTTGTGTCATTATTCTCCCCATTTTTCTTCCTTCTCATCAACCTCCATTTCCTCAAAATCTACCACCATCCTTGGCTCACTCTACCTCTTTTGAGCTTATACACTACTAAGGCACTTGGGTAGGTTGTTAATATTTTGCAATGGTTAGGGTATTGTTCAAGGCTCCAAAAGAATCATGCATTCATGGCTCAACTTGGCTCCTAAGGAGAATTAATTAAGAAGGAAAGGTCAACAAGGCTCAATCATATGCAAGGATGGCCTACTTCACTTCCAAGGGTTCAATTGAATTGACTCATCCATTCCAATGTTCATGGTTCAAGTTGGTGTGCTTCCCATGCTTATGGATTCAAAACAAGTATTTAAAGCTACTAAAAGAATATATATGTGAAAAACATGTGAGATTAATTTCAACCACTCAACAAAGAAAGCTAAAGGCTCAAATCTCACAGGGCTAGTCTCCACTTATTAGAGAATGAATATATGCATTTCTTGAGTCAAACTTATGTCCCAAGAGTTCATACTCACACAATTCCTTAATGCACAATTTAATTTCACACAACTTCAAAAGTGTTGAAACTATGAACTCCATGTTGACATTTAAGACTTAAAGGATAAATCACAAGCAATTCTCAAGAATGAGCATTAATCAACCATGTACATGCTTTGAATCAAGTCAAGAACAAAAAAAAAGAAACTTCATTTCATTTCATTTCACTTTAAGTTTCACAAAAAGTTCATATTTAGCCTTTGGTTACAAAAACATGTTAGTGCTCACATCACAGGCTTACTACAAGTCAAAAAGTCCTACAACAAAGCAACAAAATTAACTAAAACCAAAAGTACTACAACTCCTAGCTTGGTGACAACAAAACAAAACAACCCCTAAGATCTAAGAGCTAAGAAGAGGGTCCTCGGATGGCACTGATGAAGTCCCAGCGGTTGTAGAAGAAAGCAGTAGCTCCAGTTTAGCCTCAATGGCTACAATCCTATTCCTTTGGCTTTGGAGTTCTTGCTTGATAAAGTACTGGTCACCCTTAATCTCTCCAAGCTTGACCTTCACTTCATCCCACTTCTCTAGCATCTTCTCCATAAATTCCTCAGTTGTGATCCCTTCTTTCTTCTTCTTGTGACTTGCACTTCTTTCCCTAGATGAAGCAGTGATGGATCCCACTGGCTTGGCCACTTGTTCTCCCAACTCAGATACAACCTTCTTCTTACAAACATACTTTGTGACAAACCTAGCAAATGGCAGTCCACTGACTCCTTTTTTAATCTTTGAAGCTTCAGCCATGTTCTCCCATATGAGCTGCCCCAACTCCACCTTCATCCCCTCATCAATAGCATACAAAAGTAGACCCCTCTCATAGCTCAATTCAGAGGTATTCAAAATTGGGTTAAGTTATGAACATGCCAAGAAATGCAAGGAGTTGAATTTTGGAGTCAACCTGTTCTTGGCTAACTTCTTCTTGTGACCCCATTCTGCATTGGGATTTCCAGTCAAAATCTTGGCCAATGAGTCTTTATCAATTGCCTCTTCCTCTGGAAATGGGAATTGAGGGTGTTTCTCCTCTTTCAACCCAAAGAATTTCCTAATGTCCTTAGGATAAATTTCAAAGTGAATTCCTCGAACCTTTATTACAATGCAATCTTTCCCATTATGCTTGGTATCCACCACATTAGCATAAAACTCTTGGACAATGGGAACCACAGCCACTCCACTGTATTGAGGCCATTTCCCCCAACCTCTTGCTTCAAAGTTTTGTTTCAACTTGAATTCCTCAGTTTGAAAATGACTTAGGTTCATTCCCCTCTCCACTATTACTGGCCTTGCTCCAATACTTCCCAAAATCTTTTTGTGCTCGAGCACTTGAGAACCTGAAGTCATTATAAGGTGCATCTTCTTCTTCTCCCTCATTCTCAGGCTCCTCATTCAGCTCTTCAATCATTTTCATGATGACTTCAGTGGTGGGTTCTGATTGAGGTTCTGGATGGGTCATTGGGGTATGCTCAGGAGTGGTTAGGATTTGTTCTATAAGTGGATTGGCAGTGGCTCGAGGTGCAGGTGGTGGGGTGATGTCAATAGGTTGGGGCTCAGCTAATACATTAGTTTCAGGTAGAGTCTCAAGTTGGCTAGTTGTAGATTGGGTTTTGGCTCTTTTTCTGATAGGGGTGAGTTTTTCCAGTTCTTTGTGTTGGGAGCTACTTTCCTTACCCTTTTTCTTTTTCTTGTACACTTTCTGAGCTGGATTCATTGTCAATTTCCCAAAAATCAACTGATTTCCTCTGGCACCAATTCACAATGTCACTGTCACCCAAATTTTCACCAACAAAAATTCTCAATAAAATAAATCAACCCACAATTTTTTTACACCCAAACAACTCTCAATTTCACTAGAATATTTCCAATAGTTCACAGTTCATAAATTTCACACTTCAATTTTTGACAGAAGATGAATAGTGTCCGAAACCCTACCTCAATGGACTCTGTGCTGAGTTGAGTTGCCCCAAAACAAAAATCCTTATGACTTTTAAGCTTGATTGAAGCTTGTATTTGCAAATTGATGAGCCCTCTTCAATCGGAGTAACAATTGAGAATTGGAGCTTCCAAGCTAACCCTTTTCGTTCGTACCAGCGTCAGAACCAAGAAAAAATGAACCCCCCAAATTCTGAAGTGTCCTATTTATAGGCTGCCCAAAATTGCCCAATGGTTCGAACGAAGGTTCGAACAAACCAATGGTTCGAACACTGGTTCGAACAAACTATCTTTCCTCACTTGGTTCGAACAAAGGTTTGAACAAAATAACCTGACTAGCTTGGTTTGAACAAAGGTTTGAACAAACAGTTGGTTTGAACATTGGTTCGAACAAACTCTTCTTAATCCTTTGTTCAAACATGGGTTCGAACCAATGTATATCAGAAATCCTATATATGTTTAGCTCAGCTCTGAAACCAACCTCTTCTTGCCTTAGCTCATAAGAACTGAATTGAATTGTCACAAAGACTAAGACTCTCTAAATCTATTATTTACCAAAAGAATTTAACTAAAAAGACTCAAATTCCTAAAATTAACCAAAAATTTTCAAAATTTCCAAAAATTTTCAAAATTTGCAAAATTTTCTGATTTTCTGTTTTTTTTTTTCAAACATTCAAGCTTAGGAACATTCATGCTCAGGTTATAATATGTTATGCCATCATCAATCCAACACACTAATCACAATCATGAAAATGGTTACCTCCCCCCCAACTTAAATTGAATATTGTCCTTAATGTGGAAATATGCAATCAAATCATCATGAATATGGGAAAGAAGTTACCTTAGTCAATCAAATCCTTTGTAAAAATACCTAAATTGATGCACACAAATGAGATCACCTGAATTGAACCTCCTTCCTTGCTTCCCCCCAACTTGGATGACACTGTCACGCTAGATTCATCCTAGCTCATAAAGATTGTTAGGAAAACAAATAAAGAAACCCAAATCATGAATGATAATTCAATAAAATAAAAGAAAAAGAAATGCAAACCTAAACACTACTCCTAATCTACTCTTATTCATTGATTCCCAAAGCTTTCAATCATTAAAATGGAGGTGGGTCCTCCAACTCCCAAGATTCCACTTCGGCCACAAAATTTTCAAGATACGGTTTCAAACGATGGCCATTCACTTGCAAAACTTGCCCATCCACAAGGTTTTCAATCTCAATTGCCCCAAATTCATTCATAGACTTGATAATGTAAGGTCCAACCCATCTTGACTTTAACTTTCCAGGAAAAAGGTGCAACCTAGAGTCATACAAAAGGACTTTCTGGCCTACATGCAATTCTTTTTGCAAAATTTTCAAATCATGCAACCTCTTCATGGTGATCTTGGAGGCCTTTGAGTTCTCATAAGCATCATGCCTAATTTCCTCCAATTCATTCAATTGCAACTTCCTTTGAATGCCCGACTCATCTATGTTCTCATTGAATTGTCTTATAGCCCAGTATGCCTTGTGCTCCATCTCCATAGGCAAGTGACAAGCCTTCCCGTAAACCAACCTATAGGGAGACATACCCAAAATGGTCTTATATGCTGTTCTATATGCCCATAATGCATTGGTTAACCTCAAAGACCAATCCTTCCTAGTTGGGTTCACTGTTTTCTCAATTATTCTCTTTATCTCCCTATTGGCTAATTCAGCTTGACCACTAGTTTGGAGATGATAGGTTGTTCCCACCTTGTGAACTACCCCATATTTTCTCATTAACAAACCTACGTGTCTATTACAAAAATGTGTCCCTCTGTCACTAATCATTGCCCTTGGCATGCCAAATCTAGAAAACACATTTTCCTTTAAAAATTTGATCACTACCCGATGGTCATTTATTCTAGTGGGAACGGCCTCTACCCACTTAGACACATAATCCACGACCACCAAAATGTATTCATATCCAAAGGAATTCAAAATGGCCCCATAAAATCCATTCCCCAACAATCAAAGATATCCAAGACATAAATGGGGTGCAAAGGCATCATATTTCTTATAGTTAGGCCTCCAAGCCTCTGACATCTATCACACGCAAGGCAAAATGCATGAACATCCTTAAACATGGTGAGCCAGTACAATCCACATTGTAAGATTTTGGCCACAGTCTTTTTGGCTGAAAAGTCTCCACCATATGCCAAGGTATGACAAAATCTCATCACACTCTGAAACTCAGTATCAGGAATACACCTCCTAATGACTTGGTCTGGACAGTACTTGAAAAGATAAGGCTCATCCCAAAAAAAGAATTTCACATTCCTAAAGAATTTCTTCCTATCCAATAAAGTCCAATGAGAGGGATTTATGCCTGAAGCCAAATAATTTGCTATGTCAGCATACCAAGGAACTTGGGAAGACTTAATGGTAGACACAAGAAGTAGCTCCTCATCTGGAAAAGTCTCATTAATGGAAGGGTTATAAGCTGTCAAGTCTTGTTGAGGAAGTCTATAAAGATGATCAGCTACCACATTTTCTACCCCCTGTTTATCCATAATCTCTAGATCAAACTCCTGAAGCAGCAAAATCCATCTAATCAACCTAGGCTTGGAGTATTGTTTGGTGAGGAGGTATTTAAGGGCAGCATGATCTGTGTAGACTATGACATGTGAGCCAATCAAATAAGGCCTAAACTTATCTAGTGCATATACTACTGCCAATAACTCATTCTCAGTTGTGGTGTAATTCTTTTGGGTGTCACTAAGGGACTTGCTGGCATAGTATAGTACATAAGGTCTTTTATCTTTCCTTTGGCCCAAGACTGCACCTATGGCGTAATCACTGGCATCACACATCAATTCGAAAGGCAAAGTCTAGTCAGGTGTCTGAATGATAGGAACTGAGGTAAGTAGCCCCTTCAACTTCTCAAATGCAGCTTGACACTCAAGGGTCCAATCAAAAGGTGCATCATGAACTAGAAGGTTACACAATGGTCAGGCTATAGCACTAAAAGATGCAATGAACCTCCTATAGAACCTTGCATGGCCAAGAAATGATCTCACGTCTTTCACACACCTAAGGGTTGGAAGCTTTTGAATGATTTCTACCTTAGCCTTATCTACTTCAATACCCCTAGAAGAAACAACATGGCCTAGGACAATACCTTGTGTCACTATGAAATGACATTTCTCCCAATTCAACACTAGATTTTTCTCTTCACACCTTGTTAGCACTTTTTCTAGATTCCTCAAACATGCCTCAAAATCACTCCCATACACAGTGAAATCATCCATGAATACCTCAAGAAACTTCTCCCCAAAATCACTAAAAATACTCATCATGCACATTTGAAATGTGGCCGGCGCATTACACAAACCGAAAGGTATGTGTCGGTAAGCAAAAGTACCAAAAAGGCATGTGAATGTTGTCTTTTCTTGATCCTCAAGAGCAATCTCGATTTGGTTATAACCAGAATATCCATCGAGAAAGCAATAAAATGGTTGTCCAACTACCCTCTCTAAGACCTGATCAATAAAGGGTAAGGGGAAATGGTCTTTCCTAGTCACGGCATTTAACTTCCTATAGTCAATGCACATGTGCCACCCTGTTTGAATCCTAGTGGGCACAAGTTCATTGCTCTCATTCTTAACAACCGTAACTCCAGACTTCTTTGGAACAACTTGGGTAGGACTCACCCATTGAGAATCAGAAATGGGATATATGATCCTAGCATCTAGGAGCTTAAGGACTTCTCCTTTAACTACCTCCTTCATGTTAGGATTCAACCTCCTCTGAGGTTGTCTCACTGGTTTAGCCCCCTCCTCTAGATAAATGGAGTGTGTGCAAATGAGTGGGCTAATCCCATGAAGGTCTGCTATTGTCCAACCTAGTGCCTTCTTGTGTCTTTTCAACATCTCTACTAGCTTCTCTTCTTGGTCCTTAGTAAGCTGAGAAGATATGACCACTGGGTATGACTCTTCCTCTCCTAAAAATACATATTTAAGCTCACTAGGAAGAGGTTTCCGGCTTGGGTGGCTTGACATTGGAGGATTCAGGGTTGACCATGTTTGGGGTAAGGTTTTCTATAGATTGGTCAGACTACTCTATAGACATGATGGGTGCACTATCTAACCAATTCAACACCTCCAAGACATCTTCATCATCAACCTCATCCCTATAATCTTTTTCATCTCCTAATGTCAATGCCTTCTCTAAAGGATCACCAACAAACTCCCTCTCAACATATTCCTCCGTAACTGTCTGAATCAAATCCACCTCTCTTATATCCTCCTCTTCCTCCATGGGTTGCTTAGCAACTCTAAAGATGTTCATCTTAGCTGTCAAATTCCCAAAGGAGATTTTCATAAGACCATTCCTACAATTGATGACCGCATTAGTGGTTGCTAGGAAAGGTCTTCCTAAAATGACAGGAACGGGTGGAATGGAACCTTGAGGGGTAGGCTGAGTGTCTAAAACAATAAAGTCCACATGATAGCAAAACTTATCAACCTGAATGAGCACATCCTCCAAAATGCCCCTAGGAATCTTAACCAACATATCAGCTAATTGCAAAGTCACTCTAGTCGGCTTAAGTTCCCCCAAACCCAGCTGTTGATAAACTGTGTAAAGGAGAAGGTTCACACTAGCTCCTAAGTCTAGTAGGGCTTGTTTCACCTTGTGCTCACCTATGACACATGCTATGGTAGGGCACCCTGGGTCATTGTACTTTGGTGGGGTCTTATATTGAAGAATGGCACTAACTTGTTCTGCCATGAAAGCCTTTTCCTTGACACTCACCCTCCTCTTAACAGTACAAAGGTCTTTTAAGAACTTGGAGTAAGATGGAACTTGTTTGATGGCATCTAATAAGGGTAGGTTGATCCTTACTTGCTTGAAAACCTCAAAAATTTCAGAGTTCAACAACTCTTTCTTTGACTTGCTCAATTGGCTTGGAAAAGGTGGTCGGGGTTGGAAACCTACAACTTGTTCTCTCTCTTTATTCTCATTCTTATTCTTCTCAACCTTGTTCTTTTTCATTTTCTCATTTTTCTAATTTCTCATAACTTCTTCCACCACATCATCATCATCATTTCTCTTTCCCTCATCATCATTTCTTCTTTTTTCTATTCTACTCTCACCTTGTTCACTACTCTCCCCTTTTTCACCATAAACCATTCCTTTTTTATCATTAACCCTCAACAACCTCGGATCATCTGGTTTTTCAACTATCCTCCCACCCCTCAATGTAGTGATTGCTTGCACATGCTCATGGGTTGATTTCTCACCTAAAGTCTCTCCCATATGAACTTGACCTTGAGGGTTCTGGATGGTTTGTGAAGGCAATCTACCCTTTTCAGTTTGACTCTGACTTTGAATGAGCTTGGTCAATTGGTTCCTAATATCCTCAATGGCCCTATTGGTTTGCTCTTGATTCTTAGCAGTTTGATTGTTAATACCAATTTGACCTTGCATAAACTGCTGAAAGGTATCCTCTAATGATGACTTCCTATATTGAGGTTGGAAGGAACTAGAAGATGGACCTTGTGGTTAACCTTAAGAAGGGTTTGAATTGAATTATGGGGGATAGGGTGCACTAGATGAATCATTCCTCCATGAAAAATTGGGATGATTTCTCAACCCAGGGTGATATTGGTTAGGAAGGGGAGGATGTCCTGACTGAGCTTGAGTTTGACTGGAGTATGGCTTAGGGAAATTGTGTGAGGTGTTTATGTTTGAAGTTTGCCCATACAAAACTTCTTTGAAAGCTGGAACCGTGGGATAATCATCAGTACTATGGTAAAGTACCTCACAAATGACACATCTCACTTCCCTTTCACTTATCATGTTCACCTTCTTTGTCTCAAGTAACTCTACCTTCCTAGTGAGAGAAGCTATCCTAGCACTCAAATCATCATTATTGTTCAACCTTAATTTCCCGCTAGATTGTGCTTGGACTCCTCTAGACTCCAAAGGTGAAGGTGATGTTACCTCCCAAGATTTGGTATTTTCAGCCAACTCCTCCAAAAATTCATAGGCTTCCTCAACCGAGTTATCAAGAAACTGAAAATTACTCATGGTACCCACTAACTGTTTATGCTCAGATGGCAATGCATCAGAGAAAAAACTACACAAATGCCAAATTGAAAATCCATGATGAGGACATGCATTACATAAATCCTTAAACCTCTCCCATGCATGAAAAAATGACTCACCTGGTTGACATGAAAAATTCATGATTTGTTTTTGCATCATTAATGTTCTGTGAGCTGGGAAATACTTTTTCAAAAATTTTGCTTGCATTTCTCTCCATGTGCCAATGGAGCGAGGTCTTAAGGAATTGAGCCATATTTTGGCCTTATCTTCAAAGAAAATGGAAACAACTGCAACCTTACGGTGTCTTCACTCACATTTTGATCCATGCAAGTGGCACACACATCCTCAAACTCTTTCATGTATGTGTATGGGTTTTCCGAATCCATGCCATGAAATGTGGGTAACAATTGTATTGTGCTGGGCTTGAAAGTGAAATTCCTCTGATTTCGAGGAAGAATTATGCAAGAAGGGGTAGTTTGTCGCATGGGGTGCAACAACTCCCTCAATGGTCGTGCATCTAAAGGAGCTATGGCCTCATGGCCATCCTGCCTATTATCTCCCAAATTTTTCATGAAATGCGCTAAATCAGTAGAAACAGATGATGACAATGGTGATTGTGGTGTAGATGATGTGGATGATGAAGTTAATGAAAACTCAATGAATTCCTCTATAGGTTGAGGTTGTGGATGCTAAATTGATTGAACAATCCTACTGGACCTAAGATGCATGCACAAAATGCAACAAATGCACAAGCACAAGCAATTTATGAGTGTTTACTAATGCTAACTTATTTCCAATCAAAATCTACTAATAAAAGAAAGTAAAAGGGATGGAGTGAGATTACCCAACAAATGCGCAATTCGTCGTTGGAAATGGTGGTGAGGATGAATCCGCCCAAATTTCCCAAGATCGTCTTTAACCGTTGCTTAAGGCTCCCCAGCAACGGCGCCAAAAGTGCTTGCTCGATTCCAATGTATCAATATTGGCTCGACCCCAAGTGCAGGGTGTCTATTGAAGCACAATAACCGGTGAGAACCGAATCGTGTCAACAAAGAGCCTTAGTAAAAATTAGTGAACAAACGATTCTTGGAAAAGGTTTTAGACAAATTTTCAACCCCACAATGAATGATAGAGATTGAATTTGGTTCTAGAAATGGTTGTTTGGATAATTTTTTTTTTTTTTAGAAACAACTTTAAGAAAACCTTGGATCCAAAACAAGCTCGTAGTGATTGACAATAAATTCCAAGGGATCAATTACTCAATCTACACCTAAAAAGGGTAGATCAGAAGATATTTGATATATAAAACCACTTAGGACAATCTAAATCTGATTTGAGTAAGAAATTAAGAACAAAAATCTGTTGAGAATTCAAATCCAACGCCTAATAGGCATAACTCATAGATCTTACATACAAATCCTCGGAATAGCAATTGCCATACAAATCTAAAAGAAAGGCATGATAATTCTATGTAGAAATCTGTAAGTAAAGGCCATAAACCATACAAAATTGGAGTTCAGTTGAAATCTCAACTCACAAATCAATAATCAATTCAAATCAAAAATAGATTGTTCCTTTAACACATAAGATTTCAACATTAAGCCCATTACCTTGGAATTTTTGCAAATCAACTACAAGACTTGCCTTGAATCTAAGAGACAAGTCTACTCAAACATAATGGAAAGAGAAAACAGTAGAAATTGAAGTAAATCCATTCATAAAACTGAAAATCTGCTACAAAACTTCAAGAAATTGAAGATGGATACACTTTCTCTCTCTACAATTCTCTCTCTATATAAGGAAAAGCTAACTGAAAGGAATGAATCTGTCTCTCCCTTAAATGACCTCCTTCGTACATATATATTAAATATAACATGTAAAAGTACATAATTGCCCATTTCTCAAAAGCTGAATTTCAGGATCCTCGAATTGCAGATTGGTTCGAGCAAAGGTTCGAACAGACTGATTGGTTCGAACCTTTGTTCGAACCAATTTCTGGGACTTAGTCAAATTTCACTCCAGTAAGACCTTGCACAGCCTCTGTTGTTCTAACCAATGTTTGAACCAAGGTTGGTTCGAACAAAGGTTCGAACCAAAGTCTGGGACTTAGAAAATTTTCTTCCAGTTGAACCTTGCACAGCTTCTGTTGATCGAACCAATGTTTGAACAAGGGTTGGTTCGAACCAAAGTCTTGGACGTAGAAATTTTTGAGTTCTAAAGCTTTTCACCCTTCTGTTGATTGAACCAAGGTTCAAACCACATGTGGTTTGAACAAAGGTTCAAACCACTTTGCCTTAGTCAAATTCAACACTTGTTGGTCTGCACTTGGCTTCTATTGTTCTAACCAAGGTTCAAACAACCTATGGTTTGAACATTGGTTCGAACCACTTTTTCTAACACTTAGCCAAAATCTGCTGCATCTTTCTTTGGTTTACCTTCTGTGGTTAGAACAATGGTTTGAATAATAGGTGGTTCAAACACATGTTCAAACCACTTTCTTGATTTCTTTCAATTTAGTCCAACTTCATCCATTTTAGTCCCAAACACCTACAAACCACAAGAAATCCTCATGAATGCATTTAAAAACACTTTTTCATCTTTTTAGAATATAAATCTACCCAACAAATCACTAATTAAGGTTAATGATTGTACTTTTCACAGTACAATCAGGGGGTAAAATTAAGGCGTCTATAGCTGTCTCTCTTTTTCTACCTTAGTTTGTCTAAGGTAGAAAATGAAAAAAAGACAACCTTGCCCTTTTGCTTGTTAAATCAAAGAAAGAAACAATCTTACAACTTGGGTTGATGCCTCGCACTTGAATAGTTGCAGGAATTGTCTTCTTGAATTTGGGGATGCGTTTGTGCCTTGCACTTAACTTTTGAAAAATGAGCTTTGCTTTTGGACTGATAAATGAGTTATGCTCGATATTTAACTCTAAAAAATTATCTTAAATATTGAATTAGTAAATGATTATATACTTTACATTTGTTCTCGAAGAAATGTGCCTTGCTCATGGGTGTATGTATGTGCCTTGCACGAGTTTTAAGGAAGGGAGCCTTGTCTTGAATGGGTGATTGATCTTCAATTTAACATTGGATTGAGCTTTTCTCTATCCGGTTTAGTAAGGTGAGGAGCCTAGCTCTAAGCCTTGCTTTGTCTAATCGGGTAAGGTAAGGAGCCTTGCTCCCAAGCCTCGCTCTATTAGGTTTGGTTAGATGATAAGTCTCGCTTCGTTTGGTTTGCGGGGTTGAGAAGCCTCATTCTTGAATTGGTTTCTAATCCTATGCTTTGCACTAGATTATGAGCAGGGACCTTGCTCCCAAGGTGGTTTCTAAGTCTAAGGCCTTGTTTGGCACTATAAAAAACTACCAAAACTCACCAACTTTAACTACTTTTTGTACTTTCCTTCAATAAAAAATTTCACATTTCAACTTTATATCACATTTTTCTATTTTTATTATTTTTTTGCTCCATTATTTTATCAACCAAACACCCCCTAAGATTGAAACAAGATTTTGAAAAGGGAATACAAACTCCTAGGCTAACTGTGAGTCTTGTGATGAACACAAAAGTTCAAAAAGGGAATAGAACTCTGGGTTTGACTTTCAGTCTTATAATGGAAACAAGACTTCAGAAAGGGAGTACAAAGCTTTGAGTTTTGACTTTGAATCCTATAGTAGACATAAGACTTCAGAAGGAGAGTATAAACTTTGATGTTGACTCTGAATCCTATAGTGGACACATGACTTCAAAAGAGGAGTATAAACTTTGAGGTTTGACTCTAAGTCTCATGATAGACACAAGACTTTAGAAGGGGAGTATAAAACTCTAGGATTTGACTCAGAGTCTTATAATGAAAATAATACTTTAGAAGGGGAGTATAAAACTCTAAAGTAAGGAGTTTTGCTCTATTTGACTTAATCTAGTGAGGAGCCTTGCTCCTGAGGTTGAATTAGTGCCTGGCATATGATTTCAAAAGAAGAATTTTGCTCTGATAAGAAATCTAACTCTTAGGATGCATTTTCATACGAAAGAGGATTTAGTGCCTCGCACTTTATCCTGGGATGAGCCTCGCTCTAGCTGGTCTGGTAAGGATCTTTGTTCTATCTTGTCTAGAATGGTAAAGAGTTTCATTCCCGAGCTTCGCTCTAGCTAGTTTAGAATAGTAAGGGGCTTCGCTCTATCTGGTTTGGAATAGTAGGGAGCTTCACTCCTGAGCTTCGCTCTATCTAGTTTGGTCTGGTATAAAGATTTGCTCTATTTGGTCTAGTTTGGTATAGAGCTTCACTCCTAAGCTTTACACAATTTGGTCTGGAATGGTAAGGAGCTTTGCTCTCGAGTTTCTCTTTATCTAGATTAGTGCCTCGCACATGATTTCAAGAGAAGAGTTTTGTCCTAATCAAGGAGTCTCACTCTTAGGTGCACTTTCATGGGGGAAGGATTTAGTGCCTCGCATTTAATCTAAAGAGCAGCTTCATTTCCTAGAAAGGTTTGCTCTAATTGGTCCGGTAAGGAGCTTCGCTTCTGAGTATCGCTCTATTTGGTTTGGTAAGGAGTTTCACTTTCGAGCGTCACTCTATTTAACAATTCTTAAGAAGGATTCGATTCCTTGCAACTAATCCAGAGATGAGCCTCACTCTAACTAGTCTAGTTTGATAAAGGGTCTTACTCTCGAGCCTAGCTCTATCTTACGAATCTAGATTTACCTTTTGAATGGGAGCATCACTTCCTAGTTATTGTGTGATCTTTATCCTAAGTTGACTTTGTGATCTTTAGCCTAGCTTTATGCTTTGCACTTGAATAAGTGAAGGATGCCTCGCTCTTTGGTTGTTGGTGGTCTTGCACCTTGCACTGGACAATGATGAGAAGAATGCCAGCCTCATGAATTGGTGTATTTATGATTTATTTTGTGTAGTTTTATTGTAATGCTATCATGGTCACTGTTACTGCCTATGAGATGTGCATTATCATGTGCATGATCATAAGGTGTTTGATTTTGAAAATGCTTGAGTTTTGAAAATTTGTTTGGGAGTTTAAAAACCAGTGATGTGACCGTGACCAATCTTATTTTTTGAACAAAGTTAATGAGTCTAATTGAAATAATGTATATTATTTCAAAAATTGGATTATGCAAAATGAATGAATGTGGATGAATGAATATGGTATACGCTGATAAGGATGTGCTTTGTATGATTGGTTTGAAAATAAATGATTACTTATTTACAAGGTGTGTGACTTGCTAGTGTGGTAGAATGATTGCTTGTGCACTTTTTGAAATATATATATATATATATATATATTTGTAAATGACCTTATTATTGAAGTGTTCAATGAGGTATTTACCATGTTTGCGTTTTATTAGGAGACCTAGTCACTGAATGTGTTTTCTATTCCCTCAAGGGCTTTTTTTGCTTCAGGAGCTTTTGGATTAATGGACCATTATCAATTAACTAGGTTCTTACATCTAGTTTGAAAGTTATTAGTTTGAATTGAGGAGCATGGTATTGGTTAATCTAGTCTGATCATGGTTGCAAGGATGGTTTTGAAAAAAGAGGGTTGCCCTCACTTATGGGAGTTCTTCAACTAAACAACCCTTTTCAATTAGAGAGAATTTTAATTTAGGTTAAAGTGTAGGCCAGGTTTCAGGGTTTGAAGAAAAAGAGGATGTACAAGCTCAAATTCCTATTTTTACTTAAGTAAAATTACTAAGAATTATCTACAAGGTCTTGTGCTTGAGAATGCGTCCTTTGTCTTGAGAAGTGCTTTGAGTGCCTTTGATGGATATATTGAACAAAGCTATCAACATCAATTTAAGAAGGCTTTATTTGGACCATAATGTTGGTAATTGGTTAAGGTTGTAGAAACGAAGGGTATTTTAGGCTCAAATTTTATTTTTCTGGGTTTGAATAATCCCAATGTTGTTTGAATCCTCATTTGATGAGCCACTGTGCTTTATTGTTCTTGATACTTAAGAGCTAGAGCTTGGTCATCGCTTGCTTTCTTCCTTATGAGGTTCTTGAGTCTTTGATGATGTTTGTACTTTTGTTTTGCCTTTACTTTGACTCTTATTCTGCTCGATTCCGTCCTTTGGGTTCCGAGCTTATTTTTTCTTTGAACTTGACTCTAGCTCTTTACCTAATTCTGTCCTTTGGACTTTGGGCTTTTTTCTAGCTCTTTTTCTTATGTTTGGCCCTATTTTGTTCTCTTCCATTATCCCAGTGTATGGGAATAACCTTTGGGGGTTTATAGCAAAAGAATACGAACTAGCTCAAATGGCTTGCGAGGGATAAATTGTCCTAATTTAAGGATAGCAGAAACAAGGTCCTCTCTTCATTTTGAATTTGACCATTTTGTTCAAATACATCACCTCGAGGTTATGTTGACTTCTTTTCTTAAGTTGAGTTGACTTGTCTACATGAGATGATGATTATAATGATGAAGAATGCCTCTAACATTTGAACCATTTCACTTACATGCCCTAATGTAAGGGATGATCCAAGGTAAGGTTTAATGAAAAGAATGTTTAGCTAAGTTGACTTGTCTGGATAAGATGACGATTATGATGATGAAGAATGCCTCCGATGTTTGAACTGTCTTACTTGTATGCCTCACTGTGGGGGATGATCCAAGGTAGGGTTTAATAAAAAGAATGCATGATGATTTTTTTTTCTTTTTTTTTTTTTTTTAAGGCTCAAAGGGTTTGGCAATTGATGATCCTAATGTACTCAAGATAGTTGAAACAATGGCCTTTAGTCATTTTGACTTTGGAAACTTAGTCTCTTGAGTTCTAAAAATTGCTAAGGGCATGATTGTCCTAGGAATGTTTGTTTATATTGAAGCAATAGTCCTTTTTTTGGTATGGTTATTTGAAAGAAAAATAGGTTAAAGGCTCAGAATTGGACAATGGTTGAGAGTCTAACCTTAATCAAGGATTTCAAGGGTTGGTTGCCCCTTCTCATGTTGAATTTGGTCTATTAATCTATTACGCTTTAGTTTGCATTGGCGACTGCTTTTAGGGAGAAGGAAACGTTCTCATTGATTTAATCTCTAGAAGATGGTGACAAAACCTATTTGATTGTCTATGTATCTCGGTGATTCGAGAATCAGGTTGCCCATAGTTCTGGCAAGCATTAAGATTACCATATTGAACACTTTAAGTGCAGGCCATTCAAAATGTATTAGTGCTTACCAGTGATTCTAGTAGACTAGTTTGTCACAAAGAATGTTTAGTGAAAAATGATTAACTGTTTTGAAAAGTTTGAAAATTTTATACAAATTTGTGTGGTTGTAAGTTCAAAATTGCACGAGGGTGCAGCATTTATTTTTCATTACAAAATGAAAGATGAAACGCCAGTTTCATACAGCTAAAGGAGATGGGTCTCAGCTTGGCATGACAATGATTTGACTTAAGTGATGTGATGCTACTTTGACTGTGGAGTATTCTGATTATGAGATGACATTGTGTAAATGGTGAGGGGGACTTTGGGATACCCTCAAGTGCTAGGTGAGTTTGAAGAGGAATGCCTTTGGCCAGAGGCATTTTTAGAATGTAATGCAGTGCACGTAGTGTGATTGTGTTGGTTTTATGTGTGAAGTTTATGTAACTGGCGACATGCCAATTATTTTATGTAAAGGTCTAGTGATTGAAATGTCTCAAGAATAGGGGTCCTGGTTTTGCCAATGATTTGAAAATTAGGGTTTATTTTTGTGTTATTTTCAAACATGTGAGTTAGTGAATTATGGCTGTGGAAGATGTTAATATTCTAGATGTGATTGCTGATCTGTGTTTGTTTGTCATGTTGCTATATTTGGGATCTTGAATTCTTGAAAAATGAATGGAATAAAAAATTTGAAAATAACATGCACATTAGTATTGATATTTCAAATTTAATATGTACAAGAAGCTGAAAAAGAAAACAAAATTGTCGAATTCCTGTATGCCCTTTTTACTGAAGCTTGAGATCTTAAACTCTTATCTATCTATTGTCGATCAGGTCTTAAATTTTATGCCTCAAAGGCAAATAGTCTTCAATGTCATGGCCTTCCAATTTCCCGTGATATTTACACCTCTTTGAGGGATTATAAGAGTGAGGGAAAGGTCGTGTTGGCATCCGATTTGACAGTGGTTGAATCAGATGAGCTTTATGAAGTTGTTGATATGCTTCAATCCAATTGCAAGGCAAATCAACAAAGATCTTTTTTGGTCTGGAATGGGCCTGAGGTTAGTTTTTGGTCCTTAGCTTCTGAGGCACATACTGCTAAGCTGAAGAAGAGGATGGCACTGAGGATTTGGAAGACAATACTACAGCTATTTCTATCTTTATCTCAGTTTCTATCTTGTTGAAGGCATTCTTAGAATAGGGATCAATCAATCAACCAAACTAAATGCCTTCTTCAATCATATCTCCTTGAATTATCAGCTTAACAAAAAAGCAATGCAAGTTGGAAAATATTCGATCAAAATACATCCCTTAGAGTATTTGCACAAAGATCCTAGTAAATTCTGTGACAATTAAAGGAGGCTCAACTTGAGTTACACTTCCTTACCACCTTGAGCATAGGCATAAAAAACCTCAGAGTTAGATTTTTTCATGGTTGATTACACTTGAAAAGTGTGATTACAAACTCCACATTTTGACATTCATTGATACATTTGAGTAATTAACTTTGGGGTTTTATCATTATTTTATAGCTTATAGCTTCTATCTTCTTAATTGCAGGGAAAAGGGTGAAATAATTGAGATTAGCAGTGATGAAAGTGGCTGCCGAGGAGGAAAAAATGGTCCGAAGTTCAAGATGATTGAAGTGGTGTGCAGCTGAAGTTCCAACTTGACACCCTGTCAGTATTTTGACCATATCTTTTCACTCACAATTTAAATTGACCTGATTTTTTTTGGGTTGGAAAGAAGACTCAAAGGGCTATAACTTTGATGTTTTAACCGAAACCTGAATCAATTGTCTTCGATGTCAAAATCACGTTGGAAGTTGAGGACATAAAGCTGTCAAAAGAAAGAGACAACTTCAAGCAGAATTTGGGGAATCAAGGTTCTGTGGTCTGGACCCCCACCCAAATGGTCCAGACCACAATGAGCTTGTTTGGTGAGGTGACCATTCTGTGGTCCAGACCCCCTCCCAGATGGTCCGGACCACAGTATGCTAGGTGCACGAGTTTAATTCTCATCTTTTAGGGTTTTCTTGCAGCCCCTTTATAAACCCTCTTGCACGACCGAACCAAGGGAGAGCCCTACTTTACTTTTTTTCATTCTTTTTAGAGTTTTAGAGAGTTTTTAGAGATTTTTAATGTTCATAGAATGCTTTGAAGACTTTTTTAGAGTTTGCGTAGGCTTCGCTGCAGCAGCAATCTTTTGTTACAACGTTCTAAATTCGATTACAGAGTATGTTTAGCTTCATTTCTTTACTTAATAATATTGTTTCGTTGTTTGATTCATTAAATTCATTAAACATGTATTCGTTGATTGATTTTGTTTCATTTAAAGTTATGTTAGCGTAAAACCTTAGTTCTTGATTCAACGAATCAAGGAAAGGTAGTTCATGAAACACTAGGGGATGTGCGTAGACCCTTCGCATGGGTTGCGAAACCTCATGCGTAGGGATCTACTATTTTTAAACCTATTTTAACTTGTTTCAAAAAACATTCATAAACGAAAACCTCAAACCATATTTGCTGAAATCACTAGTATTGGTTTTTGATTATAATTGATTAATTTTTTTGGACAAATTAAAAGCAGGATTCAAGTTCAATTCCGATTTTGTTTGTTTGAAAAACTTTCGAAAACAAAAGTCTTTAACCAAATTCCTTGAAATCACTGGTACTGATGTTTGATTAAAATGTTCTCATTATTTGTTTGAACAAACCCCTAACTCAGATTTGAACCCAAACATCCCATAGTGAAGTAGTGAACTACCTGGAATTGAATGTTGGATCAAAAACCTTTTTAATATTGAGTTAATCAATTTGCTTTAAAATTTAATTTTATTGCATTTTAATTTAATGTCACAGTTCCTTCACTCTATCATTCTCAACCCAAACATTCTCAGACATCCTATAAATCCAAAATTAGATTAAATTAATTCGGGTTCACCTATTAACTAAGAGAACAAGTCTAGAGCTTTTAACAAAGCCCTCCATGTAGAGATGACTTCAGTTCTCACTGAGTAAAACTACAACTGCCCTCTTACACTTGAGAGGTAGAACCTGAACACATTTCAGGGTCGGTCAATGGTCATAAGGGAGCATCTATCAATGGCTAGCTCGCTATTGTGTCTGTATTGTTTCATGAAGATGGTAGTGAGATCTTTCCAGCTTTTTATCTGAGTCATATCTAGGCGAGAATACCACTGGAGTGCTGAGCCAATGAGGTTCTGTTGAAAAAGCTGCATTATGAGAGAGTAGTTATTATTATAACCATAGAGAGCACCAGTGTAGAGCCTAAGACGAGCAATGGGGTCTTCTGTCCAGTTGTACTTGGGGAACTTTGGCATTTTGAACTTGGAAGGTAACTTCAAGTTTGGCTAGAACTACAAGTTCTGGAAATTAGTACTCCAGTAGACACGGGTGCTAGAGTGATTCTTCAAGGCTTCTTCAATGTTTTTGAGTTTCTAGGCCAAGGTAGGCTCTATTGTTGAAGGAGGAAAAGGTTGGGATGGTTGTAGTTAAAGGAGTGAGGATTATTGTTGAAATTGCTAATGGATTTGAATTGTGGAGGCTGAAGGATTGAAAGAGAAGACGTAGGAGGTATGCCAGAGTTACCTATTTGATGAGTCGTATTTTGCAATCATAAAAGAATGGAAAAGATGATGGGTCGACTGAGAATTAGAAGCTCAGGTTGGTGATTTCTTTTAGACTTAGTGTGATGGTTACTACTTTCAAAGGTCTGGGATGTTCTGAAGTGAGTAGGTAATATTTGGTTAAGTTGAGAGGTAGGAACATGAGCCAATGCCCAGTTGAGAGCTAAGGTTAGGTTGGTAACCTCCTGATCATTAAACATAATTGGAGAGGTATTAGTAATGGTGTTAGGAATGAGGCTAGCATTGAGAGTTGGTAACGGTGGCAGTTGACTTGTTCCTTCTGATATAGTTGCGATAAGTGCCTCGGTTCTGACAACATTGAGTGCTTTTGATAAAGATGCCAAGTCTTTGATCCCTAATCTGGGTTGACAGAGGAGTGTTGAGTGAAGGGAATGGTAGCAATGGTACTTGTTTTGAAAATGAAAGTTTATTAATGATTTTGAATGAAATTTTTTTATTTTATTTGTGGGGTCATCCTCATTGGTGAAGGAAAAAATGATAATGTGATTTGAAAAGAGATTGCCAATGAAGTTTTTGTTTTATTACCTTATCCCATTCAAATTTGTCATTGGAAGAATTATTACAAATAAATGAATTGAATTAGATTGAAATGAGTATTCACTCTATAAATTCAATGACTACTTTACATCAAGAATAAAAATAAATAAAAATCTTATCTACCCTTTGAGTCTTCGGATCTTCATTTTTTATCTTCGATTATCTGGCTGGATAGAGCTTTCTCTTTATTTGAATGGGTGCTCCTTATTAACCCAATGGAGTTTTTATCTTTGCATATTCTAGTTCATTTTTATTAGAATTTTGACAGAGTTTCGAGTTGAAACTTTGATGAATTTCTAGTGTGAGATTTGTTAAAAAATCTGCCTTAAATCTAGCAAAGTTTCATGTTGAAACTGTTGCAAATATTTTGGGTAGAGTTTTGACAAAATAGCAAATCTGGACAAAAATTTGAAGAAACTCTAACCTGGGATTTCTATCCCAAATTTGGTAGAGTTTTAGGTTGAAACTGCAACTAGATTTGTAGAGGAAAACTCTAGGGAGTGTTTCTTAAGATTTCTGCCTAGATTTAGAGATTCTTCCAAATCTCTAACTTAAATCTGATAGAGTTTCAAGTCGAAACTTTTGACAAATTTGAGTTTGAACTAAGATATGCTTTGATTTATAGTTAATGGATAAATGTAAGGTAAAACTTGGATTTGAATGACAATCTCTTTACTTTTTTTAAAAAAGGTGAACCTCAAGAGTTCGCTAACATAAATGAATGGTCTATTTGAGACTTGGTCCCTCAGACAACTTTTGTCACTTTGCAAAGATAACAATGTGTTGTCTCCTCTACTATGTATGAACAAATGTTTAATGCAATCATAGGGAATGAATGTTTAATGCAATCATAGGGAACAAATGAGTTAACACCATCATTTCTATTATTCTTGTAAAAATTGGGTTCTGTGAGGCTCTAGCCTATGGCTTGATTCCATGTGATATGAGGCTCATGACTCGACTTAATGTACCCTAAAAAGGTTAACGGCCACTAGATCTTCAACCTCTAGTTTTCTAAAGAAAAACTTCTCAGGTTGGTGATCTAGCTGGGAGGAAGTTCGGTACACTTGGCAGGGGGACTCTATACACAGCCACATCCTGGAAGGACCTACTGACGTTTCTCAACTAACTAGAGGGTAAAAATGGGTTGTGTATAGCATGTTCAATGAAGTGTGCAGTGTGTGATTTTGGAGGGACGGGTTTATGACAGATATAGAAAGCAGTAAAATATTAGCCCTGTTTATTCATACATCCTGCAAAACAAATCAAGGTATATACGTACATAGTTTATTTACAGTTAGTATGTACAGTATAGATGAAATAGTAATATGTATGCATCTTAGTGGAAAATGAAGTGCATGTTTTGATTAGATTAATCGAAGATTAAAGTGTGAGATAGTGATTGTAAAGAGAGAAAACTATAGCTGAACCCTCAAAGCGGAAGTTGGTCCCACGTGCGGTCGCCCGTTGTCGCGATCAGATCCGTGTGCTAGGCTGATGGGCACAGGTTGTAAGCTTTTATTGTGACATCATGTATTCGAGATCGCTCAAATAATAAAAATATGTTTTAATTTTGAAAACAGGGCCTGAATGCAAAGATTAGGAGTCACCACCTGACACTTTCAAAATGGGTGTGTCAAGAAACCCAAGTTTTGATTCTGGTTTAAAATGTTTTGGTTTATGTTTTTGAAATAGTGATAAATAGCCCTTTTTAATGACTCTTAACTAGTCTATGTAATCAGAGAAAATGGGTCTGGGGATTTAGCTATGTATGAAAGCCATTATGCCTGGGTATCTAGGGTGATGTGATCCCATATCTATTAGCAAAGGCAGTCTTTGGTGTTATATATATGAGTTGGCAACCCTCTCCTTACGAGCCAGCTTTTGAGGTGGAGTTAGGCCAGCGATCGGTTAGCAAGTGCGATCTTTGGTGTTATATATAGGGTTTGGCAACCATCCCCTTATGCGCTAGCTTTTGAGGTAGAGTTAGGTGTAGTTCATAGTAGTTTGGTATCATAGCTTCGCTTGCACATCAGTTCGTTCTTCATTCTTGATGTTCTTAGAAGACTAGGGTTCTATCTTCCATCTTTAGCGGGTAGCTAGGGTTCTTTTTCCTTCTTCAATTGGCGGCTAGAACTTCAATAACCAAAAAAAAAAAAAAAATCAAAGAGAAGAAAAATACCAAATTGCTTCTCCTCTATTGGCGCGGCAAAACAACTTTAAAATACCATTCGGTTTGTTCTTCAAAGTTTAGCAAGTTCTAAAATTCTTCTACATACATTCCCAAAAAACAAAAAAAAAAAAAAGAAAGAGAATTCTTCCTTAGGCATCGAATTTGAATTTGGTTAACAAAGTTATAATTCATTCTAGTTTTTGTTTGTTCTAGTCCCTTTATTTCGTGTTTAGTATTAAAAAAAAAGGAAAAAAAATAAAAGAAAACTTCCATGAAAACCCTAGTAGCCAAAACCAAATTTTAACCCAAGTTGGATTAGGACTTTTCTACCAAATCCTATTCCTAACCCTAGTTAGATTGGGTCTTTTCTTGTTTCTTGTTTTTGTTTCTTGATTCTTGGATTCTTTCATTTTTGCATTTTGATTCTTACTTATCATTCGAAATTCTAAATATTTGCTATCTTGATCCTTGAATTCTTGTTTTCTTGATTCTTAATTCTTAAATTCTGAGTTCTTGAGTGCTTGAGTTCTTAATTTTTGAACTCTACAAGATCTGAATTTTTGATTTGGTTTAAGTTAGTTCTTTAAAGAACTTGAGAGAAGACAAAGAGTAAAAAAAGGAAAGTGTGAATATTCATTATACAAAAATCCATTCGAGAGTGATACGCGAGCTACATTCTTGATTGTAAACATGTAAGGGAGTGTGTGAGGTAAATCTTTTTATTACTAACATCTTTCTTGCAAAGTGAATCAACATTTAAGGAGGGGGAGATAACACCTCGTTTATGTTACAAGCTATGCAACAACAATTTGAGCGCATGAATGTTGTGTTTGGAGAGATAAAGGATAGGATGGATAGGCACGACCTCTTAATTGTAGGTCAACAAAAAGATCAATCCCAAAAAGTTCCTTAATGGGAGGCAAGGTAGGCGTGAACTTAACCGATTGTTTGAGTATGAAGGGGATAGTGTAGTCAAACGTGAGGTGTGTTTCCTCTTATTTTTCAAAAAACTTTTAAACTTATCAAGAATTCATTCTTATGGCATTCTTCTATCTTCAACCCATGGTTCTTGATTCAAGAAATCAACAGGCCTTGTTTCTACATTCTTTGATCTTGATATTAGTTTTCTTGGGTTTTGATTCAATTGGTCGTGGATTTGAGGCATTTGACCAAAGGTTCACTTTATAGGGATATCTAGAGTCATTTTCCACTCTCTGCAGTTATAATCTCATAATATAATACTCTGGTTTATGATGATCATAGCATACAACCCATGAATGAAAATGATGGATGAAATAATAGATGACTGAGCTTAGCTCATGTGTGCGAGTGTAATGTAAATTGAAAGATGGTCTATAAAGACCAGAGTGACCAGACTCGAGCTATGTGCTCAACCTACCTATGTGCCCAACGAAGGGATCAAGTTGAAGTAGGTCAGACCTAATGTGGTCCAAACTACATGTTGTTGAGATGTGAACTGGTATGCAAATGTAAGAGCCTAGCTCTAAGTCTAAATTGGTGCCTCACATAGATGATCTATGAAAACCATGGAGACTGCATTTAGGCTATTTGCTCGAGCTGCCTATGTACCTTGTGACAGGGATCTGGTCACCATAGCTCACACCCTATGGTTGAAACTATGTCATGAATGTAAGAGCCTAACTCTGAGTTAGCGTCTCGCGCTAATGGTTTATGAAGACCACGGTGACCAGACCTAAGCTATTTACTTAAGCTGCATGCGTATCCTAAAAAGGGATCAAGTCTACGTAGCTCTGGGTATGGATTAGGAGTAATCCTCTTAGTACTATAAGATCGTAGCTTTAAGACTGAAATGAAATTTAGTGCCTCGTGCGTAACTTAGGAAGAGAGTTTCACTCAAGATGGCAAAAGACAGTTAGCGCCTCGTGCATAACTTAGGAAGAGAACTTAAAAGAACTTTGATCCAAATGATAAGAGATAGTTAGTGCCTTGCACATAACTGAGAAATGGCTAACTAAAGAAATGAGCCTTTCTCCAAATGAGAAAGATAGTTAGCGCCTAGGACATAATTGAGGGAAAGGAGTCTTACTCCAGGTAAGAACGAATGGTTAGTGCCTAGTGCATAACTGGATGGTAAATGATGTCTTAGCATATTATATAACAATTTATGAAGGTGATAAGACATGTTAGCATGGTATAGTATGATCAAGGCATGGTATAACATGGCATAGCATGGCAATATGGCATGTTAGCATGGTATATGATGATAATGACATGGTATAACGTGGCAGAGTTAATATTGCATTGTGAATATGATATCTAATATGCCCTAGCATTGTAATATGATGTTTTAACATTAAATGACATGGTAGACATAGTATTTTGACAGGGTATGGCATGGGTAGAATGATGTTATGGCTTGACATGTATGCTATTTGGAGTTTTACAAAATTGTCTCATGTAAATTCGGTCAATATTATACATTAGGTACAATCCGATCTTTAATTATGATCTAGATACGCTTCATTGACAAAGAATTTTATTTATGCAATTAAAATTATTCTATTCTAATTATGCAAAGACATTAAATTGAAAAATAAAACAAAAATTTTCTAGAGAGAGAACATTATACCGACACAGGTTTTTTTTATAGAGAGAAGCTCTGAAGGGTACCGAGTGTTGAATGAGAAAAATGAGAAAGAGAGGCCCCTATTTATAAATTTTTTGGCTGAACAGAACTTTTACTTATTTAAACAGGCGAAAAAATTACTCGTTTCATCGGGTGAACAAGTTTGCCCGACAAAACGAATAGAACTTTTTGTCAGGGCCGTTTACTAGCCTCTTTGCTCAACAAGACGGGCGAACATGTCAGCACAGCGCCATTGGTGACTATAATCACAAATCAACTTGGGTGGAACTTTTGGCTAGTTGAGATAGGCGAAAAAGCTTACCACATGCCTATTTGGTTACTAAAATGGCAACTAGGCTTAATTTATGGGCCATTTAGCCTGAGACATGCTCGATGAAGTTTGGGTTCTGTCTGATAAGTTTGGGACATTCTAAGACCTTTGACGTAGTTTTTGGGAGCTTTTGGACGTCTTAGGTATTTTTTGGAGAGAATTAAACCAATTAGGTCAAAATTTGGTTTAATTTAGATTTTCTAGGGCCAACTTATGTCAGTTTGAAAATTACTGCTATGAAACGGGCTGAAACGGAGGTAGAGTCAACTAATATTTTAGCCTGCCTTTCGGAGGCACCGCTAGGCTAACTCCTCTTACAATTTTTGGGTATGAGGAATCAAAAAATGCCATTGGTAGGACTCAAAGACACTTTTATGAATTTATAAAATATTAACAAATTTTCCAAACGAAGCTCCGGATGGATCTTTTAAGGTTTGACTTGACTAGGCTTAACTATGCCATTATTTCAGGGAATTTACCATTGGCATTTTTGTGTAATTTGAAGGCTTCCAACTTTGTCTGGTTGCTCAAATTATGTTTGGTGCACCGATAGTTTTTTTTTCATCGATAGGAGCCATTTTTGGTCGACGGAGCCCCGATCACCATTGGAATGGCATTCTAGCTGCTCTGAGCTATGTTCTATGTTCTATGACATGTTCTAGGATTATTTTGTATGTCCTCATACATTTCTGGCTTGATCTGGGTATTCTAGTTGATATAGTAATCGAGTGCGTCGGTAGAGGCCGTTCTTAGCTTCTGGACCAAATTAACCCTTAATTTTGGATTTTGGCTCTTTTATTAATGCTGGAGTTATTTGTTTGATGTATTGAACATGTTTGTATAGTCTGGTGACCTTCTGCCTTGATCTGGGTCTTTAGCTTGGTTTTTCCCCAACTCTAGGGGTGCAACCGATGTAATGACCCGAGTTTGATTTAGTTTAATTTATTATTATATATATATATATATATTATTCGATAAATTTAATTCATTATTTAAATTTAATAATTTAAAATTTTGCTATTTAACTTTGAGTTGTATTTAAAAAGGTTAATTTTTGGTTACCTTTGAAAAGATTTTAAAAATTCATGGAAAAAGTATAATTTTCTCAAAGCATAGGGGAGCGTATGCAATTATTAAAAAATATATATAAAAAACAGCTGCCATACATTTATATTGATGTCTATTTTACAAAAAAAATATAGAAAATCCTAAATTTGTTTTGGGGGGCTACACTATAATTTTTGGGATTTGCTAGTCTACTTTTTCTCCGATGCCAAACTAGCAAAGGTAATGGGCTAGAACCACTTATTTATTTATGTTTTTTTTCCTTCTCTTCTTGACACACAGTGGTGAACAAGTTAATTAGAATCGTAAACTCACACTTTTGTTATATATATATATATATATATATATCTATAATAGAGACAAATCTATCATGTAATCATCACCTTTGGAATGAATGCTTATAAAGGTTAACGGGACCTGCAGCAATTCATTGTTGGAGTATGAAGAAACGGATTCTTTTTTTTAATTGTTTGTTTTACTTTTTTTGTCTTTATGTGTTAATGAAGTGTATATGCCATGAATATATATACATATGCAAAGTCGTGTGTTGTTGTTTCTGTTTTGGCTATAAATTAGTGTGTTTAAATTTAGTACTCTGCATTAGCCTATTAGATATTATTGTTATTAAATACTAATAATGTGAGGTTGGTTGCTAGGTGAAATTAAAATATGTCCTAGTTGATACGCTAGTACATTAATGGTTAAAAGGTTTAAACCTTAAATTTAAGGAGAAACTAATTAAAGTGAAATTTGATGTGTTTTGTTTGGGTTGAGGGGTACCGAAAATATCGGGTATATGTACCTAAGGGTTAAAAGTCTCGAAACTCACGCGGGGTAATAATCAAGTCTAGTAGGCTAGTAACCTACGAACGATGTAGATGCCTAAGGGTGGCATATTACATTTCTAAGGCTTTTACCTAGGAAGAAGACACCGAAAGATGGTGTGCATTGGTTGGGTCTTGTTTCTACAGGACAACCAAGTAGATATTGAAGAATAGTGTATATTGGTTGGGTCTTGTTTCTACGGGACAACCAAGCAGTCGTGCCTTAAGACCAATTGATTTTCTTTTGATATGTTTTGTGGTGTTTATACATGATTAAATTGTAAGGAAGAGAAATTGTTAAATAAATTTAAATTTCTTATAGTATATGAGATTGCTATTTATGCAGTGATGTTTCACTTAATAGCATGTTAGGACATTGTTGCATTTATATTATTAGTAGCGTTTCGAGCACTAACGAGCACACGTGATGTTAGTACTCATACCCCTACAGCTTGTGATGTACGTACTGATTTTGAATCATGTGCTGGACCTGCTCAATATGGAAATTAGAATTTTATTTATTTTTATGATTTATTAAATTAGATTTTTTCTTTAGAATTTTTTTTTTGGTAAATTGTAATAAGCATCTGTTTGCGAGGTAAGTATTTCTTTACTTTTATTTAGTTTTTTGAAGATTATTTGGTTTAGGTTAGAGGTTTGTAGTTTTGTTTTGGAGCTTTGTTGCCTAATTGGTTTGACTAAGGCATTTATTTAAGTTTAAATATGAGTTTATTTATTATTTTTATTTTTATTTTTATTGCTCCATAGCATGTGTGTATGGTTTTAATGTGTAGCAAGGAGAATTGCTAAGTGGTGTATAATGTGTTTTTTTATTCATGTGCTCGAGTTATGGAATCTGAGGCGTGACAACTTGGTATCAGAGCCTAGGTTTAGAATACCTAGGGACAATGGTTCTTTTTCTTTTAGTTGCTATGTGGTTATATGATGTTAAGTTTATTTGTGATATGTGATTTTGATTTTTTGTTGGGCTTAGATTGTTAAGAAAGCATTGACCTTGGTATATTCTTTTATGATTTTTATTAGAGTATGCCGCCATGTGTCGCTCTAGGTGTTAGAGGTACGGGTAGAGGCAAAGGCAAAAGCAAAGGCTAGGGATATGGCCGTGGTAGGGGCCAAGCTCAAGGGATTTAGGTTGGGCAAGGCATTGAAACTCCAGTTGATGATGTCCCTGCTGCTGCGAGAGTGTCACAGGAACAAAGGTCTCATGCTGGAATAGGAATAGAAGTTCCATTAGGGGCACCTCACATGGCAGAGGTACAATCTGAAGCACCAAGTGTACCATAGCAAGGAATGGTGGACCCACAGATGTGGATGCAACAAATGGCTACAATGTTTGTTGGGGGAATGCAAGCAAGTCAGCCCACAGCTCCGTATGAGAAATTTAGGAGGATAAAGCCTCCTACTTACTTTAGTGTAGCAGGCACTGGTTGAGAAGTTTTTGCACGAGAATGAGAAGATATTCAAAGTGATGCAATTAAATGAAGATAAGACTAGAGTCTTGCTTGTTGCTTTTTAACTAGAGTTGGTGAAGTACTGTAAAGGAGTCTCGTGGGGCATCTACACTTACTTGGGATGCTTTTAAGGAGAGTTTCAGAGACTACTTCCCCCCACAGTCTCTGAGAGATGCCAACCATGACAAGTTTCTAAATTTGGCCAGAGACCGATGTTTGTACTAGATTATGGATGTAAGTTTATGTCATTAGCCAAATATGCTAGGGAGTTGGTATCCACTGAAAGCACAAGTGTAGGCAGTTTGAGAAAGGACTGAGGCCAGTTGTCAGGGATCGGATAGTGCCATTGGTGCTCAATGAATATGAAGTTCTAGTTGACTAGGCAATGGTAGTGGAGAAGAATTTAGCAGATACCAGAGCACAAAATGAAGTTAGATAGGGTAAAGTTCCACAATAGAAGAGTAGGCCTACAAAAAGACAAAGAGAAAATATATATGGGACACAAACTTAGCAATACCAGCAGGAGAGTATAGCCCTAAGTCAATCAGTAGTAACAAGGGTTCCTGCATAGGGTCCTATTATTTGTCATAACTACAGACAAACCCGGCATCGCCAATTTAATTATCCTTTCAAACATGGGCTAGGGGCATTTAAAAGTAGAGTTTAGGTAAAAGCTTGTTATACATGTGGCCAATTAGGCCATATGCAGAGGCATTGCCCGCAGAAGCAAGGTAATGGTAATGCTATGAGACTTCCACAGTCGGCTCAATCAGTACAAAGTAACAGGCCAGCAAGGTCACAATCAGTATAGACTCAGTTTCAAAGGGATACTCAGAGTGGAGCATAGCAGTACTAGAGAGGTGTTCTAGGTGGCATTCAACAGCATCAGGGAACTTAAAGTGGAACTCAGTAGGGCCAAAAGAGGGGTAGGTCACCAACAGCATCAGCTCAGGGGCGAGTTTGTACTGTGGCCCAGAATGATGGACAAGCAGAGTCTATAGTGATAAGATGTACTTTTCTCATCTATGCTACTAAATCCACAGTTTTTGTAGACACGGGAGCATCTCACTCATTTATTGCCATACCATATATCTCTGCATTGAAATTATTTATACATGAGTTGATTCCACCATTACAAGTTGAAACACCAATAGGGGGTCATTCTGTGTTGAACCGAGTCTGTAAGGATTGTGAGATCACTATCAGGGATGAGGTTTTGGGTTGTGAGCACTTGTTAGTGTTTGATTTGATTGTGTTAGACATGGGAAGCTTTGACGTGATTCTTGGTATGAATTGTTTATTAGTCTATTAGGCAAGGATAGATTGTTCTAAGGATCGAGTGACTATTTACTCTCGAGGGAGATCAAGCACGGTTTTCTGGTAATCACTGTAGTCCTCGGATCTTGCCTTCTTTTGATGGGGAAGGACGAGTTGACTTATGCAACTTATTTGTTTGTATAGTTTTGGAGGATGAGAATAGTGACAAAGTTGAGTTAACAAAGATTGTTTGTGAATTTCCAGATGTGTTTTCAGATGATGTGTCTGGATTACCACCTGAGCAGGAGGTTGAATTTGGGATTGATTTGATTCCTAGCACAGAACCTATTTCTATAGCTCCATACAGATTGGCACCTGCAGAGTTGGTGGAATTAAAATCCCAGATAGAGGAGTTGAGCTCCAAGGGATTTATCCACCCTTGCATTTCGCCTTGGGGTGCACTAACACTATTTGTAGCTAAAAAGGATAGAACTCTCAGAATGTATATAGATTACCAGAGTTGAACTGGGTAACGATCAAGAATTAGTATCCCTTACCAAGGATTAACAATCTATTTGATCAACTGCAAGTTAAGTTATTTTCTTAAAAATTGATTCGAGATTCGGTTACCACTAATTGAGGGTGAAGCAGGAGGATATTCCCAAGATAGCATTCAGGACTCAGTAAGGCCACTATGAGTTCTTAGTGATGCCATTTGGACTGACCAATGCTCCTATAGTATTCATGGATTTGATAAACCAATTGTTCAATAGATATTTAGACAATTTTGTAGTTGTATTTATTGATGACATTTTGGTTTATTCCTGGTTAGAGGAAGAGCATGAGGAGCATCTGAGAGTTGTACTTCAGACCTTGAAAGACCACCAGCTTTATGCTAAATTGAGCAAGTGTGAATTGTGGCTCAAGGAGGTGAAATTTCTAGGGTTTTTTTATTTCTGGGGAGGGAGTTACAATTGATCTATTTAAGATTGAGGCAGTTATAAATTGGCCAACATTGAGGATAGTTTTTAAGATTAGGAGTTTTCTGGGTTTGGCAGGGTATTACCGATGATTTGTTCGTGACTTCTCGAGGTTAGTTGGGCTGTTAACTAGGCTGACTCGAAAAGAGGTCAAGTTTGTTTGGGATGAAAAGTGTGAGCAGTCTTTTCAGGAGCTGAAAAAGAAGTCAAGTTTGTTTGGGATGAAAAGTGTGAGCAGTCTTTTCAGGAGCTGAAAAAGAGGTTAACTCCTGCACCTATACTTATGATCCTAGATAGAAGACTTGGTTACTTAGTTTATTGAGACGCATCTAGGGAAGGTTTATGCTATATACTAATGCAGGGTGATAGAGTAGTGGCTTATGGGTCTAGATAGTTAAAGACTCACGAGCATAACTATCCAATACATGATTTGGAGTTGGCAGCAGTCATATATGCTTTGAAAACCTAGAGACACTATTTGTATGGTGAGAAATTTGAGATGTTCTCTGATCACAGGAGCCAGAAATATCTTTTCACTCAGAAAGATCTAAATCTGAGACAGATGAGATGGATAGGGTACATGGAGGATTATGATTTTGAGCTCCTGTATCATCCTGGTAAGGCAAATGTGGTTGCTGACGCACTTAGTCGGAAGACTTGTGGTATTTTAGCGGGTCTTGTCATGCGAGAATAGGAGATGATGAGGAGCCTTGGTGAATTAGATTTGGAGCTTCATGAAGATGAGGGTCATACTATTCTATGTGCCATAGCTACTTAGCCAATTTTGTTGAGTTAGGTGATTGAGGCTCAAGGGACTGATGTTGAATTAGAGGTTATTTGAGCTAAGTTACTGAGTTTTGATGAGATGCTAGGATGGATGATTGGTGTTATAATGGTTTAATGTATTTAGGGAGACTCTTTGTGCCTATTACTATTCGAGATATGGTTCTAAAGGAGTTCCGTCACTCAAATTTACAGTACATCCTGGAGGTACTAAGATGTACCACGACTTGTGTTGTTAGTTTTTTTGGGCAGGCATGAAGAAGGATGTGGCAGCGTTTATGAGTAGATGCCTTACTTGTTAGCAAGTTAAGGTCGAGCATCAGAGACTGGCTGGTTTTTTGCTACATTTACCAGTGTCAGAATGAAAATGGGAGAACATTACGATAGACTTTGTTTTCGGTTTGCCGAGATCTCCAAAGGGCCATGATACTATTTGGGTGATAGCGGATAGGTTGATGAAGTCGACTTAGTTCTTACTTATTCGTTTGACTGACTCTATGGATGTTTTAGCTAAATTATATTTTAAGGAAATGGTAAGGCTTCATAGAGCTCCTGTATCCATTAACTCTATTGATGTTTTGCTTCACGATTTTGGCAGAGTTGTTGTTTAGTATAGCTTTTCACCCTCAGACCGATGGATAGTCAGAACGGATAATTCAGACTTTAGAGGATATGCTGAGGGCGTGTGTGCTTGATTTCTGTGGTAGTTGGGAGAATCACCTTTCTCTTATTGAATTTGCTTATAACAATAGCTACCAGTCAAGCATTGAGATGGCTTCCTTTGAAGCTTTACATGGTAGGCCGTGCAGATCTCCTATCTGTTAGGTAGAGGTTGGAGAAATTAAAATTATTGGGCCTGAATTTGTACATGAAACAATTGAGAAGATCAAGGTGATTCGGTAGAGACTCGAGATAGCACAAAGCCACCAGAAAAGTTATGTTGATAGGAGGTAGAGACCATTGGAGTTTAAGGTAGGAGACCATGTGTTTTTGAAGGTTTCATCACGGAAGAGGTAGTTTTATTTTGGGCATAGGGGGAAGTTGTCCCCAAGGTATATCGAACCATTTGAGGATTACACATGGCTAGTTAAGAGCTTCTCTCTCCTCTTTCTCTCTCTAAAATTCTATGGCATCTCGAACTACTAATTCTGCCTTACTTAGTTAACCTGTGCCATCTGCTCTCGCGACTTCTTCACTAGTAACGAATCCTAACAAGGATAGTATAGATCTGGATGAGGACATTGTAGGTCTCTCATCTTCTTCTATTTTATCCATACTGTTCAATCTACAAGGGAAAGATGCTTTGCAGGTAACTTTTCAGTCACTCCCTTCTTCTCCTCACAAGGAATCCCAAAGATACGTACCAAAACGTAGCATAGATGATCTAAGGGCAGAAATCCTCAAGTTCAAAGTTGATAGTAATGCTATTGCTGCCGGCTTAGAATGCTCTGTTAAAGTAAATATGGATATAAAGGCACCCTCAGGCTTTGGATCTAGCTCTAACATGGAGCTTGTTATTGCTCAAGAGGATGCAGAGCAGCGAATGGAGTTCATGCAGTTGACAACGAGCACAAAGACAAATAGCTATTTACAGTTGCAAGAAGACAAGCCCAGAAGCAATACACCAGCTTTGAAGAATGTCATTGAAGGAAGAAGGTAGCTTGAGAACGACGAAGTCAGTGAAGAGCAGTGGCCATGGATGATTACTCATGGTAATTCTGGTGATCTTCAAGTATACAATCAAAGCCAGAAGCCTAATGGAATGCCAACACATCAAGTGCCACGTGGTAAGTTCTTAACTCCTCCTATGCAAAAAGCTGTGACAAATTTTAAAATCCAGCCCAATGTGCAATTGCCACTTAGCTCCAATGTTCCAGATATATCCTTTATTATGGACCGAGAATATCCACCTCTTAATGGGCCCAAAAACCCACAAGCTCATGATCATGTTTTACATGAAGCCCCATTACAAACTCTGAAGGAATCAGCCCAAACTCCTTTTGGCTCAGCTTTTTAATGACAAACGAATTAAATCCAATGGATTGAACTTGGAATTCATTCAAGGCAGCACAACTGATGATTCAAAACTAATAGCTTCCCTCATTTGGGATGATGTATCTGATGAATTAAGTAGATGGAACAACGCGTTAGTTGGTTATGTCTTTGGTGCAAAGCCTTAGTTTAAGTTCATGAAGCAATATGTAAATAGATGATGGAAGGCCTTTGGCACTGTTCAGCAATATGTTTTGAGGGCAGGTGTCTTTATCTTCAATTTTCAAGACAACGAAACAAAGCAAAAAATATTGGAGATGGGGCCATGGAGTTACTATGATAAGCCATTGATCTTTAAACCGTGGTCTTCGAAGAGCTCTTATGAGAGAGATGATTTGAACTCAGTGCCAATTTGGGTTAGACTACCTCATCTTAAGCTCCACTTATGGTCTGTCAAAGCATTGAGCAAGATTTCAAGCTTAATTGGGAGGCCTCTTTTTACTGATAGGATGACAGCAACTAGGCAAAGATTGGCATATGCCAAAATATGCTTGACCATGATGGTAGTATATTTCAATAAAAAGTTGAATACGAATGGATCCCTCCAACTTGTGAAATATGTAAAACTTTTGGGCACAAGATCTCATCTTGTCCAAAAGTAATTAAAAGGGAGTGGAGACCCAAGCCAATTGGCCAGAGTAGCAATTCTGGTGACAGTGAAGTAAATCAAGCTAATGGAAAGCAAAATGGAGCTGAAATAAACTCAAAAGAAAATGCTATTCTTGAAGGTGATTTTAAATCAAAAGAAGTTATTTTTCATAACAAGTTTGAAACTCTTCAAGTGACAAATGGTGTTGACAAACTAGATCTTGCCTCTACTGCTATTGTAACAGAAGACTTAAGCAGGAGCAACATGAATCCTTGTACTGATATGATTGTAATTCCTGAGGAGCAAGGAGTAGTTGACTCTAAATTCTAGCTGATTAAATTACCTGATTTGGAGGAGACTTCAACTGGTTATAAGCAAAAGATAAGCACAATGGCTATCTCAGTGATGAATCAAGCAGATGAACAAGGTACTTCCCCATTTGTTGTTATAATTCCAGATAAGTCCACAGTATTAAAGACTCTCACAAGGCCATCAGATTCCCAACTTTTCTGTCTTCTAATTCCCAGAAAAAGAAAAAAAAGAAGAAGAACTCTCAGTCAATTATACATACAAAAGCTAAGGCTGGTTCAGCATATGATCAAGCCTCTAGCTCTTCCTCCCAATGAAACTTGCTGTATGGAACTTTAGGGGCTTACACAGCCCTATTAAGCACCAGGAGGCTAAAAAACTTATTAGTAATAACTCTCTGAGCCTTTTATGTTTAGCTGAAACTAAGGTGAAGCAATTTAATTTTTTGAAGGTGTGTAAATCTATTAATCCAACTTTTGATGCATATGGTAATTTTGGCACTAATGATGTAGCTAGAATCATTCTTTTGTGGGACCCCAGTGTTATCAGCATTAATATTATATTAACCACTAATCAGGTGGTCTTTTGTCATGTTGTTCACAAAGCTATCACAGTAGAGTTTTTTTGCATCCTTTGTGTATGCTTCAAACAGCAGGAAAACAAAATAAGCTTTATGGCATGATTTGCATACTCAGAGTTCTATTATTACAAGCAATCAACCTTGGATCATTCTTGGAGATTTCAAAATAATTAAGGAAAATGGGAAAAAGCTGAGAGGAAAGAGCATTGACAAATCCGTTGTAGATGAATTTAATGAATGCCTATTGAACATTGAAGTCACTGATTTAAAATTTTCAGGCTACTATTATACTTAGAGCAACAGACAAGCAAAAGATTGTCTAATTCTCTGCAAGCTTGATTGAGTACTAGTTAACGATGGATGGCTTGGGCAATATGCTGAATCTGAAGCCATCTTTCTTCCACAAAGAATCTTTGATCACAGTCGAATACTGGTTTCCATCCGACCTTAGGTTAAAACAGGCAGAAAGCCTTTTAAATTTTTATCTTCTGGGCTAATCACAAGGATTTTAAACCCATAGTAGAGAGCACGTGGTCCATTCAATTGAAAGGCACTCCAATGTTCTAACTTTATACAAAATTAGCTGCTCAAATCCAGGCTTAGAGAATTCAATAAGAGTAACTATAGAGGCATTTTAGTTAAAGTACAAACTCCATCTTGATAATGCTCAAATCAATTTGCAAGCTAATCCCATAGATGAACAAGTAATTGAAAAGGAAAAAGCAGCCTTTGCTAACTATATGCATCTTACAGCAGCAGAAGAGGCCTTCTACAAGCAGAAATCAAGAGACAACATAGTCCTTCTTGGTGATCAGAATACTTCCTACTTTCACAGGAAAGTTAAAACCGACAGTTCAAGGAACAAGATATTGTCAATTAAGGACAGTCAAGGAAACTTCCATGAAGATTATGAAGAGGTGAAGTCTGTTATAGTCCAGCATTACCAAAAGCTCTTGGGAACCTCTCCAGAATACCCCCTTGAGGCCACTCAGATTGTCATGGACTTATTCAAAGACACAGCCGGGCTTCTTAGCATTTCACACTTGGATGATGATATTACTAATGAAGAAACAAAATCCACTTTTTTCTCCCTTAATGACCATAAAGCTCCTGGGCCAGATGGTTATACACCCCTCTTTTTCAAAAAGACTTGGGATATTATTGGCAAAGATGTCACATTGGCTATCAAGTCTTTTTTTGAAACATGTAAGTTGCTGAAGGAAGTGAACTCCTCAAGTATTGCTCTAGTACCTAAAATTCCTAATCCTTCAATAGTCTCAGATTATAGACCAATCTATTGTTGCAACACCATATATAAATGCATCTCCAAGATACTATCTGATAGGCTAAAAAAGGTGATCCATCACATTATTAATCCTTCTCAAGCTGCCTTTGTTGCAAATAGGTAAATTTCTAACCAAATTCTCCTCATACAAGAATTGGTAAGGAACTATCATAGAAGGTGCATGTCCCTTAGATGTGCTCAAAAAATTGACTTAATGAAGGCTTTTGATTTAGCCTCTTCACCTCTAATTTTGGATATACTTAAGGCTCTACAACTTCCCAATAGATTCATGACCGCATGTAGAATGTGCGTCTAATTAACCCCCAAGTGCAAGGGCGTGCGGTGTAGTTTTAATTCGGTAAGTCTGAGGTCGAATCTACAGGGAATTATGAGATTGAACACTAGGGTTTTCTAAGTTCTTCTACCTACTGTTTCATTTTAAAAGACAAAAAAAAAAAAATAATAATAAATAAATAAAACAAGTTTTAGGTTTTGAGAAGAGTTGATTAAGTAACCAGCAATCAAATAAAAGTAAATTGCAAACATTAACTGAACTAGCATTCAAGAAATTAAATTACTTTTATTCCAACTAATAGAAAAGGAAGATACAAAATTAAACTAAACTAAAATAATAAAAGCAATAAAATTAAGCATTCAAGATAACTAAAATGATTCTTGATTCAACTTTCAATTCTGGGTAGTTTACTACTTCACTACGGGATGTGTTAAAACTACAATCTATAGTTCACATCAAAAGAGCCATAGACTGGGAAAAGTATTCTCATTAAAGTTCAAAAAATATCCGATACTCAGTTTTAAAATCACGTTTCATTATGGATAATAAAACTGGAAAGATTTTCTAAGAAAACATTCGGTTTCAAACCTAAATTAGGGTTCGTCCGAAAATTATTAAGAAAATTATATTCAAGAGTTTTTACCAGTGATTACAGAGAATATAGTCAAAAACTCTTGTTTTCGAAGGTTTTTCAAACAACCAAAACCAGATTTGTTTAAGAAATCAATTTTAATTTGCCCAAAATTATTAAATCAATGTTTACCCGAAAACCTTTACCAGTGATTACAGAGAATGTAGTTAAAGGTTTCCGTTTTCGAAAGTGTTTGAAACAAAATAAAATGATCCTTAAAATCGTAGATCACTCCGCATAGGTTTTTACAAACCATGCGAAAGATCTACGTACATCCCTTCGTTTTTCATAAACTACCCTTCCTTGATTCGTTGAATCAAGAACTAGGGTTTTACGCTACATTCATAATGAAATCCATGCAATTGAATCCAACCATTAAGACAAAAATCAAAGAATGAGATGAAGGAATAAATATAAACTAAACTATGAATAAAAATATTATTAATCTACACAAAAATAGTACCGTACTTCGAAGAATGAAAGGAATAGCGAAAGACAATGCATGCTGAAACAAAACCAAAGAAAGCTACTCCCAACTTGAAAAACATCTTCAAGAATCTATAAAAACTCACTCTAAAACTCTAGAAAACTCTCAAGAATGTGGGGAAGAAGATGAGAAGAATCTCCCCTAAACGGCTGCTTATGGGGTTTTTGTAACCCATGCGCGATACCCTAAAAACGAAGCAATAACGCGTCTCCCGCGTGTCCTGAAGGTGTCCGGACCACAGTATGCTCCAACTCATTTTTCTTGAAGGTGTCCTGAAGGTGTTCGGACACCCTCTTCCTGCACTTGTATTCTAAACTATTTCTCATCATTTTCGTCGTCTTCGGGACTCCCACTTGTGCTTATTGAATCATTTTCACTGCAATTAAGAAAAATAAACCTAATTAGTGTAAAACATAATAAGATGCATAAATAAATTACTAAAATGCATAGTTTATGTCAAATTGGAGGTTTTATGATTACACTTTTCAAGTGTAATCACACCCCCCAACTAAAGTATTGCTAGTCCCTAGCAATGATTTTATTCAATCTAAACTAAACTATTATCTGATTTCTCTTTTTGTTGGAAACACGGTTGCACTTAGCAATGTGCAACAAGCCCTTTAAACCCCTAGGTTCCCCCTAGTGGACGAGTAAGGTCTCGTGAGGGTTTGCAGTGATGCTACCCACAAACATCTATGGCATGGTCTCAAAGTGTCAAAAAGTAATCAAGATAAAAAATGAATCAAGCTCAAGCTCAACAAGTCACAAAACTCAAATATCATGTGTAATTCCCAAGTGCTAAGCATAAATGCATGGACTATCAAAATAGAAAGAGCATGTGTACAAAATTGTTTCATTCATTCAACAAGGTTGCAAAAGCATAAACAGAACTAGGTTTTGACTTCAAATACTCACAAGGTATCACTCATAGAAAGGAATTCACTCATCAAGGGTTCACACATACCTATTAGCATACAATGCTATCCTAGTTGCACATAACCCCCCCAAATAAATGAGTGAACTGAAATGAAATTCAAAGTGGACAGCTCTTAACCATGTTCCAATGCCAATGTAAGAGATCACACCACACAACCTACATAAGACCACTACATGCACCATACAAGAGTTGCTTGCTTAGAATCCACTAGGTCTTTATTTTGGTTGTAACTTGGCCAAGGGTAATGGTTAACAATGGAGGATATGGAAATCAAGGCACACGTCTTGGGATAAAGATGCTCAAGTGCACACAAGTCCCAAACTACCCAATTCCTTTCCAAACCCAACAAGAACTACAATAAGAAGCTTATACACAAACTAACAACCGACTCATAGGATATTCTCAATAATCACAACCTAATGCACAAGTCCCAGAATTACACGAACAAAAAGAAATGACAAACTTTTTTTTTCTCTATTTTTTTCTTTTTCTCTTTTTATCTTTTTTTTTTCTTTTCTTTTCATTTTTTTCTTTTTTTTTTTTGAAATAATGGAATACATTAGCTAGATTCTCCACCCAATATTTCCTCTCAATATGCTCTCAAAAGTTTCCATTCCCAACCCCCATTCACATCATTGACATTAAGGCACTTTCACAACCCAAGACATGTGAGGGTAAGGCTAAAAGTGTGTGAATAAGGCTAAGGGATAATATATGAGGTGAGAACTAAGAAATATATATATATAAATATATCACACACTTTATTTAAAAGGCTTCAAGTTGGTTCCTAGGGTAATTCATAACCAATAAAGGATAAAGAGGCCCAACAATAGCAAAGATGGCCTAGCATCATGTTCAAAGCTTGCAACAACTCATAATATGCGAAGTGGAACTCATGCAAGTGTGTGTGATGCAATTGGTGCATTGGAAACCAAAGTAAAGAATAAAAGAGTTGTGATTATGTGCAATCCCTCAAGAAAAGAATAATAGGCTCAAAAGCTCACCATTAGGGGTATATGTCTCCATCTAGTCCAAGAATGCTCAATCAACCAATGTTAAAGAAAATCAACTCCTAAGCACATAAACTCTTCTATATGATAGTAAAAAATGCACAAGGTCATGACGCAATCAACTTGAAATAAGTTTCCTATTAAAGCTTGAACAAAACTCATTCATCACTTTCTCACTCAATTCCACAATAAACCAAACCAAAAAGGGCTGACATGTTGGTACAAATGTGCTAAATTCATGTATTCAAGGTTAAATATGCTCAAAAATTTTTAAATTTTGCAATTTTTGGTACAAAAGGTCATCATGCGAACCCTATCCCCCCCAACTTAAAATTCACTTTGTCCTCAATGTGAGAACCATGATGCATATGTGGGTCTGTAGTGTGCAATAGTGAGCATGATGATGAGTATGAAACAATAACCACAAAAAGCACAAATAAGAACAAAGCACAAATTAAACCAAGCATGCACCCGTTATTTAAGCTACTTTAGGCATCACCCAATACATCCCCCCAACTTAAGTTCAATAGCACTCCCAACAACAACAATTATGAATATGAAGTACTAATTTAGAAGTGCAAAACTAAATAAAAGAGAGAAGAAGGATATTACCTTGAGCGTTTCTTTATTTTGAAGAAAAACAAAAAAACTATTCAAGCAATATGTTAGAATTGAAAGAAAATAAAAGAAAAATAAAATAAGAAGAAAAGAGTTAGTAGAAAGACAAAATAAAAATAGAAGAAAAGAAAAACTAAACTAACAATAAATCAAAAAAATAAAGAAAGAAAAATCTAATCTACTAATATACAAGGGTTAATGCAAAAATATACTATCCAACTCCTAATCTTTCTCAAGCCTTACCAAATGGCTTTAGAAATAAAATATTCTCCTCGAGTCTAGGGGGCATAAAAAATGAGGGTGTGCCGAGTGTAGAGAACACTAGAGAATTCATGGCCTTGTGAGGATCGTTGAATCCCAAATATGGCCTAAAGTCATATGCATATGTGAACATGGAATGTGATTGTGTGTTTTCTAGTATCCCCTCGACACCTAAGAAGTCAATGCAAACTATTTCCTTAGTCTCCACCACTTTCCTATATATGTGGTCAGTCTTGGTTAAAACATATTCAGTTCCCTCAGTAAGATTCTCAGTTGAGGTGAGGGCAAAAGAGGAGAGGTGTGCACCAATCTCACTCTTAGGCCTGTCTATCGAACTCTCGAAGGATGATAAAGAAAATTCACTTTTATGAGAGTCCTGTGTAATTGAAGTAGGAACCCAACCATAATTAGAATCATACTTCCACTCGAATCTAGGGGTCTCAACAGGTAAGTCATCAAGTGTACTATCCCCAATAGAAAATGATATATCATACGTGGTCTTAGTGAGTGGTGTGGTAGAACATGATGAAACTAAACTGACTGGCTTAACAGTGTGCTCCCCTGAACTTATAGCATCAAAGCTCTCAGAATGAGTATTAGGACTTTCCAAGGTCACTTGGGTTGTCAGGGTGGGATGAGCTTCAAGCTCTGTGGTGGTGTTGGTTGGTATGTCTTCTAGACTCTCAACAGATGATGTCTCGTGTATGTTATAGTCTGGTGGGAACGAGTCAAGGGGCTCATTCCCTTCATTATCGCAACCATTATTAGAATAGTCACTCCACTCAAAGTCTAAGGTTTTTGAATTAGAATTTTCTCGTGCAAGTAACAAAAAGGCCTTAGATTTAGCAATTTCAGCTTCAGTGCATGGACAAATATAAGGACATGTTGTGGACTCAAACAATGTATCATCTAATGTAGAGTCAGTATGTGTAAGTCTCATGTGCACTAGAATCAACTTTTAAGCTAATTTCTTCCCTATGTTGAGTTTGCTCATAGAGTGACTCAAAAAAATCCCATGCCAACTCCAGAGTAAAGTCAAGAAACTTACCCCTGGATAACTCCTCAAGAGTATGACGCATCTCTAAAAATAAACCATTATAGAAATTTTTAATGATGCATCCTAAGTCAAGATTATAATATGGGTAAGAGTTTAATATATTTTTAAACCACTCCTAACATTGATAAATTTCTTCACCACAATTTTGAGAAAAATTTTCAATTTCAAATCGTAGGCTAAAGTTTTGGAAAATAGGGAGAAAGGTCATAATAAATTCATTTTGTAACTCTTCCCAACTATTAACATCCAAAGTAACGGTACAACCCATTTATCGCCCACTCCACATAATGATAATGGGAAAAAATTATACCTAAAAGCGTTGTCCAAGTAACCACTCGTGCAATAGAAACAAACTGACTCAAATTTTTCTAAATGAAATCTATGATTCTCATACTCACATCCATGGAATTTAGGTAGCATAGAAAAGGTTTCTAGGCAAAAATCAATTCTATAAATGCTACCTAAATAATTAATAAATGGGTGGATGTCAGAAGGTGAACTAGAATTATAAAGAGAATAATCCATGTTCATGAAATTTTCAAATTTTATTTTTTTTAACGAAACAGTAAAAGAGTAACCTAGAGTTATCCTAATGAATCAAAACTAAGTTCCCCCGCAACGGCGCTAAAAACTTGACCGCGTGTAGAATGTGCGTCTAATTAACCCCCAAGTCCAAGGGTGTGCGGTGTAGTTTTAACTCGGTGAGTCCGAGGTCAAATCTACAGGGAACTATGAGATTGAACACTAGGGTTTTCTAAGTTCTTCTACCTACTGTTTCATTTTAAAAGACAAGAAAAGAAAATAAAACAAATTTTAGGTTTTGAGAAGAGTTGATTAAGTAACCAACAATCAAGTAAAAGTAAATTGCAAACATTAACTGAACTAGCATTTAAGAAATTAAATTACTTTATTCCAACTAATAGAAAAGCAAGATACAAAATTAAACTAAACTAAAATAATGAAAGCAATAAAATTAAGCATTCAAGATAACTAAAATGATTCTTGATTCAACTTTCAATTCTGGGTAGTTTACTACTTCACTACGAGATGTGTTAAAACTACAATCTATAGTTCACATCAAAGGAGCCATAGACTAGGAAAAGTATTCTCATTAAAGTTCAAAAAATATCCGATACTCAGTTTTAAAATCACGTTTCATTATGGATAATAAAACTGGAAAGATTTTCTAAGAAAACATTCAGTTTCAAACCTAAATTAGGGTTCGTCTGAAAATTATTAAGAAAATTATATTCAAGAGTTTTTACCAGTGATTACAGAGTATATAGTCAAAAACTCTTGTTTTCGAAGGTTTTTCAAACAACCAAAATCAGATTTGTTTAAGAAATCAATTTTAATTTGCCCAAAATTATTAAATCAATGTTTACCCAAAAACCTTTACCAGTGATTACGGAGAATGTAGTCAAAGGTTTCCGTTTTCGAAAGTGTTTGAAGCAAAATAAAATGATCCTTAAAATCGTAGATCACTCCACATAGATTTTTACAAACCATGCGAAGGATCTACATACATCCCTTCGTTTTTCATAAACTACCCTTCCTTGATTCGTTGAATCAAGAACTAGGGTTTTACGCTACATTCATAATGAAATCCATGCAATTGAATCCAACCATTAAGACAAAAATCAAAGAATGAGATGAAGGAATAAATATAAACCAAACTACGACTAAAAATATTATTAATCTATGCAAAAACAATACCGTACTTCTAAGAATGAAAGGAATAACGAAAAACAATGCATGCTGAAACAAAACCAAAGAAAGCTACTCCCAACTTGGAAAACATCTTCAAGAATCTATAAAAACTCACTCTAAAACTCTAGAAAACTCTCAGGAATGTTGGGAAGAAGATGACAAGAATCCCCCCTAAACGGCTGCTCGTGGGGTTTTTATAACCCATGCGTGAAACCCTAAAAACGAAACAATAACACGTCTCCTGCGTGTCCCAGGTGTCCGGACACCCTCTTCTTGCACTTGTATTCTAAACTATTCCTCATCATTTTCGTCATCTTCGGGACTCCCACTTGTGCTTATTGAATCATTTTCACTGCAATTAAGAAAAATAAACCTAATTAGTGTAAAACATAATAAGATGTATAAATAAATTACTAAAATGCATAGTTTATGTCAAATTGGAGGTTTTATGATTACACTTTTCAAGTGTAATCAATTCACCAAATGGATTGAAGCATGTGTAAGTTCTCCATACTTCTCAGTTTCTATCAATGGAATTCTAGAAGGCTACTTTCAAGGTGCCAAGAGGTTAAGGCAAGGTAATCCAATTTCCCCCTATCTTTTTTATACTTGTGATGGAGTTCTTCTCTAGACTCTTTGACAAGAACATCAAAGAAGGGGAATTTTCTTATCATCCTAAATGTCAAGGTCTTCTTATAAGCCACATATGCTTTGCGAACAATTTGTTTATCCTATGCTACCCAAATGATGCCTCCTTTCAGATAATTGGCAAAACTCTTATGGAGTTTCACAAATACTCTGGATTAAAGCCTAACAATCACAATAGTTGGATATATATATTTAGTGTTCAAGAGCAAGAATAAAACAAATTATGCTCTATACTGGATATGCAAGCTGATAAGCTACCAGCTAAGTATCTTGGAATTCCACTAATTTCCACAAAGCTTAAAGCAGATGATTATAATGAGCTCATAAACAAGATCCTCACTCGAGTTAAGTGCTGGGCAAATAAATCTCTTTCATATGCAGGGCATCTCCAGCTCATCAAATCAGTACTCTTTAGCATTTAAGTGTACTAGAGCCTTCATGTCACTCTACTAAAAAAGATTTATCACTCCACTAAAAAAGATTTATCACTCCATTGAGCAAATTTTGAGGAGATTCCTCTGGTTAGGTTCTAAAATGAAGAAGACTAGTAGTAAGGTAGCTTGGGAGAATGTTTGCTTACCGAAAGAAGAAGGTGGCCTTAGCTTAAGGAGAATCAAAGATTAGAACAAAGTAGCTATATTACACCACCTATGGTCCATATGCTCAAGAAGATCAACTTTATGGGGGAAATGGAGCTATTCTAACCTACTAAAAGGCAAAAGCATTTGGCAAATCAAAGTTCCTACCGATTGCTCTTGGACATAGAAGAAAATACTCTAACTAAGGCATAAGCCTCTTCTATGTGCAAATGCCAAGTGGGTAATGGTGAATACAAATTTCTATGGTATGATAATTGGCATCCTTTAGGCCCTTTTGTGCCTTAATATGGAAGCCGAGTTGCCTACGAAGCAAACATTCCATTAAATTCAAAAGTCCCTTGGGTGATCTCCAATGGGGATTGGAAATGGCCATCTCCTACCACTTGGAAGCTTCAAGAAATCATTAGACACAACCCTTTTCCTCCTAATTGTTATGCCAAGGATAAATTTCTGTAGCTAACCTCTAAGAATAACCATTATATAACAAGATCAACATGGGAAGCCATCCGAATTCATAAGCCCAAAGTTTTTTGGCACAAATTGATTTGGTTTCCCAAGAATATTCTAAGGTTTAGCTTCATCTCTTGGCTTGCAATTCGAGGTAGGCTTTCTATGAAGGATAAGTTGATCTCATGGGGAATTAATACTGCTCCTACTTGCTTACTTTGTGGAACTGAAAATGAAAACATGGATCATCTTTTCTTTCATTGTTCATTCTCCCAAGAAGTCAGCGGTGCTATTTTTAACCTATGCTTCTTATATAAGAATAGTCAGAATTGGCAAAGAGAGGTGGATTGGGCAATAGGCAAATTCAGCAGTAAGAACTTCATCAGCTTCATACACAAACTTGCATGGACAAGCCTCATCTACTATATCTGGCTAGAAAGAAATACAAGGCTCTTTACAAGCCCCATTGCAAGGCCTCAAGTCATTGTCAACAGAGTTAAGCACAATGTCAGATTAAGCACAGATTAAGCACAGATTAAGGCCATTAATCCTATGGCTTGATATACGTACAAAATGGGAATCCTAAACCTAGGTAAATGTAAATGTGTAGTCTAATTGTAAAGCTTTGCTGATTTTGTACATGAAGTATATGTTATATATCGAGGGTATGCCCTCTAGAAATTATACTCCGTTTCCTTATTAATCTAAATTACCTTACTTACCAAAAAAAAAATTTGAGGTTTTGGCTAGAGTTGGAGAAGTGGCATATCGTTTGGCCTTGCCACCACAGTTATCAGGAGTGCATAAGGTGTTTCATGTGTCCATGCTCTGGAAGTATAACCCAGCCCTTCGTATGTGCTGGATTGGACTGAGCTTGAGGTTGACTCAGACGTGACTTATGAGGTGAAACCAATGAAAATCCTAGATACTCAAAGCAAGTGCTTTGAGGGAAGACTATTCCCTTAGTTAGGGTGTTATAGAAGCACCATGGTGTTAAGGAGTCGACTTAGGAATGAAAGACAGATATGTGAAGTAGGTATCCTAAGTTATTTCCTTGATCTTTCTTTTACTTACCTCCTAAATTTTGAGGATGAAATTTTTGTGAAAGGGTAGGATGTAATGACCTGAGTTTAATTTAATTTAATTTGATTTATATGTAAATATATTTTACTATTCAGTAAATTTAATTTGTTATTTAAATTTAATAATTTAAAATTTTGCTATTTAATTTTGAGTTGTATTTAAAAAGGTTAATTTTTGGTTACCTTTGAAAAGATTTTAAAAATTTCAGGGAAAAGTATAATTGTCTTCAAGCATATAGGAGGGTATGTAATTAGTACAAATATATATATATATATATATATAATAGCTGCCATAATTTATATTGATATGTCTATCTCAGGAAAAAAATATAGAAAACCCTAAATTTGTTTTGGGCGGCTACACTGTAGTTTTTGGGATTTATTGGTCTGCTTCTTCTCCGCTGTCGAACTAGCAAAGGTAGGGGGCTAGAACCACTTATTTATATATATATTTTTCCTTTCTCCTTTTGACACACGGTGGTGAATAAGTTAATTAGAAGCATAAACTAACACTTTTGTTTCATATATATATATATATATATAATAGAGACAAATCTATGATGTAATTATCACCTTTGGATTGAATGCATATAAAGGTTAAAAGGACTTGCAGCAATTCATTGTTAGAGTATAAAGAAATGGATTTTTTTTAATTATTTGTTTTCTTTTTTGTTTTTATGTGTTAATGAGGTGCACTGCCATGAATATATATACATATGAAAAGTTGTGTGTTGTTGCTTTTGTTTTGGCTATAAATTAGTGTGTTTAAATTTAATATTTTGCATTAGCCTGTTAGATTTTATTTTATTAAATATTTGTAACGCGAGGTTAGTTGCTAGGTGGAAATTAAAATCTATGCCATTTGATATGTTGGTACATTAATGATTAAAAGGTTTAAAACTTAAATTTAAGGAGAAATTAATTAAAGTGAAATTTGATTTATTTTGTTTGGGTTAAGGGGTACTGAAAATATTGATATATGTACCCAGGGGTTGAAAGTCCCGAAACCCGTGCGGGAGTGGTAATTGAGTCCAGTGGGCTAGTAACCTACAAATGATGCAAATGCCTAAGGGTGGCATATTATATTCCCAAGGCTTTTGCCTAAGAAGCACACACTGAAGGATGGTGTATACTGGTTAAGTCCTGTTCCTACAGGACAACCAAAAAGACACCAAAGAATAGTGTATATTGGTTGAGTCCTATTTCTACGGGTCAACCAAGCAGCAGTGCCTTGAAACCAATTGATTTTCTTTTGATATGTTTTGTGGTGTTTATATATGATTAAATTGTAAGGAAGAGAAATTAATAAATAAATTTAAATTTCTTATATTATATGAGATTGCTATTTATGCAATGATGTTTCACTTCGTAGCATGCTAGGACATTGTTGCATTTATATTATTGTTAGGGTTCTAAGTACACGTGGTATTAGTGCTCATCCCCTTATAGCTTGTGATGCAAGTAATGATTTTGAGTCACGTGCTGGACCTGCTCAATATGGAAATTAGAATTTTATTTATTTATTTATTTGATTTATTATATTATATTTTTATTTAAAAAATTGTTTAGGTAAATTGTAATAAGCCTGTATTTGCGAGGTGAATATTTTTTTTTACTTTAATTTAGTTTTTTTAAGATTATTTGGTTTAGGTTTAGAGGTTTGTAGTTTTGCTCTAGAGCTTTATTGCCTAGTTGGTTTGACTAAGGCATTTATTTAAATTTAAATATAAGTTTATTTATTTATTTATTTTTATTTTTATTGCTCCATAGTGTGTGTGTATGGCTCTAATATGTAGCAGGGAGAATTGTTAAATGGTTTATAATGTGCTTTTTTATTCATGTGCTTAGGTTATGGAATCTGGGGTGTGACAACTGACTTTTTGTTGTTTGTTTGCTTTTTATCGAATTCTGACACTTTGACATATATTACGATTAAGAAAACTTAATAAGTAGAGAACCATTCAACTAAAAGCATTAAATACTGTAAAATTTAAGTTAAAGGGCAAAATTGGGGTGTCCATAATGCCTCTCAAATATTGAAATATCATTTCAAGGCTTGCTTGTAAGCTTTACCAAGATTGGCCATCTATTTGCTCACAACACTAACATACGTGAATATTTAGACAAGTACATACCATAGTATATATAAGGCTTTCAATTGCACTAACGTTTTGGCCATGAGATATAGCTATCTATTCTTCTTTAGACTGGGGTGACATGGCCGCTAAAAGCTAAAATGAGTAGCAAATGAAGTACTCACAAGCTTAGAGTTTTGTATACCAGAATGTTCAAGTACTTTCTCAATGTACTTTTTCTGTGATAAGTATAAATTTTCGCTTTTCTATACCAGTGTTTTTCTATACCCAAAATCTTCTTCACTGGACCCAAATCTTTCATTTCAATCTCACCACTAAGTTAGGCCTTCAACCTAATGATCTCTGATATGTCTTTTGCAGTAATAAGGATGTCATCAACATACAATAACAAATACACAAAGGAACTATCTACGCCATTTTTGAAGTAAACATAACTATCATGCTTACTCCTTGAGTAGCCATGCTCTATCGTGAATGTGTCAAACTGCTTGTACTACTATCTAGGTAATTGCTTCAGGCTATATAAAGATTTTTTTTTTCAATATGAAAACATGGTTCTCATTTTCTTAAACAGCAAACCCTTTTGGTTGATGCATTTAAATCTATTCTTCAAGCTTGCCATATAAGAAACTTATCTAGACATCAAGCTGTTCAAGCTCTAAATTACACATGAAAAGCATAGCAAGTAATGCACGAATAGAGCTGTGTTTCATAACTGGTGATAATACTTCATTGATGTCTATATTTTCTTTTTAAATATAGTCTTTTACCACCTGCCTTATACCTTACATTTTTCATTCCTGGGATTTCTTCTTTTCTTTTAAAGCACCATTTGTGCCCAACAAGCTTTTTACCTTTAAGTAGTTTCACTAGTTTTGATGTCTGATTCTTTTGAAGAGACTCAATTTCTTCATTTGTAGCAATAATTTATTCTATTGATTCCTTACTTGTGACAACTTTATGATATGTTACAGGTTTTTAAAACTCAATTATTTCTATCATAGTCAAAGCATAACAGACAAAATCAACATTATTGTACCTCAGAGGTAGTCTGATGATTGTTTTTTGTCTGTGGGTAACAACATTATATTAGGGCTTAGGTAGTGCATCATCTGTTCCTGTATGTTACTCATTTTCTTCAATGGGATCATTAAGAATAGAACATTTTCTGAAAGGTTTACTTTCAAACTTTATAGTTTTTCCAATAATAATGTCTTTACCTTTATTAACACATTCTTTTGTCTGATGCAATATGATTGATTCATCAAAAGATAACATTTCTGTTGATAATAAACTTAGGTGATTTAGGATTAGGATACCACAATCTATATCCTTTCACCCTAGATCTGTATCTCAGAAAATGCACTTCTTTGTTCAAGCTTTTTTTCATTAACATGTTGATTGATTAGGCAACACAATTATTAAATTAGAATATTCAATAGGATTACCTAACTGCACCTCTTCAGGAGTCTTACACTCAATCAAAATTGATGGAGATTGATTCACCAGATAGCAAGCTGTGGAAACTGCTTCAACCCAAAAATCTTTTCCCAAACTAGCATTAGAGAATAAACAATGACCTCTCTCCAAAAGTGTTCTGTTCATCCGTTTTGCTACACCATTCTGCTGGGGTGTTTTTCTGATCGTATGGTGGCTTACGATCTCTTTATTATTCTAGAACTCAACAAAGTCTCCTAAACAGAACTCAAGACCATTATTAGTCCTGAGATGCTTAATTTTTTTCTTTATCCATTTCTCAATCATGACCTTCCACTATTTAAACTTGAGAAATACTTCATCTTTGCACTTTAGAAAATAAATCTAGACCTTCCTTGAATAGTCATCTATAAAGGTCACGGAATATCTTGATCCACCTTTTGATGGAACCAGAGATAGACCCTAAAGGTCAAAATGGATATAGTCTAATGTATCTTTAGTTTTGAGAATGGCTTTCCTGAGCTTGACTCTACATTGCTTACTAAAGACATAATGCTCACAGAAGTCTAACTTTTCTACTCTCTAACCACGTAGCAAGCCTTACTTGCTCAACACTATCATGTGCGTCTCATTCATATGTCATGATCTAAATTTGCTAATAATGAAACAATTGCATCTCCAAGAACTATATTTCCTTGAAGTATATAGAGATTTTTAGTCAACTTCCCTTTCATGACCAAAAAGCTCTTTTTGTTACTCGTATGACTCCCCATTCAACTTTATACTTACAATCATTGGAATAGAGAGTACCGAATGAGATAAGATTTTTCTTCCAATTTAGCATGTGCTAGACATTTGTCAAAGTATTGATAATACCATCGCGCATCTTAATTCGAATTGTTCTAATACTTACAAATTTACAGGGTACATTATTTCCCATCTAAACTGCACCAATGTTCATTAACTAGTATGTCATGAACTAGTCCCAATTAGGATACGCATGATAAGAACAACCCAAATCAAGTATCCAGTCATCATTTAATGATTCATGAACAGCCGCCATTCACAGAGTAGTTTCGTCACTATCTTAAATTTTTTCAGCAACATTAGTAACTTTTTTGTGTTTTTTTTGTTTAAGCCTTTAGGTAGTCTCTCTTACAATGCCCTATTTTCTTTCAATAGTAATACTTAGCTTTTTTCGATTTGAATTTTGATCTAGATCGACCTTTGTTGCTACTGTTAGGATCATTTTTCTCTTTTGTTCTTTCTCTAACTGTCAAACCCTCGACCTGATTTTTGCCTCCATATTCAAACACTTTTGTTATCAATTCTTTTGACAACAAGGATGCTTTAACATGCTCTATAAAAATTGTATCCTTTCCATAAAACATTGTCGTAACAAAATGCTTATATGATGGAGGTAGAGAACATAATATAGTGAGGGATTGATAATCATCATTAATTTTAATATCAATATTTTTTAGATCAATATACATTTTATTAATCTTGAAATTAAACTCTTCAAGATGGCTTTGAATAGGTGTACTTTCCTTCATGTGCAAGGTGTAAAGATGTTGATTGAGGTATAACCTATTTATGAGATACATCGTCATATAAAAATTCTCCAATTTGAGTCATAATTTTGTTGTAGTTATCTCATCTGCGACTTCTTGCACTACCTCACTGCTTAAGCACAATTCGATTGTACTTAGTACTTTAGCATCGAAGTCAAACTTATCTTCATGTGACATCATTGTAGGGAGTTTTCCATTTTCATTCAAAGCTTTGTGCAAACCCTATTGGGTTAACAAAGCACGCATTTTTGTGCGCCATAAATTGAATTTATCCTTGCCATCAAATTTCACAACTTCATATTTAGCAACTGCCATATTAAAATCTCAACAAAAATAGTTTAGCTCTGACACTAGTTTGTTGTGACAAATTTTGTAATTGAGAATTAATATGGTAATGACAAATTTTGTAAAGCAAAACATTAATTGTAGGGAGTTTTCCCTTTTCATTCAAAGTTTTGTGCGAACCCTATTGGGTTAACAAAGCACGCATTTTTGCACGCCATAAATTGAATTTATCCTTGCCATCAAATTTCACAACTTTATATTTAGCAACTGCCATATTAAAATCTCAACAAAAATAGTTTAGCTCTAACACTAGTTTGTTGTGACAAATTTTGTAATTGAGAATTAATATGGTAATGACAAATTTTGTAAAGCAAAACATTAATATGTATTCCACTTATCAACACAACAAGAGAGTCCAATGAGAGATTAAAAAAAAAAAGAACATATAAGTTATTTTTTTAGATGCCTAATGCCAAAATTGTCAAAGGATGGAAACCTAAAATCCTAGATAAAAACCCTTGAAGGATCAACTTGAAGTATGTGGAAATATTCATAGATATAAAGCTTTAATATGAACTTATACATTTTGTATATCTCAATATGCTGTTTCTTCATACTATTCTTTGTGCAAAAATTTTGAAGTTTGGATGGTGTTATCACATCTAAATTTTAGAGGTGGTAAAAAGAAGCTGAACCCATGAACCTGCACAAATCTATCCAAAACAAATGGGTTTAGGTTTAATTAAAAATATAACCAAGTTAAAATTATGTGCATAATAAAACCTAATTATGGTTTAGATGGGTTGAGAATGAATAAACATTAACAAGTAACTCCATTCTAATCTTTTTCTTTCTATACATCAGTTTAGTTTGTTCAATGATAAAGTCAATCTTCAATTGGTTCGATGCCATTTTGTTGAATCTTTCAGCCAAAAGGTTAGCTTTTCTTGGGTTGTTACAGTGACCCTCAGTAGATGATTAGAAGGGGACTTCTTCATTGGTGTCTTTAATTAATGAGAATTTGGGCAACACTATAGAAGAAAATTTAGCTTGATCGCTAGGGACCAGTCGAAGATTAAACCATTAATAAGAAGAACAGCTAAAGTAGCATATAGGAATTTAGTTTCCCCTACTTGTATCCAGGAGGTTAACGAATCTCATCTCTTAAGTTTTCTTCATCGACATCGCTGCTTTCTCTCTCTTTCTATATATATATCACGCATATGCAAACTTGAATCTATCATGTCTCCTTTCAAAAAAAAAAAAAAAAAGGAAAAGAAAAGAATCTATCATGTCTTTGGTTAGATTTACAAATTTGAAACTTTTTTTTTAATTATTATTTCTATGGAAACGATGGATGAGGTGGAAAATAATATTTGTAAGTTAATTCTTGAAAATCTTTCTAAAGCCTTAGTTTTTCTAAAATTTGGAGAAGTTCATATCAATAAATGTACATATGTGTATATTGGATTAATTTTTAAATGGATTGAATTTGAGTTTGTGGGTAAAATATAATCTATATCTTATTCACCCAATAATGCCCAGTTATTAAATGGTTAGAATTGTGTTCAATTTGTTTACTCCCAACGCATTACAACTTGGTCCAAACTCACTTATTTGCTAACTCCATTAAAATTGTATCATCTAAATGAAATTGTATTTAAATTTGAGCATTTAGAGTCACCTAGTTCTTCTTCTAGCCTTCTAGGTGCTTGTTATTTTTCTCTTTAAATTGCCTTAGGTTGAAGAAAAGCTTTATTTTTTTAGAAGTAATTGAATTGCAAAAAAAAAAAAAAAATGTGATAATAATTATTTACCTAGATTTAATGAGGATGATTCAAATTAGAATTCTTCTTAAAACTCACTTTTCCACATTGAATGCACATCAGAATTCATAGTATATATGTTCACAAATATATATATTTGTTGCTTCGTATGATGCCGCAATTGGACTTACACTTTGGGAGAGATCCTTAGTGAGCATGGATCAAATCATCTAGTGTGACATATGCTCTCACTTGCTCTGGTTTATAAATTTTGAAATATTTTTGAAAGTTGAGTTTAATAGGCTATGATAGATAACTTAGAGTTGCCACCTGGCATTTTCAATTGGGTGTGTTGTGAAACTTGGAATTAGTTTTCTTGTTAAAACTCAATTTTTATCACTTTCCTAAAAAATATGATAGACGGTCATTTTTAAGGACTCTATGCTGATATGTACAATCAATGATCATATGATATCTATATCTATAAATATATGCACACATATATGAATGGTTCTTTGTAAGAAACATTTTACCAGATTTTTTTTTCTAGAGTTATAACTATTTATTACAAATAATTCAGTTTGTACAAGTATATACTCAATATCCAAGTAAGCTTGATATGATCAAAGTGTTTTCTAGGTCATCTCAGACCTTCCAAATGATATGTATCCCCAAAATATTTGGAGACTTCTAGATACACACACAAAAAGTTTACTTGTTACTAATATAGTCTAACCTTTTGTAAGCTGCTAGAATTTTCTATTGGTGATGAATGAAATTATTTGAAGTTACCCAGTCACGAATTTTATTTACAACCCTTATTATTTTGTTTTAGCATGATCTATTCATTTTGGCACTTACTTATTTAATTTAGTATTGACATATTGTTTGGGAGAGAGTTAGATTTTATCCATTAAAATTTTAAACCCAAATTCCTTTAATTTCAAACCCAATTACCTGAACCCATTTTCATTCACCAATTTACCCAAATTTTGGATCCAATTGCACAAATTAACCATAACCCCTTTTGGTGACTTTCCCCTAAAAGAAATAATTGTGTTCCATCTTTTTCCCTATTTGTTTGATTCTTTCTGCCCTAGATTCATAGGAGTGGTGATAGGTGGCAACAGGCAGCCATATATGACTCTTGAGGGAGCTATAGATGGGTGGTGGCTGAAAGTGAGAGCAAATTAGAGTTAGAAGCTTCATGGAGAAAAAATAATGACCTTGCCTGTATGTGTGTGCATGTGCGCGTGTGTGTGTACGTATACATATATATGGCTATATATGCACCTAAATTCAATTCCTTAGTGAGATTGAGAGAATAAGAGAGAGAGAAGCTACCAAAGAAAAAGGAAACGAAGAAAAAAGACCAGTTGTGGTGGTAGTGTTGAGCATTTATCTATTATTGGTTATAGGATCCCTCAAGAAGATAGAAAAAAATGTCTTTCAGCTTGCTATAGTTGGAACAAATCAAATTTTAATAGTTTTAGGCCAAATGCAAAAGATTTTGGGTGTTTCTAGGAAGTTTTTATTGCCTCTTTGGTGTTTTCAAGTATGATTTTCACCTTCTAGGATCCTCATGAACAAAGTTTTTGGCATAGGATGAAGCTAGGGTTTTTTATGGTTTCCGTGGTTGAAATATCATCAAAGTGTCATTTTCACAGGTCAATTTATGGCCTTCTGAAAATTACTATGCAAAAACATGCTAAATCAATGAAGGCTCCTATAATTTCTTCAATTTAAGAGGTGGCCACCAAATGACTTAAATCACCCTTTTGGAATGTAAGAAGTACGATGGTTCCATCATACTGATAACTAGGACCTTTCCTGGTGGCATGTGTTAGTTCTAACAATTGTGGCCCCACATATCATGATTGTACTCGAACTTGGAATTGGGTTGTTGTTTCTACATAGTCACCTCTATAAATACGTGGTAAGTATCCTTATGAAATTTTATGCTCATTTGAGCTGAAATGATTGACCTTATCTCTTTCCTTCCCCTTTTGTTTCTCAACAGGGGCTATTTTTGGCACATAGATCAGAGTATTTCATAATATTGGAATTCAGTCATTTTTGTCCAATATTTTTTTTTTTTTTTTACCTTTTTAACTTTCTTGAACTTCCTTTAGGGTTTTGTTCTATTTTGTGTTAAAACAGGGTCCAATTGGTCATTGGATTTTTCTAATATACTGGCATTGGTTTGGTAGCCAATTTTACTAGTTTTTAGTAATTAGGATCTAGGAATGACTATTTGTGTTGCATATGGCTATTTTAAGCTAGATACGTTTATTTGATTAGACTGAGATTTGAAGTGTAGAATATGGTAACTCTAGATGAATGGATTGGAATGTATGCTTGTCTTGGAGTGTTCTTTAAGTATTTGGAGACATTTGTGGTTCTAGGTTTAAAATTGTTGTGTTTGGATAGGAGGGGCAAAATCAAGTGTTCACATATGACAAGTTCAATTTCATTTGTAACGTATGAGGTTTGATTGTTTAAGCATATTAATGTGCTTTGCTTTTTGTTAAAGAATTTGGCTATGAGAAAATTGAAAAATAATTGTTTTTATTTTTGTTTGGCAATGAAATTAATTGGATTTGTTTTTATTAATTGGATGTGTTTTGATTAAATTTTTTTTTACTTTACTTGTATAATGGGTTGATATTTTATTCCATTAATACGATAGTACTTGGTCATATTTTATGCCATTAATGGTTTTATTTTTTGAGTTCAAGCTCAAGCTTTATATGAGCTCATTTGGGCTAGTAGCTTAATCGAGCAATTGTGTGCAAAACTCAAGTATAATATTTCTTTATCGAATATAGCTCATGCTCATATATTAAGCTCAAACTTGAGCTCCAGCTATAAGTCATTTGTTTAAGTTAAGCTTAAATAAGTTAGACGTTAGTTTGATTTCACCCCTAAGTGAAATGATTGAGGTTAATGGTGTGTTTTGTATGAGATTAATAGAAGGTAAATGTTATCTATGTAATTTTTAACTCTTCTTCTAAAAAAAAAAATATCTTTGGTATACGATATCAAAAGTTTAAAGAATTAAAATTTCTTTCTTCTAATGATTAAATATTAAACTATGAAAATTTAGGGAAATAGGTGTAATAACCCAAAAAAAAATTATAATAATTTTTAATATATATATTAATTTAAGATATATTATATAAAATTAAACAATCAAAAGGGAGACACCTGAAGCCACGAGAAACTTAGGAAAACTTTTTTTTGTTTTTTTTCACCCTTTTCCTATTCGTTCTACTTGGTCACCAAAGTCATAATTTATATATATAAGGGGACAATTTGACCATGGAGAGGGCTGTGAAATAAATTGAGAAAAGAAAAGAGAGAGGGAAGAGAGAAGAGGGAGAAAGTAAAGGCTTGAGGTTAGGGATAGCTGGACTTTGGTATTTTCGATGTCGTGATTGTTGTGGCAATGTCAAATTGTGGTGATTTAGCCCAAGTTGGGAGATAAGAAGAAGAGAAATTTTAAACCTTTGGAGTTTCTATCCTTTTTCTTCTTTTTTATTCAAATCTAAGGTAAGAATTTAGTACATTTACTAACAGATATGACACGTAGATAATATTGCAATAATTTTTATATGTGTATCTTTATTTTTATTTTTACTTTTACTTTATCTTCTGGTACGTGGAAGTCCGCAGCCGCTACCCCGTACTGGGGTGCGCACAGGGCGAACTTATCTTTACTTTACTTTATCTTTATTGTATGAAATATGGTTTAATTCTAGCAATATATGCATATATGGGCAAGTATATTTTGTGAAGAAAATGATAAAGTTTACCCAAAAAGGTTTTAACTTATGGCTATCAAATTTAAAAATTTTCTCACTAAGCTTATATAAATTTTGGGGGTATTATCTCGACACATTATTTTTCAAGAAAATAACCTCAAGTTTAAAAAAGAGGGACACTGGGGAAAAAAAAAAGGCTAAAACGACAACCTCAAGAACTTAAAATTTTGGGAATTTTATTAACTTAAAATTTTGGAATTTTTATTTTTATGTTCTATCTAAATTTCTAGATACAGAAAAAATAAAATAATTAAGTGGAGGGTATGTAATTGAAGTATTTGGATATTTTATAAAAAAAAGAAATGTGTGTAATATGAATGGAAAGTGTTGATTTATTTATGAGATGATATGAGTTTAATTGTTGACTTTGATAAGTTGTTATAAAAAGGATGATATGATGATGGTAATAAGTAAGAAGAAAATAAATTGTGATATGCGAGGTTTTGAAAATACTGGGAAAATAGGAAGGGTACAAAAATTACCCTAAGATTGAAAGACTCGAAACCTGCGCAAGGATTAGTATTCATGCCAGTAAGTTAGTGACCTCCAACATGACGTTTATCTAGTTAATCATGGCCATCGAGTCTGGACTCATGAACGACGACGTTTATCGTAGCCATTGGGTCTAGACTCGTGAACAACGACGTTGTTGTATTATCTGTCCCATGATTGTGATGATTGTGAGGCGATGATAAAGAGATAAAGGATAGATAATAACTAGATCATATTTGAGATCTTTGTTGATGTATGTTTTGATATGTGATGACTTGTAGTTTATGAGTTATTGAATTGTTGTTAATTTAATTTTTGTGCATATTATATATATTTTTATTATACATCGTGGGCGTGGCAAAATCAACCCATACTTATCAACCTGTCCAATTAAACCCATAATAAATGGGTTTAGGTCCAGTTATTTTACTAATTAGGTTGTTATTGGGTAATTTATAAAACACACATTTATGAACGAGTACAATTGGGTTGTTGAATTGGACCCATTAAAACACCCATTTAGAGAAGAAATAAAGGCAACTCTAACTCATTTTGGAAAGAGAACTGGGGATACAACTTCAATAGCCAATTCACCATATGCGACAGGATTGAAGAACTCAACAAAATCTCAATTACTAGTATACAGTGACTCTCTTAGTCTCTATTTCCTCCAGGTTTGAACTTTGATTTTTCTTCAAATTTGTAGTGCTTGGTATGATGTTTTGAGGGAGGGAAATGAATCCTGATTGGGCTAGAGATAATTTGGCCAATGTAAACATATGTGTGCAATTTTTTAAAATAATCATTTACTAATTGGATGATATTATTTAAGAAAATAAGAAAAAATAAATTTTATTTATTTTGTCAAAAAATATATAAAAAAAACCACTCCATAAAAAATCTATTATACTTCACTTTATTTTTTCATTAATTAAAATTACACAATTGTCCATCTTTCTTTTCATATATATTTTACATATTTATAATGCCATAGATGTTCTTATACAAAAACTTAATTTAGGACAGAATTATAAGGTCGTATTTTCAAGTTTGTAGGTTTTATATAAATTTTTTTTTAATTTTGTTTTTATTATATTTTAGTAATCATATAAAAATGAATTAATTAATAAAATAAAAAATAACTTATTTCATTTTAATTTATTTAGTTATCTAACACTAAATGGATGGATAAGAATAATAATGATCTATTTATATATATTTATATATACACACACATTAATTGAAATAAATTTTTAATTTTTGTTTTTAAAAAAAGTAGGCTAGGTCATAAGTAAATGGGTTAAATACGAGTTCATGAGTTTGTACTAACCCGTATCCAACTCGTCTTTTAAATAGGCAGGTTTAGATTGCGCCCATTTAACTTTCGACCCGTTTAAACTTGCCCAATCTGCCCATTTCGCCACCCCTATAATTATACTAGATTTTGTAACTAATTACTCCATTATAACTATTAAACTAACTAATGGTTTGCTTCTTATTTTCTATTTTTGTTTTATGTGTTTTATATTTTAAAAATCTTAAAACAAGAAAAATAGAAAATGCTCTATTTTTCTTATTTTTCTATTTTTCTTGTTTTGAGATTTTCCTTGTTTTTTATTAAAAACACTCAAAACGATTTTTTTACCAATATTCATTTCATGTGTAAATTCATTTTCTATTTTTTAAAATAAATTTTGAAAACACAAGTAACTAAATGCGTTTGGAGCTATTTCCCTTATTTTCAAAAGTGCAAAATGGAAAATGAGTTCAAAACACAAAATAAAAAACAAAAACACAAAACAAAAAATAAAAAAAAAAAAAAAAACCAAATGCCACCTAACTAATTTGATAATTGAATTCTAAGTAACTAATTTAGGGTGTATAACAACTCCCACATCCTTGATTTTTAACCTTGTACTTAAGGTCAAAATACAATTACAACAACGTTATAATGCAAGACAATTTATTTTTATTATTATTACTATTTTTATTTTTATTTTCATATTTTATTTATTATAATTATTTAAATTATTTGGCTGAAAAATCTAATTCTACAAATTCCACAGCCCAGTTATTCTTTATAGCTTATAAGTTGACATCAATTCGATCCACTATCTGGCTCGATGGTTGAGCTTTGCCCTAGTTCAATGTGCCTTTAATATAACTTCCTCTAAAAGCTTCATCTAGTTATTCCCCATGCTTGCATTTAATGCTCCCACCTACCTCCACTGTTGAGCCTCTGGCCTGAACCGTTGGTCTCAAGTTCTCCACTTCATCGCTCTTTCTTGTCTATTTTTCAATTTGTCCCTCAACACATCCATGGCTGTCTTTGACCATCGAAATTCATTGAGAAGAATTCTGGCAGCCCATTGATCTAGCTTATCTCTGTCACCACCCTTTATTACAGCATCACCGTGGAAATCATAAACCCGGATCTAAAGCACAAGTGTATTATCGAACAAAAATGTGTTGTCCAATGTTCTACAACTTGTTCCCTTCTCTCGAAGACCCTTTGATTACACTTGAAAAGTGTAATTACAAACTCCACATTTTGACATTCATTGATACATTTAAGTAATTAACTTTGGAGTTTTATCATTATTTTATTACTTATAGCTTCTATCTTCTTAATTACAGGGAAAATGCTGAAATAATTGAGATTAACAGCGATGAAGGTGGCTGCCGAGGAGGAAAAAATGGTCCAAAGTTCAAGAAGATTGAAGTGGTGTGTAGCTGAAGTTCCAACTTAACACCCTGTCATTATTTTGACCGTATCTTTTCACTCCCAATTCAGATTGACCTGATTCTTTTTGGGTTGGAAAGAAGACTCAAAGGGCTACAACTTTTGTGTTTTAGCCGAAGCCTAAATCAATCGTCTTCGAGGTCAACATCGCATTGGAAGTTGAGGACAAAAAACTATCAGAACAAAGAGATGACTTCAAGAGGAAGCAGAATTTGGGGGATCAAGGTTCTGTGGTCCGGAACCCCACCCAAATGGTCCAGACCATAGTATGCTGGGCACGCGAGTTTAATTCTCATCTTTTAAGGTTTTCTTGTAACCCTTTTATAAACCCTATTACACGACCGAACCAAGAGGGAGCCCTACTTTAGTTTTTCACCTTTTTTTAGAGTTTTTGATAGTTTTAGAGATTTTTAATGTTCGTAGAATGGTTTGAAGACTTTTTGGAGTTTGCATAGGCTTTGTACAACAACGCTTGTTTATTCTTACGTTTTGGATTCGATTTCAGAGTACGTTTACTTTTGTTTTTGTTTTTAATAATATTGTTTCGTTGTTTTATTCATTAGATCTATTAAATATGAGTTTATTGATTGCTTTCGTTTCGTTTAAAGTTATGTTAGCGTAAAAAACCCTAGTTCTTGATTCAACGAATCAAGGAAGAGTAGTTCATAACACACTATGGGATGCACGTAGACCCTTTGCATGGTTTGCGAAAACTCATGCATAGGGATCTACTATTTTTTAAACCTATTTTAATTTGTTTTGAAAGCATTCGAAAACGAAAGCCTTTAACCATATTTGCTGAAATCACTGGTATGGGTTTTTGATTACAATTGGTTAACCATTTTTGGACAAATTAGAAATAGGATTCGAATTCAAATCTAATTTCGTTTGTTTGAAAAACTTTCGAAAACAAAAGTCTTTAACCAAATTCGTTGAAATCACTGGTATTAATTTTTGATTAAAACGTTCCCAATATTTTTTGAACAAACCCCTAATTCAGATTTGAACCTAGACATCCCATAGTGAAGTAGTGAACTACCTGGAATTGAAAGTTGGATCAAGAACCTCTTTAATATTGTGCTTGTTATTTAATTTAAATTCTGAGTTGATTTATTTGCTTTAAAATTTAGAATAGATTGTTTGTTTGCACTTTAAAATTAAATTAAATTCCTTTAATTAATATTCAATTCATTTAGAACCTAAAAAAAAAAATGAGTTTTATTAATAAATTTTGTGAACAAGTCTGGAGCTTTTAAAAAAGCCCTCCCTGTGGAGATGATCTCGGTTCTCACCGAGTAAAACTACAACTGCCTTCTTACACTTGAGAGGTAGAATCTAAACACATTTTAGGATCGGTCACCCATCAACAACAACAATCAATTTTGGCAACCTGTACAATCAGTATGTTAATTTTTCCCCTCCACGATAGCTCGTCTATCTTTGCAGTGTCAATTAGGGTTGTATCGCACCAACGTCTTGTGGAAGAATGAGGCCCTCTTTTTTGAACACAAATATCCAATTTACTATAAGGCTCGAGTATTTTTAGGTTAAGGAGTTTGTTCCCAACTGGTTTGTCATCTACCATCATTTGTAATTGATAAATCTGCAACTCTTGTATTTCTTGCCCTCTAAATGTTTGTAAGAATGCATTTTCTACCTTTATGAAAGATATTGGTTGGATTTGTGAATATTGAGAATTGATTTTTGAATTTGTTGCATTGATCACTCTTGAACTCTGATTTTGGGCCTAGAGTAAAGACCTTGACCATACATTGAATTTCTTCTTTTTATCTAACCAAAGAAAAACGTGATTTTGGTTTCTCTTTTACACTAATACCAAAGAGTTTAAATTGAATTCCTTCTACAATAGGAACAAAATTCACTCCTTCCTAGTGGTTTATAGACTTTCCATAATTTTGTTTTCACCCGGGAGTAAGGGTTGGTCATACTGAAATGTACCTTGAATCACTATGGGCTTATATATGTTCGAGAAATCATTTTATGGCTTCTAATTTCCATGCTGATTTTGGATAATTCTTGATTCTGCAATTATCATTTCCACTTGATTATTTTCTTGATCTTCGATGACTTTGAACATTCTCTACTACTCTTCTTGGGAATTTGACGTTGAGGAGGAGTGATTCCATTTTTTTTCTTAAATTTCATTTTTTTGTGTCTGACCTTGGGAATTGCGGTTGGCCACTAGTGGCTGTTATACCTTTGAATCTCCCTTACTCTTTCTTCTTGCTATATTTTTGTTATCAATTTTCAAAAATAAAGCATTAATCTTCTTCCTTATCAAAGCCCTTTCCTCTCCCATTTTGCTATTTTGTTCCTCCATCAAATTGAGGATAGCAGTTATTCGATTGTTAATTTTCTAAAATTGTTGAAACTCTTCTTAAGTCAAGTATTTTTCATCTATTATTGAATCCTGACGCTTGTTATTGCCGTATCAAATACTCTAATACCAATTGTAGCTAGTAAACTTATTTCTTAGTTGGCAAGTAAAAGAAATAAAAGAGAAAATGAAGTTTATTGAGTTTGACTCGAGAGCAACCATTGTATCTGAAATGAGAAATTAATCTAAAAATGATAATTCTATTTCATTATTCCTTTTATTACATTTCAAATGCTATTTATATTAAATTTTGTAATTAATTAATCTATTACAACCGTTAAACTAGCTGAGTTAGTTGATAATTAAACCCTACCTTACTAATTTGGGTCTCATACACATTATATGGCATACAAATAGTACTGAGGATATACGTCATGAAATTTCTAGCAGCCATTTTACAATTTTTCATTAATACAGCGTCACGAAGTTTCTAGCCCCCATTTACTTTTTTCAATTTCTTGTTTCTTTCCCCTAATTTTCCATGAAGAATATAGCATGACCAAAAATGACAAAAATGTATAACTCATCTTAGCACCAACACACGGCAGAACCTGAATTGAAAAAAAAAAAGAAAAAGGAAAAAAAGACTCAGCCACGTGTCCAGATCGATCAGAATAAAGAAGGACCAGAAATTCCATTGCTTTGCCCTGACAACTTACTCTCCCTGCTGCACCTCCACACCACGGCCATGCATCATTGCATGGCTGAGTTAGTCGGAGCCCCACCCTGGCTCGTCTGCATTATAAAGACCAGGCCATTAGGGTTGATTGATGCCACGTCATCAGTTCTTGAACCACTTCGTCACCACAAACAAGAGATCCACACCTTAGGCTGACCCACTCCACAAACCCTCCAGCCAAGTCTGACAATTTTGGTCTAGGTGCAGGTAGGGGTGGCAAAATGGGCGGGTTGGGCGGGTTAGTGATGGGTTTAAACGGGTTGGAGATTAAATGGGTGCAACCCAAATCCACCCATTTAAAAGGCGGGTTAGATATGGGCGGGTTGAATATGGGTTATATCAAACCCATAAACCTATATCCAACCCATTTACTTATGACCCAACTTGCTTTTTAAAAAAAATTAAAAATTTATTTCAATTAATGTGTATATATATATATATATAAATACATCATTATTTATTTTAATTAATATAATATTATACATATTATATAATATTATATATTAATATTATATATTATATTTACATTTTTCAATTAATTTCAAATTTGTACGAACCGATTTATTTTTTATTTAATTTTAAATCAACAACTCTCTCTCTCTCTCTGCGCGCACGCGCGCACATATGTGTGTGGGAGGTGTGTGTGTATGTGTGTGCGTGCGCGTGTGCATGTGTGTGTGCATGTGTGCGTGTGTGTGCAAGTGTTCGTGTGTGTACGTGTGCGCACACGAGCTCGTGTGTGTGTGCGTGTGCGCGCCCACACGCGCGTGTGCATGTGTGCCCCCGCGCGCGCACGCGCGTAGGCGTGTATGCATGTGTTTGCACGTGCGTGCGTGTCTGTACGCACGCGCATGTGTGTAGGTATGTATGCGTGTGTGTGTGCGCGCGCGCGTATGTAGGCATGTATGCATATATGTGCGCGCGCGCGTATGTAGGCATGTATGCATATATGTGCGCGAGCGCGCACATGTAGGTATGTGTGCATGTGCGCACGCGCGCGCGCGCATAGGCATGTATGTATGTGTGCGCGCGTGCGCGTGTGTATGTGTGCACGCGCGTGCGCGTGTGTAGGCGTGTGTGCGCGCGTGTTTGTGTGTGTGTGCGCGCGTGTGTGCGTGTGTGGGCGCGTGTGTGTATGCGCACGTGTTATTTGTATTGACTATGGAGGAGAATAAGAACAGAGAATTGAAGAAGAAATAAATTATATATAATGTATATATTATACATTTATTGTATACGTTGAATATATATATACACGTATCATATATATGTAATGTATATATTATATATTTATTGTAGATATTGCTAGAGAGAGAGAGAACAGTATAAAGAAAGAGAACATTGTAAAGAGAGAGGGGGGTTAAACTAATTTTTTTAACTTAAATGGGTATTTTAACGGGTCCCGTTTCATAACCCATTTGCACCCGTTTATAAATGAGTATTTTATAAGTTACCCAATTACAACCCAATTAATAAAATAATAGGACCCAAACCCATTTATTATGGATATAATTGGGTGGGTTGATGGGTTTGGGTCAATTTTGCCACCCCTAGGTGCAGGGCCGGAAATGGCTACGTCCTCACTTACTATTTTATTTGTTTTTTTAAATCCACTACTCTTAATTTATTCTGACGCGTTTTCACTTATATTCCATTGTTTCTCACCTTCAAAATTTTAACACATTTATTTAAAAATTTCAACAAATAATTATTATGAAAATTTCAAAAAATGGTTGACTTTATCTGTTTTTCTAACTTCATGTTTTTTTTTAATAGATCTTACACTTTTTTAGATACTTTTTTTTTTATAATTTATTTTTTTATCTAATTTTAGTTTTTTTTTTATCATTTATCCAATTTAGATTGACCTTATTTTTTTTAGATAATTTTTTTATCATTTATCATTTATTCAATTTTTATTTTTATTATACGAGTCTTATTAATTTTCTAGATAAATTTTATCAAATATTCTTTTTTAAGCTCAAAATTTTTAGCTTGAACATGTCCCCACCCATTACTTTTTCTTATCTTTGCCATTGTATATTACTATATATGTGTTGACCCCCATGCATCAGCCATCTCTACTAATTGGCATATGTATCTCCCTCAGCCTCAGCCCGGTCTTCTTACTTTTAGCCATCTCTCGCTCTCTCTCTCTTTCTCACTAATATATATCTAATATCCACGACTTTATCCATACATAGTGTTTGTTCTCAGCTAGCTCTTCCTTGTAACCATGCTTGAAGGCAAAGCAGTCATCGGTGAGACGGATATGATGCAGACCATGCAACAAGATGCGCTTGATTTAGCTGCCAAGGCTCTTGATTTCTATGATGTTACTGAGCCAACCGAAATTGCTTGTTTCATAAAGAAGGCACAGTACCCACAAATCAAATTAAAAACTTAATGATTAACCTCTTTTTTTTTTTTGGGTGGGGGACAGGAAGTTTGTCTTGTCCGTGTAAAATCACTAATTACATCAAAAATTTAAATGATTAGAAAATTTAAATGATTAGTGGATAGAATTCATTTATCCATAGAGTTGACCGTGAGTTTGACTTGAATGAGGCGGGTTATCATATTTTTACGAATAAATGAGTTATAATATTGAATTTTTTTCCCAAACAAAGGGGGTGGGGGGAGGATTTGCACTTAGAATTTTCCGTAATACGTATGTTAACTTACCATTTAATTGTCACTAAAACTTAAATTATTAAGAAATAAACTCAATAATAAGGTACCGAATCTCATCATAAGTTAACAGCGCTGAAGCTAGCTACGTACCGTCAAGGATGTTCTCTACATATAGGGATATATTCTGATTTCTCTGAGTTGTTATTTATGTAGGGTTGGGTTAAAGGTTTGTTTTGATTGCAGGTATTTGATGGGGCAGATGGAGGGGGCTGGCAATGCATTGTGGGGACGGATTTCGGTTCCTTTGTGACTCACTGTTCTGGCTGTTTCATTTACTTTTGCATTGGCAGCCTTGCCATTTTGCTCTTCAGAGGGTCCGGAGGCCCAGAGTCTGACCCTACTCCTTTAGGTACCTTGGATTTGGACTTGGACCCCATTAAAGCATGAAAAAGCCTGCTAGCTAGCTTCTTGTGATCTATCCCATTTTTTTTTCCCCCTTCCTAGCGGACTGTTTTCTTTCTTCACTTGTGTAGACTTGAAAATTTTATGGCTGAGAATTTATATATTACTTTAAACTCAGTAATCTTAATGGTTTTGTACAGCCTGATTGTTTCTTATGCTTGAATTCATAAACTTACTGATTTGTTTGAAAGAGAATATTGGAGAGTATTCCGATCCAGTGTCTTGATTTGTGAGATAGAGGATGAGGGATTGGATTGGCCTCACCGAAGACCCTTGTTTGGCCACGAAAAGATCGATTCCCCATCTTATATTCTATTCCATATCCAATCAACCCAAATTTCATATAAATAATTAATCTCACACGAAAAAAATAAATAAAGAAAAAAATTGATCTCATGACTATATTCATTCTAATACATTATCCATTGTAATACTTGCCCCCAATTAAATGCGAATGAAATTTTACTGAACATGTGGAAGTATATTGGTATGACTAGCCTTTCTTGAGATTAGGTTTGATGATAGAATGCTCTAAATTAATTAAAGAATGAAAACCAAACGTGCAATTTAAGATATTAAGACTCATTTGGTTTATTATTATTTTTTTTTCTATTTTCTGTTTTGAGAATATTTTTCATTTTACGCTTTCAAAAATAAGAAAAATAGTTCAAATTATATTTGGTGTCTTGTGTTTTTAAATTTTGTTTAGAAAATAGAAAATTAATTTACACGTAAAAAGAAAAATGAGAAGAAGTCGTTTTGAGCATTTTTAACCTAAAATAAGAAAATAGAGCATTTTCTACTTCTTAATTTTAAGATTTTTAACTTATAAAATAAAAACAGAAAATAAAAAACAAACTAAATGCCATCCAAAGTTTTGTTTTGGATATATAGATATTTCAAATTAATGAATTTCAGATTAATTTATATTAAAATATAGGGGTTTTTGGAGGCCGGTCACTATTTATGAACTTATAAAGATTTAAGTCATACCCAAAAATCTTATTTGTGAATAAGTCACACTTGCAACAAAAAGACCAAAAAGGATATCACGCATTTTTCACTACATTTCAAAACTGTCAGTTTTATCCGAAAATAGTGTACACTTTACTCATAACTTCCGTGACTTTCCATCTTCTTTATAAAGCAAGTAAAACTGATTTTTGGAAACAAAATCAAAACTGTTTGAGAAAAATCTAATTCCGCGACTTTCCATCTTCTTTACAAAATAAGCAAAACTGATTTTTGGAAACAAAATCAAAACTATTAAGGAAAACAGTACCACATAATAAAACAATACCGCATAAAAAATAATACCACATAATAAAACATTATCGCATAAAAACAGTACCGCATAAAAACAGTACCACATAATAAAACAATACCACGTAATAAAACAGTACCGTATAAAAAAACAGTACCTCATTAAAATAGCACCATTCTTTGCATGATATAGTCATGCGGTACTGTTTTTGAACGAGCATGCATCCTAAAAAAAACAGTACCGCAGACATGTGGTACTGTCACACATGCGGTACTGTCGGTTATTCGTTTGATATGTGAACTATTTTTGTGTTTACATGTGATGTTTGCATGATAGAGTCGTGCGGTACTGTTTTTGAACGAGCATGCATCCTAAAAAAAACAGTACCGCAGACATGTGGTACTGTCACACATGCGGTACTGTCGGTCATTCGTTTGATATGTGAACTATTTTTGTGTTTACATGTAATGTTTGCATGATAGAGTCGTGCGGTACTATTTTTGAACGAGCATGCATCCTAAAAAAAAACAGTACCGCAGACATGTGGTACTGTCACACATGCGGTACTGTCGGTTATTCGTTTGATATGTGAACTATTTTTGTGTTTACATGTGATGTTTGCATGATAGAATCATGCGGTACTGTTTTTGAACGAGCATGCATCCTAAAAAAAACAGTACCGCAGACATGTTGTACTGTCACACATGCGGTACTGTCGGTTATTCGTTTGATATGTGAACTATTTTTGTGTTTACATGTGATGTTTGCATGATAGAGTCATGCGGTACTGTTTTTGAACGAGCTTGCATCCTAAAAAAAACAGTACCGCAGACACATGCGGTACTGTCGGTCATTCGTTTGATATGTGAATTATTTTTGTGTTTACATGTGATGTTTGCATGATAGAGTCGTGCGGTACTGTTTTTGAACGAGCATGCATCCTAAAAAAAAACAGTACCGCAGACATGTGATACTGTCATACATGCGGTACTGTCGATTATTCGTTTGATATGTGAACTATTTTTTGTATTTACATATGATGTTTGTATGATAGAGTCATGCGGTACTGTTTTTGAACGCGGTACTGTTTTTGAACGAGCATGCATCCTAAAAAAAACAGTACCGCAGTCATGTGTTTAAATACGTAATCCAAATCTGTATATATTCATTCGATCGACGTTAATCTCACAGCACAAACTCGCGTAATCCGTGTGTATTTCTTCGTATATAATCCTTTAACAGATTTTTATCTCACTATATGCTCACGCAATTGATGAGGAATGAAACAAAAACGGAAAACGTGATTTTCGGTTCCATAATTTTCGGCAACTCCATCTCAGTTAATTATAGAAAAAGGGCATTTAAGTCATATTATAAATTATATTCAAAACAAACTCGTGGGACCCACTCAAAAGTATGACTTAAAAACAAAACTTTTCACATTAATGTGACTTAAAAGCAATACTTTTTTTTAGTGTGACTAATAACTTTAAAAGATTACCAAGTATGACTTGGATACAATTTTCCGTTAAATATATATAAGAGTTTGAGAGTTGTTTTATATAATAATAGAGATAAAATATTTTTAATAATTATTGTTAAAGCAATAATGTCACTATTTCTTAATATATATAATGCAACTACTATTATAAATGGTTTTAAATTATTATAAATGAAGTAGTGATATTATTATAAATGATTTAAATGATTTATAATTGTTTTTAGTACATATATAATGCACCGACTAATTTCAATTTGATTGCTAAATGATATACTTTTACCTTAAAAAAAAAAAATTGGTTGGCAAAGAGGCCACTTTTAGCTATTAATTGGCCATTAAAGGAAATATATATTTTATCTTTTTTGGGGCTAATTTTTGCATATAAATTTTATTTTTTTACAACCAATAAATTCACTTTTCTAGATCAAAATTTGGTTGGCAAAATTTTTAACGTATGCATATATAATAATATGTATATATACTCAAGTGATGACGCAATTCAATGGTTAAGAATACCAAATTATTGGAGACCCAAGTTTAACTCTTAGCAGCAGCAAATTTATTTTTTGGCATAACTCTTCACCGTCAAAATAGTTGCTAAAAGTAGACCTTTAGCTAAGAGTTTTGGTAGTTTTGGCGATTAAAGTTGGTTCCTAAAAATTTTACCCAATAGCATTCAAGTACATTTTCTTGGTTGGCAAAGGTCTTTGTTTCTAATATTTTCCAACCAATATCAAATTGAGTTTGGTTGAGAAAACATTTAGCAGCCAAGATTGAATCTTTAGTGACCAAAAATGCTAGAAATGTTGATTGTTGTAGTAATTATCAAATTTTTTAATTTAAAATTCATAAATTCAAATACAATTTAAAGTTTTAATGAAAAAAAAAATAATCCTAAATTACTAACAAAATAATAATAATAACAATAACAACAACAGCAGCGGCAGCAACAATATAACAACAATAATAATAGTAATAATAATAATTATTGAGTTAAAAAGAGTGTTTTCATTTTCTTTACTATAAAAAATTAACAAATTATTTACTTACTAAAAAAAATTAACAAATTATTTTGTCATGACAAACTGGAAAGAATATAATTTTGGATGAAAAATTATACAAGGATTTCTACATTGATAGCATTAAATTAGAAGATTTTATAAACGGGTTGAGTTAGAAAATATGGCAATGAATTTATTACAATTTTGGGATAAAGCATATTCGACCTCACGTGATCCTCTAGAAACGTATGGTTCTACATCTAGCAAACTTCACATCTCATTTTTCATCACCACTTTTTGCCTTTTTCTCTTTTTCTTTTGCTTAATGTCTAAGTCAAATGGAAGGACGAGAATGGAATAAGAGAATCCTATTCTCATATATAAAATGGTGATTTGTTTCTAATTTTTGTTTTCAAAATGTGATAATATTTTTTATGGAAAAGAAAGAAAAGCATGTACAAGCAAGTGATGTACATTGGCAATACAATAAACTCTATTATAGATATAGCAAAATATGGAAATTATTTATAAGAAAATGAGAAAGAGTAAATCTTCTTCCGTTTGATACAAACTGTCACGGTTTTGAATGACTCGATACAGTAAATTAGTGTAATCAAGTATGCAATTCGGATGTTATATTTCAAGATTTTCTTATATATCGAGCAACATAGGATAAAATAGAGTACCAAGCTCATTATTGATTGGTGGACAAAGAACAAAGATAAATCAAAGTAGAACTAATCTTAAGAGGAGCAGAATGAACAAAGCCTATTAATGTCTAATAAATGTACTCAAATCAAATACCAATTGAAGTGAAACAAATCAAGTTTATTAGGGCTTGTTTGACAATACTGTCTTTTTTTTTTTTAGTCATTTTTTGTTTTATGTTTTTTATTGTCGTTTATTGGTTAAAATAAAAATAAAAACTGTGTTTCGTAATATAATTCTGTTTACAAAAATTTGTAAACAGAAAATAGAAAATTTATTTGTTAAACACAATTTATTTTTTATACATTTTTTTTTCTTTTGTTCATTTCTAACTTAAGTTATAGAACACCCCAAAAAAACATATTTTTTGATGTAATTCACCTGAAAAATTACATTTATACCTCATTATTTTGGTCCTTATTTATGTAAAAATTACACTTTGAGCTATATTATTATTTTTTTTTTTACTTTTTATCTCTACTCATTTATAAAAATTATGTTTTTATATTAGTAACTATAAATTATGCAGTCCATGCTTACACTAGACTGCCAAGTAACTAACGTAGAGTAAAGAATAAAATTTGAAAGTTTTGGGTGGGTGCTAATATTTGACTAATATATTTTGGTCTTTTTCACATGTGGGCTGATGAAATTCTTTACCGTTTCAACATAATGATCGTCAGGGCTTCTAATCTTCTTTGGGATGTTCGCAAAGAGTGTAGTGGCTCAAAATCCATGTCATCATTCATACTTGTTGGAGGATTGGAATCGTAACCATCTGTTAGGTCCAACCAAAAAAAAAAAACATTATATTGCACATGACTTATCAATTATAATTTATGTCCGTGCCCTCCAGCCCCATCTTGTCTATGATATATCCCTTTGTCTTGCCTAGTTCTAAAAACTAAATATAAGTTTTACCTTAAGTTACAAAATACCAACAAAATGCTCTCTGTTTTTTTTTTTTTTTTTTTCATTTCTAACTCCAGTTTCAGAACCCAATATATATATATATATATATATGTTTTTTTTTTGCTTTACTTTTTTCATTTCTAACTTAACTTATAGAACGGAAAAAAAAAAGCATGGATTGAAATTAGGATTAAACATAATATGAGAAACATAGGGTTTGTGCCATATTCAAAAGTATAGTGCTAGTTTGTATTATACTTCTTCCCAAGTACCTACTTTAAACTAACATTGATCAACGGTACAAATATTTTCATGAGCAAGAGAGTCCAAAATCATGTTGCATCCACAACATGCACACATGAGTACACGAACCATGTTGTTTGATAAGGTCATTCCTCTTACAGGTGGAGAGGTGTTTGTTTTATAAGGCACACGGTACTCATTGACCCATATGAAACCGTCAACTTGGTCCAATCCATGCGGGCATCGAAAAATGAACGACCATTATTCTTCTTAGTCCTTGCAACTAAAATTCACTTCCAACCTGCACCACAAACACATGGTGGCCCATAGTACAAAATTAGAGACATACTTGCAAATGACAAGAGAGTTAAATGTAATTTTGAAACAATTACCATGAAATCCATGATGTACAAAAGCATCAACTTGTTTCGTATAATATAACAAGTTTTACAATAAGTTTGTCATACAAAAGTGGAACATTATATTGTAGATAACTAGTTTTTATACAACTTACTCAAATAACAATAATACAAAACAAGTTCTAAATTAACTAAGTTCTCACAATATGCTATATTTGACAAGGTATTTGATCACGCACTCTAGTTGTTTCTCTCACTTGAGAGCTAGCCACATCAAGTTCAATTGGATTTTGGAAACTACTGCCTGCACTCCCACCATAGCTTTGATCTCCAATAATTTATACCTTGTTCCATGATGCGCTTAATGTGTCATCTCGATCATGTGACTGAATAAAATTATGAACAGTACAACAAGTAGTTGAGATATATCTCTAGGTCTTAACTTTGAAAGATAGCATGGCCTTCAAGATAGGAAATCATGCCTTCAAAACACTAAATCACCTTTCAATCACATTATGCAACATTGAATGGCGGTAATTGATCCAGTCTTTAATATTTGTGGGTCATTGTTCGCGCTTACAATAATCTTGTAAATGACACCATTCCCTATGGTATGGTGTTAAAAATCCAGGAATGTTCATGTAACTAGAATCTATAGCATAGTATTTTTGTTAGGACAGCTTTGGAAATAAATTAGCGAAATTACTTAAACAATCGCTTAGCAAACGGGAATCATGGGTTATTTATTGCTAACCCATAAAAACATATATAAATCGCATGTCAAATGAATACGCAAACATGACATTCTGTGTGGGGATGGTTTGTTTGCTACGATATAGAACTTGTTTGCTAGCCAGAACATAACCACAACTTGAGTCCCATCGATTACTCTAATACAGTCCTAATAACCAAAGAAACTATTAATTTTTTAAATTTGATTATTCTTAAATGAAATGCATTAGAATATCAAATGTTATACCTTAAAAAGGGTACCATATTATGTTGTGTAAAATCTCCAAAGGCACTTCATTCATGTTTGGTGGTGCTATAATAACAACATCCAACCTACAAACGACCTTCAAAACTTTATAAAAACATGTGTAAATTGTATGCCTAGAATGTTGAAATCTCTTGTCTACTGCACGAAACCTTTCATTGTGTGATATGATAAGCAAACAAATACCAACTTACTCCTAGAGTGTCAAATATTGACAGTGGTCTAATAGTCCTTGCATTCTTATTACTTCACAAAAGGTGATAAAAACATGTGGCTACATTCTAAACTGGTCATAACACTGATCCTCAGACTTGTTAATCAACTCCAAAATATAATTATGCCCTGTTAATGTTAAAGTTCTACATGGTTTGCTTGTTGTATTTTTTTTTTCCAATATAACCAGTGATCGTTGCTGCTACAACAAAATCATTGTTGTCATCATCTGAATCATTATCGACAAGATTTTTTAGATCTCCAATATTTGTTGTTAATTGGTCTATAATCAATTAAATTACATAAAATTGTTTTAACAAATAAGTCACAACATTTTATTCTTTAGTTGTAAAAATAAGACAAACTGTTGATATCATATGCTTACCTCAAAATGTTACTTTAAAAAAAAAAAAAAAAGAGAGAGAGAGTACATCTTCTACTTTAAACCAAAAACTTCCCATAAAAGCCATACAGTTTTTTCCTCAAACAAAATGGTTTTATTCTTATAGAAAATGAAAAATAGCATACATCATAGTTTTAAAAAACAGTTCGTTTAAAATAGAAAACAACATACTTCATAGTTTCAAAGTCTTGTTAGTTTAAAAGAAAAAAAAAAAGAAAAAAAGATAGTAGCTTATATCACAAAAGCTTGAAACTAGACAAAATCTACAAGTCCTTATGCTTTCGTAAAATAAAGCCATCATACATAAAATAACATCTCAATCCAAACATCACAAATCTGAACATAACACTCAAACATAATAAACATAACAGCAAATGAAGTCGATCCATCATTACAATAAAAAACATAAAAGTCTTCAAACTTAATAGCACAAACATTCTACATCATCATGATCCAATCCATCTTCTGTCATTGGGAATCTTTAAAAGAATTTTTCGATTAAATGATGTCCTCACGTGCCATTTTCATAGTTTTTGCATACGTCATTGCATCAATATCCTTTAGACTGCTTAAGGCTACTAAACATTCTTTGATATGCATACGTTCCTCATCAGGCCTCTCCCTACCTACAGTGATTCTCCCTTCTGACATTTTCATTTCCATCTATTGCACTTTTCTTGCATTGGACTCGGCTCTTGTCTACAGAGTAGTAGTCAGTAAGGTACCATAGCTTTCCTTTCGATGCACTTTCTTTGCAAGCTTCTCTTCAATCTCTAGTTTGGGCTTACTAGAGCGGTCATTTGTACTACTAGTAGAGGAGGAGGAAGGTGCCTTGGTAGATGAGTGGGCATATTCACTGGTTGCAGATGTGTTCCCAAAAATACACATCAGCTCCTAATGGTAAGACAATCAATGTTTTTTTTAATCTTTTGGCAAATTTATTTACCTATATGACATTTTAAAAAAATAATATTAAATTCATTAGAATAAAATTTATATAACGTAATAATGGAAAGGAAGAATAATAATAATTTTATATAACTTAATACTGGAAAGAAGGCATAATAAAAAGTTTATGTAACTAAATACTAGAATGAAAGAATAATAAGAAGTTTATATAACTTGATACTTGGAAGGAAGAACAAAAAAAAAATACTGCCTTGAAAAATCTCTCCCAAACTTCATCTGAAGCTATGACAGTGTTTGTAATAAGGTCTCATCTGACACCATTTTGTTTTGGAAGTTAATGAGATTTATTGAACAAGATCCTTAGTTTGTTGTACTTGTTGGGCAACTGATCATTAGTATAAGCATAACTAGTTTTAGCCACCATTTGATCCCTCATATACGTCGAAGCCTGTTTGGTGAATGTCCCCATTTGCCATTTTCCCTTTTTCACCTCTTCATCCATCAAGCTAACGAAAATCGTTTCATTCTTTTTTGGCCATAGGTTGGTTTTTTTTTTCCCATCCTTACCCTCACCAATCATCTTTCTCAACATTGCCTGTGTTATCTACGTTACTTGCCATTACAATTATTCTAAACATCAAAGTCTTATAAGTTCCATGCCAATTCAACCAAAATGGACATCATAAGAGCCTATTAAATCTAAAAATTCAACACTTGCCAACTAATTAGGGTTGCAAAATCTTTAAACTAGGATACAACAATATGATCCTTAGACTAAAAAACAGGGCAAGTTCAATAGAGCAAATAGTTAACAAACAGTAAACAAAGGTTTTTAAAGTCAACAGTGGAAAAATAGAAATCAAAAGAAAAATGAAAGACTTTAGAAATAGACCTAATAAAAAACCCTATGTGCCTCAGGCACTATACCTAGGTTAATATCCCATGATTCCCATCACACAATCTAAAAATATTATTTCTTGAAAATTCTTTTCATCCATATGCAATTAACAACGTGCATAAATATACTTTGATCACTCGTGTCTCCTGATAGTACTATGATTATGAGTTGAAAAATAAAAAAAAACTTGGAACTTTGACTGATAAAATATATCCAAACCAATGCCATCTTAGCAAAATTAAAAGTAAAAAAAATATAATAATTTAACATAACTTTCATCCTCAACTACAATTCTAAAGCACTGCTCTAAAAAACATCCACCTATGAATCTTGCTCAAGAGTTTTAGCAAATAATTGAAAAATAAACTAGGATGGAAAAGAAAAATCAGGTCTGTAAAAAAGAAAGTGAAAATAAAACCACCAAAATTAAAATGTTGGCAAAAGGAGAATGATAGAGAGAAGCACGTCCTTCACCAAAAAATAAAAATAAAAATAAAAAACAAAAAAAATAACTCTATTCTTACAAACTAAAAATGAACTTAACTCTATTCACAAATCATCAAAACACAGAATATCATTCAAGCATAGAAAAAAAAAAAAAAACAAATCCATAAATGTTTATTGCAGAATGTTAGAGAGGCACTTCAGTTGGTTCTTCGTGTCCCCATTTCTTTAATAATCACACCATCGAGCAAAAAAATAAAAAAAAATGTTAGGATTAACATAGATCTAGAGAAATTTGGGGTAAAAATTAGGATAAATTAAAATTTTCACCATGGTTGGAAAGACGAGCTTTGGTGAGACCAGATCCAGCAACAAGACAAGAAAATAAAGAGCACACAAAAAGAGAAAGGGCAGACCCAAATCAGGAACTAAGATCTGCAAAGATCAAATCATCAATGCACAAGAAAAAAAGAAGAAGAAGAAGAAGAAGAAGAAGAAAAATAAAAAGAGAAGGAGGAAGCACAGCGACGAATAGCAGCACTGGGTTCGGAGAGAAAGAGAGAGGAAAAGGAAAAGGATGAAGAAGAAGAAAGTGGTACGAGGAGAAAATGGGGGAGAGGGAGAAGAAGAAGAAGTCTAACCTAGTAAAGGGAGAGAAACCTACGAACGATTGAGTATTGAACTGTGTTTACTCCTTTAGCTTTTGTTTTAAACCTGTTTACAAATGGAAAAAAAAAAAAAAAAAAAAAACATGAAAACACCTTTCTCTGTAGCCTTTTTTTGTCTTGTTTTGACAAACTTTTTTTTTTTTAGCAACAAAAAAATGAAAATTATTTTATCAAACACATTTTTGTTGTCAATTTTCAAAAATCAAAAAATAGAAATAGAAAAATAAAAAACAGAAATGTTACCAAACGGGGCCTTAACATTGAAAAGTGTAAACTGATCGAGTGCCAATGTTGATTACAAATAATTTTAAGAATGAAAAATAAAAAATTCCTATGTTTTTGGAATGTTATCATTTTTTGCTACATTCTCCATGTATTATTTATAGGCAAAATACAATAACTTTAAGAAACTGCTAAACCACTTCTTGGATAACTTCTTTCATGATGTAGTAACTTAAACCCCTATGATGTAGCAACTTTTTCCATGATATAGTAATCTCTTCCCATACCTTCCATCCCCGTGTCACAACATCAATCACATTATCTCTTTATCTCGTATCATTCCCATTGACATGATTACGTTCATCTATCATCTCATTCAACTAAGTAACAATTTATATTATCATAATAACCAATTCAAAATCCCAAATTCATTCCAACATCATATTAGCACATTATAACCGTTTCTTATCACATTAACATATTCTTAACTCATTTCAACTCAAACGTCATATAATTTGCATTAACAAGGTTACCACAACTTTATATGAACATATATCAAGTCCAAGATATCAACAAATTAGATTTACATAAAAAAAAAAAGACACAAACTAAAATTCTGGAGCACCCGGGGTGCCCCCGTAAGGGACTCGGGCACTTCTGCAGAGGATCAAGGTGCCCCTCTGGAGCCCCGACGTATCCCTCTATGCCCAGGTGGGTTCTTCTGTTTTGGTCTAAACATTGGTTTATGCACTTAAGCTTCAAAATTTTCCAAATCAAATTCTTACTTCAAAATTTCATTTTTATCTGTTGTCTGCGACCTGTGAGATTTCAATGAATCGATAGGAACAAGTTTTAGTTAACTCATTCTTCTAAAATCAAAATCTTAGTTCCAACCTGTACATACACATATATACATATACTGCCCCACTTGAATCAATTATTTATGCTTTCAAAATCCCAAACATGCATCATAACAACATTTCCTAGTTCATTACATCTCATATACGTTGTTTGGAAACTAGAAACCCCAACCTCAAGTTTTGAACAAAGTGGAACACAATGGTAGTGAACTCCCAGTTTCAAGCTTCCAACTTCGAGTAAATCGTTTATGCAAACCTTAGATCATAACAACAAATCAATCACATAGATGTGCTCAATAAGTGTTCAATTTCATTTCTATAGAGCTAGTTCAAGTTTGGTTAAAGATAAAACCAATTAAAAAACCCTTAAGTCCTTCGGCTTCCTCCCAGTTCCAAGCTCTCTCTCATGATCCCAAAACTTTCCCTCTTTCTTCTCTCACACATACATATACACATGTTTGGCTTGGGCTCTAAGGCTTTTACAGGTCCTTACACTCTTTCCCTACCTCGTATTCCGACCATGGTCTTAAATGAAGGGGCTCTTAACCTAAAAGCACTCAGCCTCATCAATCTATCAAAATTCACCAAACGGGGCACCCCCTCTGGCCACCTCGAGCACTTGTGCATAAGGTTGGGGCACCACTCTGGACCCTTGGGCGCCTCTCTGCACCACTTCGTGCCAAAAATGGCTAAGTCCAAGTTTTTGAGGTCCAGTAACTCCAAATCTTTGGTTAATTACGTCCTTAATGACCTTCATTGATCATATTAACATATTATCACATCTAAAACTTGTGATGACACAAAATTTTAATCCTTGCTTTGGTGAATTTAATTAATATTTGATAACATGGAATTGGATTTGATTTAAAATTTTGAGTCATCAATTAAATATCGATTTTATTGTGGACACACGGGTTGTGTCAGGACTTTTTTTGGTATTTAAAAGTTTAGTTTAATTTTAATAAATTATTAATTTAACAAAATATTTTTCCACATTGCTATATGTGTTCATATATATATAAATATATATTCATAAATATATTTACTAAAATAAATAGGATAATATATACGTATTACTATCTATTCTTAGTCTCGAAGCGAACCATGACTTAGGCTTGTGAATATTCCGAAGTTGGGACCACTTTAAAAATGATTACTTGTAGAACCCACCACAGACATTTATTGATGAGTAAGCCAATCCAAATAAAATACAAATGGGTAGGTCAGATTATTGCACGCGGTTAGTGTTAATAGATGAATAGAAGTCTAATTAGACTTGTACTTGAAATCCTATTCCAACTAATATTCTAGGATAACCTGGTGCAATGCTATGCATACATATATATGCAGAGTTCAGCAAAGAAGAAGAAAAAAAAAGGAGGGGAAAAGGGAGAAAACGCAACAAAGCTTTGGCGGCAGCAAAGTGGTTAGGAAAAGGCCATTGCAGTTTTTTTTTATGCACATCAACCATAGTGTTGCAAGTTAAGCAAGAAAACATTAGTTCACCTGAAGTCTAGAGTTTTAGATCTAATTTGAGGTAGGGGTGGAGCTAAGTTTTTTTTATGCACATCAACCATAGTGTTGCAAGTTAAGCAAGAAAAAATTAGTTCACCTGAAGTCTAGAGTTTCAGATCTAATTTGAGGTAGGGGTGGAGCTAAGTAAAAATTAAATTTATTATGTGTGGTTTAATTTTGTGAACTTTTGTGATTATTTGGTTTATTATTATATAATAAATTATATATGTGATTATGGTTATCTTCTAGATTAGAAAAGTATGTATAAATTAATTTTGATTTTGAGGAATAAAAATTTAGTTGGTACAAAATTTTTAAATTTGTGTTTTATTATGGAACCTTAAATAAGGAAAAGAAATACTGTTTAAAGTATGTTTTGGATCTAAATAAATAAATAATTATTTATTCATTGATTTTACAATTTTGGTTTTAAGTTGAGAAAGGTACTGGGATAAGTAGTTAGTGTTAAAAGCTCCACTAGTGAAAGACCAGGAACCTGCACAGGGTTGAGTTATCATATCCAGTAGTCTAGTAACCTACGAAGTATTGATGAATTGATATTTTGGTATCTTATGGTTGAGGCATAGGTTGATCGAATAGTGGTACCTTACCTAATAATTAAGAATATGGTTTCGTTAAAATAAGTTATTTTATGATGTGTTCAAAATATTTAAATTTAAATTTAAATATTTTTGATATGTGATATAAGTTGACATGACATGTTAAAGATTCATGCTGAGACACCCGTGCATGATTTATTTAATTTTTATTTTTCTCCGAGAACCAATTCATTATTTAATATACATTAGTATATTGTGCTCATACCCCCACAATTTCAGATGCAGGTGCAAGTGTTGCACTAGATGATGGTCGTGATAGGATCGCTTAGGCAGAGTAGATATTTTAAGTAGTTCGTTAATTTTATTTTAGAGAGAGAATTGCACAAATTTTTTTTTTAGTTTACTTTTTTTCTTTTGATTGGATTTTGATTATTGTATATGTCTCAGTTCAAAAGATTAGAGATGGATTTATTTTTTTATTTAAGCTTGGAGATTATCAATTCATTATTATTAAATATAATTCACTCTGATTAGTTTGGATCGATGGTTTTGGTGATTTTTGGTTGTTTGTTCACACTCCTGAGTTTGTGAAAAATTCGGGGTGTGACAAATTGGTATCAAAGCTTAGGTTAGAATACTTGGGAATAGTGGGGACTAAGACTTCTATGTGATAGGATGCTTACATGTCTTATATGACTTCAAGAGAGTTATTAGTAATCATAATTGTGGATTGATAATAATCAGTTTCTTGTTCTCTTTCTGGTTTCCATTTTTAGAGGAAGCCTCCACGTGTTGCTAATGCTAGCAATAAGGGCCATGATCGAAGTCGTGGCCAAGGTCATGGTTGTGGTCGCGGTCGCAGTTGAGGTCAGGGATAAGGAATGCTGGCAATTGAGGATGTACACATGCAACCTAACGTGGCTCATGATCAAGAGTAACATATAGGAATTGGAACAGAGGTACCATCAGGAATGGCAAATGCACCACAAAGAGTCGAGGTCCCAGCTGGTGTTGGAATTCCACCAGAGGCTGATGATGTACCCTAGGCAAAAGGCGAGGGTGGATAATACTCCACAAACTGTTAATGATTAGGCTAGAGTGGCAATGTTTCTCAAGGAGGTTCAATTAACCCCAAAGAATTCATGTGGAATATGGCCACAATTTTTATGAAGATGGTAGGAGCACAGAAAGACAAATCCATTTCAGCAATTACTACGTTCAAGAGGACGAATCCACGAACATTTCATGGAGAGGCTGATCCAAATGCGATTGAGAGTTTTCTATCCCAGTGCAGGAGGATATTTAATATAATGGAGATTATTTAGGATGAGGTGAAAGTGTCTCACACAATATTTCAATTGACTGAAAAAGCGAGTGATTAGTGGACATCTATGAAGATTCTTAAAATATGAGTAAAATAACTTACGAGAAATTCAAATAGATACTTAAGGAACAGTTCTTTCCACTACTAATGAGAGATATAAAAAGGGATGAGTTCATGACTTTAATCCAAGTTATGATGATAGTCTCAGAGTATAAACACAAGTTCTTTACTCTTTCTAAATTTAAATATTTTTGACAGATGATGTATGTGGACATGACACGTTAAAAATTCATACCATAACATCCATGCATGATTTATTTAATTTTTATTTTTCTCCGAGTACCAGTTGATTATTTTAATACACATTAGTGTATTGTACTCATGTCCTATAGCTTCAGATACAAGTGCGAGTGTTGCACTAGACGATGGCCGTGATGGGACCACTTAGGTAGAGTAAATATTTTAAGTGGTTTCATTAAGTTTATTTTAGAGAGAGAATTGCACAACTTTTTTTTTTTGGTTTACTTTTTTCTTTTGATTGGATTTTGATTATTGTATATGTCTCAATTTTGGGAGACTAGTAATGGATTTTTTTTTATTGATTTTTGGAGATTATCAATTCATTATTATTAAATATAATTCACTCTGATTAGTTTTGTTCGATGGTTTTGGTGATTTTTGGTTGTTTGTTCGCGCTCCCGGGTTTGTAAAAAATTTGGGGCGTGACAAAAACTTGTTAAAAATCATCAAATTATATTAATGTGAAAAAACTGGGATATTACACAACTGCACCACGTTATTTAGCTAACGTAAACCTACAACCCATAGGTGTCCCTATCATCAAGGGATAATAAATCACAGTCTCTTAATGACTTTTCTATCATATCTCATAGTAAGCATCAATCTCTAGTGATATGCATTGATTATAGATCATCCCTTACTTTTAAAAACTCATTTTATATTTTTTGAAGAAAATAGATCTTATTTATAAATATGATTTTATCTTAACATATCAATATATCAATAACAAAAGCTTTTTGGCTAATCACAACAATCGAATGATACTACCTTAGTATAATGCAAATGATATGCTCAATCATACTAAATAATGTAAATTTTCATCACAACACCATGTATCATAAGAAGAAATATTGATTTAGGATGATTATCATCATATATAAATATTTTTAGGACTAAGGAAGTATTTCCAAAATAAATTTTATGAGCCAATGAAACATTTTATAGAAATTAAGAGATGTGACATTCAAATGACCTCAAGCACGTTTGAATGGAACTTTTAAAATGGCTCGCAAATCCTAAACCAAACTCATATTCAGATGTGCAAAGGATGTTTGAATGTCCACTTATCTCTTCAAATGTTCCCTTGAACCTTCAAACATTCATATCGAGAACCTAATTATAGGTTCTTTCTTAACCCAGATCTGATCATTTTCATCCCAAAGTCGATAAATTAGCCATCTATCTTCAACAATATCACAATATACTAAAGACTGCAATCATAGTCCTCCAAATACTCAATCTACCTTCTCTGTCTCATGTTCATATCACGCTAAGTGACAAGATACTTTAAGTTTGTATATTTTGAAAACACACCAAACCTTTCTTAGTAAAGATAATGTCGCCAAGATTTAGTGCAAAAACAATTGCATCCAATTTGAACTCGTGCATTGGGTAATTCTATTTTTGAGGTTTCATTTTCCTTGACCAAAAGCTAAACCTTGGTTGTTTGGCATCAACATAAAATGCCAAGCCTTCCCCCAGAAAAAAAAAATTGTAATACACAAATTGGCCACTCTACACTCATGGAATAACCATAAGTTCTTGGTCAACTTACACTTTAACTCAACAAAGGCATTCTCGCATGATTTATCTTATTTGAACCTGACTTTCTTTCAAGTCAGCCAAGTCAAAGGCAATGGAAGCTAGAGAAATCTTGAATAAATCGATGGTAGTAAACCACCAAACCAAATAAATCTCATATCTCAAACGTAAAACTCAATTACATCCAATATAAAACAACTTCAACCATAGAAGAATCCACTATAATACTACCACCAAACACAACATTCCCCAAATAATTCACCTCGGCTAACTAAAATCCATCAACTCCTTGTCTTTTTGCTTGGGCATCTTTCAACTCCTTATCTTTTTGCTCCAATTTGGTCTTGAAACTAGTTATAAAGTCATTTTGAGTCTTCTTGCTATCTACCAAGCTTTCCAATTTTCCTTGAAGTTCATCTAGAGAGACTTTTAGACTGTTTCTCTCTCTCTTCAAGATCTTATTTTTCACATACAACTTTTCATTTTCCTTATATATATATAGTTTGTAGCAATCTTTAAAGAGCTAAGCATATACGTCTTTAACATCCATCTTATTTACTACTTCTTTATTACCTTCACTACCAGAAGACTCATCACTTTCACTTTTTATAGAGGATTTGAAGAGTTTATGGGAGCTTTTTCTCCAAAAGGTGCAAGGGCCATGAATGTTGTGTAATTCTCTGGGTAGTCTTCAGATAAAGAAGAGATACTTGACTATTTATTGGAGTCATTTAATATGGCATTTAGTACCTTATTTTTTTCCTTTCTTATTAGCACAATCTTGAATTATGTGACCAATACTCTGACATTTATAGTAATTCACACCCTTGAATTTATTCTCTTTCTTTCTCTCTGGTGCTTTCTCAACTTTTGTTTTGTCACCATTTTTCATTTTTCTAGGCTTGCTGTCCCTCTTCCTGAAAATTTTTTTAATTTTCTTGGTGTAGTGGGCAATTTCTTCAAGTGAGAGATTAGAGTCATTGTCATCACTAGAAGACTTTTCTTCATTAACAATTTTGAGCACGACACCTTTTGATTTCTTTGGCTTGATCATATGTTGGCTTCGAATGTCTAAAGTGAACCAATCAGGTCTTTTACACGCATCAAGGCAACATCTCTTCCTTCTTCAATTGCAGTCACCTTCGATGGAAAAGTAATAAAAAGAGAAAGAAGAATTTTTTTTTTACAAATTTGCTAATAGAAATTGGATTTCCCAAATTGAAGCTACAGTTGATAATATCGCAAAGTTTGGCATAAAAGTGATTAAACCTATAATACCTGGTATTTATTTTTGACCATTTATTTATTATTTGGACCAATAAAATAATTAGACTAAGATTAGGTGTATTTAGTTGGATTTATTTTATTTTTCTTGAATCGAATTTGGTCCAAAGTGGTATTGGGTTGGACAATTAGGTCAAGGGCCTAGCCATTCTTTTCTCTTCTCTTTATTTCTTTCCTGTTTTTTCTTTCTTTCGTTTTATAGGGGTCGTAGCTTCTAGAGTAAAGAAGAGAAAAATAGAGAGAAATAAGAGGAGAAAGAGAGTAGAGTGAGAAAATGTTTTTCAGGGATCTAGGTGGTATTCAACGCCGTGAACATCATAGTGGTGTTCATTTTCTTCAGGTTTGCTTACAGTGGGAGAAATAGACACTGGAAGTTTAGGAGCCAAAAACCTAAATCTTCTCATTTCTTCTCTTCTCTTTGGTTTCAAGGTAGGTGGGACTTATATTTCTGTTCTATACATTGTTAGGAGAATTTTGATATGTTACATGCCTTATTTGGTTGAACATTAAAGGATTAAGGTTGAGGTTTACAAATGTAGATATAAATGTGTATATATGTGCATATTCATGTTGAAATCTTACATTCCTATAAGTTATTCTTAAATCTAATGCCGTAAAAACATGTTATTAAGATGTTTGAATATTTATATACGATTGATTGTTGAGTTTGTGGCTTGGATGAGTGATTTGGCATTGTTTTAGAGTTGAGATCTCATTGAAAATGAAACCAGAAATTAGGTACTGGGTGCTAGTGTCCGGACGGCAACCCTAGCATCCAAATGGAATTAAGCAGTAAGGCTTGATGTTGGCATTTGGTGCTGGCGTATGGACGGCGATTTTGGAGTCCAGACGGCATTGAGCAGAATGTCCAAAAATGAAAAAAAAAAGTTTGATTTTTAAACGCCTATTTTATGCCCAAACCCATTAATTGTTGATTTAAAAAAATTAAATAAACCCAAATCATTATCAGGCTTAATGGGAATGAATTTTTATATTGAGATAATATTTATTTATATGATTGAGCATATCATGTGCATGGGTTGGGGTTGCATCATATGGTTTGATGTTATGATTATTGATTGACCGAGAGTGCCATGTTGATATATTGACGTGCTGAGGCATGTGTCATGTATATGGAAAGGATCCTTAATTTTGAGTAAAATAATAAAATAAAATTTTGAAAATACTGAATAATTCCCAGTCGATATATATTACTAGAGTTTAATTATTAGAATTAAGACGTTAATCTTGAGATACTATTTATATTGATTTTTTTGCTTGAGCTAAACAAATGCCTGATTAGGGGTGTAACTTAGTTCCCTAGCAAAGGGCCAGGGGTGTAACTTAGTTCTCCTGAGTCTTAGCTAATTAGGGGTGTAACTCAGTTCTCCATTCATGATATATATTAAGATATACGATCGCCGTAAACATAAACAGTGTGGTTGGTGACCCCACATGCTTTGCTAAGTGTCACTTATCCCAGAATAAGGTTAGGGGTAGATGGAGACTACAGTATGCATTAACATTGCATTCCATCACATCCCATTGCATAAGATTGCATTTATATTCTTTTTTATTGAGATGTTGATACAATGTGACTGTGACATTGATTGATGAGATGTATGATTTATCCCGTTGATCATGAGTTTGGTTATAAAATAAGAGATATAAACTAGGAACTATGGTGACCTAATTCTCGAGGTGAGACACGTTGGTAGTTTAGGCTTGAGTAGCCTAAGTCCAATTTTAACTATGGATAACAATAATTGTATTTGTTCTTTTAAATTTAGAGGTAAATTTTAATATTATGAATTGTGTAACCCATAATATAGGTCTAATATTTATATTTATGATATTGTGATTTTGGGAAATATAAACATGATTATGGTATTTATTCTAACCATGCAGACCTTAGATGCGGTCATTGGGAATGGTGTTAAAGTAGATTATGTTATTGTTTAATTGATGGTGATGCATTCTAATATTATTTTATATGGGAATGAGTAATAATTTTGGAGATGTCGATAATTATAATTCATTGTGAATTGAATCTCAATTGGATTTTATTTATTTATTTAGTTTTTACATTCCCATGCCATCCGTCTTGGATAATTAAGTTATGGGCGTGACAAAATGGTATCAGAGCGCTAGATTGCGAATACTCAGAGCGCTAGGTTGCGAATACTCAAAGCCTTGAGTAGTGAGGCTTACGTGTTTCTGCTGTGCTTATGAATTTCCTAGTGTTTATTTCATGAGTTTGGTGGTGGAGGATCATAGTGTTTTGTACGATATGTGATTGTAGATGTTGTTATGGATAGATTGTTGCTCAAAACAATGACTCTATCAGTAAGGGATACGAAAATGTTATAGAATATCGTAATTAATAATTTTGGCATATGGGTAATTAGAAATCTTGATTAAACTACGAAGTTTGCGTGATACTATGACAATGGTTCTAGTATTGTGATTGATAATTAAAAGGGCTTGTGAAAATGATAAGGATTTTGAATTCAAAGTTCAAGAGGCTTGAAGAGCTTAAGTTAGTGACTCATGGATTTATTTATAATATATTCCATTATTAAATGAGCATAGTGACGGAATGATATTAGAGTTATAATGTTAAATGAAATTGATAAAATTGTGAGAATGGATAGGTTATCCACTTACTATGCGATGATTAGTTGTAACTATAGAGTAGTGATGACTGGTTTACCTAAGGACACCATAGTCCAAACTTGGGTTGAGACTAGAGCAATGTTGTTCTCTCTATTATTTGATGTTAACTTTGTTGAAAGAGTTTTAGTATTATTTTAAAGAAAAATGTATAAATTATGAAAGTGTTTCTTGAGAAATAGTTATGGTTACATTCTTAGAGAAAGATTGACGTTTTCCTAAATTTTGTGCTAGGTGTTTCTTTTGTTTTTATTACGCCATAAATTATGGCACCAGTTATGTTGAGGAAGTTAAGAATTTGATTGAATGAATTGTTAGCTGGTGGTTTTGTTTAATATAGTATTTTTTTGTTAAGACATCAGAAATTCTGGTTAGGTGAAATGATGAAAAATTGGGATTTTGTGCCAACAGGATTGTTAAATTTGATAGTAAGAGTTTAGAGTGTGCTTAGATCAGCAGAGTTTAAAGGTAACTATATATGTAATGTGATTTTACTTTGAGGCAATATATATATACACGAATGGAGTACTTAGAAGCTATAGTTTTGATCTAGTGTTATTTTGATAATGCCAAAACAGAACTAATATGTTGTATAAGAAGTTGCAAAGTTTGGCAGCTGTGATAGTTTGTTTCTAGTGAAGTATTTGAAGACGGATAATAATTTTAAAATCTTTGGAATAATAATGATGATACAATTGAAGAAATTTTCTTGAGTTTAAGTTATTGTAAATAATATCGATGTTATAAACTACATTTATTGAGGTCTTACTACGAGATTAATGTTATTAAAAAATGTTGTGACACTAGTTCTCTGACTAATTGGGCTGTGGCTGAAGGTTGTAGCCTATCATCGAATGAATTTTGGAAAGTAATAATTCAAGAGTTCCATCACTCAAGGTTTATAATCATGTGGGATGAAAAATGTATAAGGATTTATGATGTTAATGCTGGTAAAGTGGTATGAGATGTGATGTGAATGAGTTTGTATCTTGTTGCCTAGCCTATCAATAGGTGAAGGCCAAGCATCAGAGATTAGTTAATTTGTTGCAATCATTGCTCATGACACAATAGAAGTGAAATCATGTGACTACATATCTTGTACGGGGTTTGTTGTGGACTCATAAGAAGTATAACGCCATTATGATGATTGTGAACTGGGTAAGTGAATCAGTTCGCTTTCTGTTGAAATAAAGATTTAATAGAGAAGCGATGTTAGCTCTATATTTAGGAGATTATTCAGTTACGAGGTACGTCATTGTTAATTGTGTTAAACCAAGACCCGATGTTTATAGCACTATTTTAGCAAAGTTTGTAGAAAATGCTAAGGACTCAGTTTTGTTCTAATAGAGTGTTTCATCCGTAGATTGGTGGGCTATCGGAGCAGACTATTCAAATTTTAGAGGATTTATGCTGGCCTTATGTATTAATTCTGAGAGGAAATTGGGAAAACCATTTACTATCAATTGAATTTGTGTATAATAATAGTTACTAGATAAGTATTAGTGTGGCTCTATATGAGACCTTGTATAGATGATTTTGTAGATTTCTTCTATGTTTTTTTTTTTTTTTGGTAATTAGATTTCTTCTATGTTAGCATGAGCTTAGAGAAATTGTGACAATGGTTAGACTTTACTTAATGAGATAGGCATCAATGAAGATTCAAGTGACATAATATATATTTTGACGACTCAAAGTAAACATAAGATTTATGCTGATAAATAAAGTAATTGAAAGGTCAAGTCAAAGATTTTGTGTCTTTAAAAGTTTTACTGAGATAATCTATCATTCGATTTGGGGAAATGTGAAAAGTTTTTGCCAGGGACTATTGGACCATTGGAGATTGTTGGAAAAATTGGCAAAGTGGCATACAAATTGGCGCTTCCTCGATAGTTAGTGCGGGTTCATAATGTCTTTCACACATTAATGCTATGAAAGTATATACCAGATCTATCTCATGTGATTAATGGGAAAGAATTGGATACTAAGAACGATGCGATGTTTGAGAATTCGCCAGATCGGATAAAGGATAGTCGTGAGTAGGTTTTGTATGGTAAGACTGTTTTTTTGATTCGTGTATTGTGGTGACACTGTGGAGTTGAGTAATCTAATTGGGAACAATATCTTGTTGATAGAAATACCGATCCTTAATTTCTGATTAAGGCATGTTAGGTAAATTTTGAGGATGAAATTTTCATAAAGGGGAAAGAATATAATACCTGGGTATTTATTTTTTTACCATTAATGTATTATTTTGGACCAACAAAATAATTAGACCAAAATTGGGTCTGTTTAGTTGGGTTTATTTTATTTTTCCTTAGCCGAGTTTGGTTCAAAGCAGTATTGGGTTAGACAACCAGGCCAAGGGCCCAGCCATTCTTTTCTCTTTCCATTCATTCTTTTCTTTTTTTTTTCTTCCTTTTTTTAGGGGGCACGGCTCCTAGAACAGAAAAGAGAAAAAGAAAGAGAAGAAAGAGGAGAGAGAGTAGAGAGAGAAAATATGTTCTGGTGAGGAAGATCGACGAATCTGGGGAGTATTTCATGCTATGGATGTCATGATGGTATTCGTTTTCTTTGGATTTGTTGGAAGTGGGAGAAATCGGCACCGAAAGTTCGGGAGCCAAAAACCTAAATCTTCTCATTTCTTTTCTTCTTTTTGGAATCAAGGTAGGTGGGACTTATATTTGTGTTCTATATATTGTTAGGAGGATTTTGATATGTTACATGCTTGATTTGGTTGAACAATGAAGGATTGGGATGAGGTTTATAAATGTATACATAGATGTGTATATATATGCATATTCATGTTGAAATCTTACATTCCTATGTGTTATTCCTAAATCTAATGTTGTAAAAATGTGTTATTGAGATGTTTGAATATTTATATACAATTGATTGTTGAGTTTGTGGCTTGGATAAGTGATTTGAGGTTGTTTTGGAGTTGGGCTTTCATTGAAAATGAACCCAAAAAGTAGGTGTTGATTGCCATTCAAACGCCAACACCAAATGCCAGAAGCATCTGGACGGCGTTGGATAAAATGTCTAAAAATGAAAAAAAAAAGTTGGATTTTTAAATGCCTGTTTTGTGTGCCCAAACCCATTAATTGTTGACTTTAAAAAAAGTAAATCATCATCAAGCTTAATGGGAATGCATTTTTATATTGAGGTGATATTTATTTACATGGTTGAGTATACCATGTGTATGGGGTTGGGGTTGCATTATCCAGTTTGATGTTATGACTATTGAAAATACCGAATGATCCCCATTCGATATATATGACTAGAGTTTAATTATTAGAACTGGATTGTTAATCTTAAGATACTATTTATATTGATTTCCTACTTAAGCTAAGCAAATGCCTGACTAAGGGTGTAACTTGGTTCCCTAGTAGAAGGGGCAGAGAGTGTAACTCGGCTTTCCTAAGTCTTAGCTGATTAGGGGTGTAACTCGGTTCCTTGCAGAAAGAGTAGAGGGTGTAACTTGGTTCTCCTGAGTCTTAGGGTATTAAGATTGTAACTCGGTTTCCCAACCTTTATTTATATTGATTTCCTACTTAAGCTAAGTAGATGCCTGACTAGGAGTGTAACTTGATTCCCCAGTAGAAAAGCCAGGGGGTGTAACTCAGTTTCCTTGAGTTTTAGCTGATTAGGAGTGTAACTCAATTCCATATTCGTGATATATATTAAGATATATGTTCGCTATAAGAGTAAACTATACAATTGGTGACCCCACGTGCTTTACTAAGTATTGCTCGTCCCAAGATAAGGTTGAGGGTAGATGGAGACTAAAGTATGCATTAACATTGCATTCCATCACATCCCATTGGATGGGATTTTATTTATATTCTTTTATATTGAGATGTTGATATAATATAAATGTGACATTGATTGATGAGACGTATGGTTTATTCGGTTGATCACGAGTTTGGTTATGAAATAAGAGATATAAACTAGGAACTATGGTGACCTAATTTCTGAGGTAAGATGCATAGGCAATTTAGGCTGAGTAGCCCAAGTCTGGTCTTACTATAGATAATAATGATTGTATTTGTTCTTTTAAACTTAGAGTTTAATAATTAATGTTGTGAATTATACGACCTAGAATATGAGTCTGATACTTATATTTATGATATTATGATTTTGGGAAATATAAACATGATTATAGTATTTGTTCTAACCGTGCAGATCTTGGATGCAGTCATTAGAAATAGTGTTAAAGTGGATTATGTTATTATTTAATTGATGGTAACGTATTCAAATATTATTTTATATGTGAATGTGTAACAATTTTAGAGATATCGATGATTATAATTCTTTGTGAATTGAATCTAGATTTAATTTTATTTATTTATTTAGTTTTACACATTCCCATGCCATCCGTCCCGAACAATGAAGTTAGGGGTGTGACAAAACCTCTCATCGTCTGTCTACAAACTTTCAAAATCAATTGTAATCTTTTGCAGTTTGGACTTTTTAACTATTAGATTTCTTTCATGTGTAAGTTCAAGTATTGTTTAGGCATTTCTAACAATTTCACAACTTGAGATTCTCTAGAATTCATCGGCAGACACTGTAAAGAAGATTGTACTTAAGGGTTTGTAGTTCCACTCTGCCTTTTCTTGTTTAGCCCTAATCTAGGACTCCCTGGGCTTTTCAAGAATAGTGTTCTCAATCGCATGAGTTGGTTGAGTCCATCCATTCGCTATTGCAAGCTAGACGTTACAAATTTAAGATGTCAGATGTTCCTTCAGCAAACCTTCCAGTATACATACTTTGTGTTATCGAACCACGAAGGTGCCTTCTCTTAGGGGTCCATCTAGCAAAATATTGCTATAATAGAAAGTGGTTTTGGTGGAGGCAAAACTCAGGCAACCACTACTTTTGGGTCGCAATTAAACTCCAGCAAGAGCATTTGCGATAACCAAACTCGATAGGAGTATTCCTTTTTCCCTCCCCCGCCCTCGGTTCTCTTGCCTCCCATCGCCAGTCGCTACCATTGCTCACCAGAGATCGCAAATGACTTCTCTTTTTTCGTCTTCAACTCTCTATGTATATATATATATATATATATATCACTAATTTTTGTGTTTTTATTTTCTCGAATTGAGTTTGGAGTTTGCTGTTGAGTCAATCTTCTCTTGCTCTCGATCTTCTCTTTCTCTAGTATGTTACCCCTTTTTTATATACTATTCTTTTGGATTAAATTTAATTTATTTCTTACTGCAGGGAATGTAATGTTTGCTAGTTATTGCAATCTATTTTTTGGATACTATTGTAATCTTTTTTATACACTGTTTTTTTTAATGTACTATTGTTCAAACTTGCTGTTTGCTATAATGTTTTTTTTTTCTTTTTGGGGGGGTGCTATTTGCTTACTATTTTTTATTGTTGAATATGTTATAAACGCAAATTATTCTTCTAGGTTTTTTGTGGAAACTACCTTAGTTTTTTTTAAGCATTTTGTATATTGTTTTTATTTTTTTATTTTTATAAATATGTTGTTTTTCTTGGGTTTTTATTGTTGAATCATGGATGTACATTTTTTGTAATAATATTGGACCTTTTTCTTTAAATGTTGAATATGTTGTTGGGTTTTTGGGTAATGTTGAATGGTTTAATATGTTGTTGTTGTTGTTGGATTTTTAATATTGAATATTACTATACTCGTTAGGGACTTAATTAGACAGTCAATGCTAAAATTTTAAAGTGATTGAATGCTAAATTAATTAATTAATTAATTATGTTAATTAAACAATGAATTTATTACACTTTAAGAAACAATGTAATTAAATTAATAACAATATGCAAACCCCTAATAAGGATGATGATGATGACAATAATAATAATAATATACAAAACTTTAAAATATTATTATTATTATTATTATTATTATTATTACAATCCTAATAAGAGTAATAATAATATGAAATTAGTTAAGCTAATAATAATATTACTAGTACTCAAAATCCAAACGATAATATATAAAACACAAACCCATAAATTACAATTACTATTATTATTATTATCATCATCATTATTATTATTACTAAAATAATTACTAAATAATAATAATAATAATAATAATAATAATAGTAATGTAATTAAATTAGTTAAATTAATATTAATATACAAACCCCTAATGAGAAGAAGAAGAAGAAGAAGAAGAAAATAAGAAGAAGAATATTAAATTATAATAATAATAATTTATTATTAAAATAATAATATTAATAATAATATTAAATTACAATAACAATAATAGCAATAGAATACTAATTTATAATAATAAAATAGTAATAATAATAATGTCATTAAAATAGTTAAATTAATAATAAGACACAATCCCCTAATGAGAATAATAATAATATTATATAACACTTTAAAATATTATTATTATTATTATTATCCTAATGAGAACAATAATAATATTAAATTAGTAAAATAAATAATAATAATAAAATAATAATAATAATAATAATTATTATTATTATTATTATTATTATTATTATTTTATTGCTATATATTATTATTACTATTATAATAATAATAGTAATCCTCACGATACTAACTGATATCGCGTATGGGTTAACACCGAAAAACACAAGCTTTGATACTGATGAGGGCAGGTAGGCGTAATCATGGCTCGAGTGCAGACGATGAAACCTTGAGATATTTTAAAATTCTTGAAGATGCGAAGACAGAATTGCATGTTGGATGTAAAGATTTCAGTAAATTATCATTCATCATCGAGTTGTTATGTTTTTCGACATGTTATTACAGTTGTTACACAAAGTTCTGCCATCGAGAGCAAAGCTTATTAATTCTTACTGCTAGGCTCGCAAGTTAACTGAAAATCTAAGCTTCACATACGAGACTTTGGATTTATGTTTGAGCAGTTGTATGTTGTTCTAGAATGAGAATGCCCATCTTAATACGTGCACTATATGTAAGACTTCAAGGTGGAAAGACATCGGGGGTGGCCAAGATAAATCCTATTTGTCACTGTTATGTACTTTTTGTGACAAGAGGCTGGATTGTCACGGGCTATTATTTTTGTGACAATGAAATCATCTGTCACTATTATGTAATTTAGTGACAAAATATAATAGCATCACTGACAATATTTTTCTGTGACAATGCAATCACTCGTAACTGTTACACATTTTTAGTGACAAAATATATTTTCACTATAAGGATAATTTTTTTAATTTTGAAAAAATAGAAAAAAATCAATAGTGATAGCTTTATAGAATTTTGTGGCAAGATTTTGCTTTACTAAATGTATTAAATAGTGACAGGTTTAGTCACCACAAAAAGTAATCCTTTTCTGACAATAACATATTGGCATCATATTAGGTTTCAGCAACGAGACTATAAGCAACAACATTAAGTCATCATTGATATTGTCACTAAAAGGTTTTTGTGACAAAGGCTATACTTTTAGTGACAACTTTTGTTGTCACTACAAGCACATTTTCTTTTAATGATTGTTAGAATAATTTTGGTGTTTTAAACTATGGTAAGTTTGTGGCTTCAAAGCAAGGCTGAAGAGGCTTTTCATATCCTTCAAGATTTCTAAAGTGATAAGATGGCATGTAGAGAACAGCAAGGAGGACGGGAACTTAACCCATCCAATAGATTCCCCGACATGGAAGGATTTCAATCAAAAGCACCCGAAATTTGCTCTTGATAGTCACAGTGCGTAGCTTGGCTTGGCTACAGATGGATTTACCCCAATTAGGTCTATAATTGGGGTAAATCACAGCATGTGGCTAGTGCTGTTGGTTTCTTATAATCTTCTATCCTGGTTGTGCATAAAATAACCTTACTTGATCCTATCAACATTAATTGACGAATCAAGAGGACCCAAGGATAAGATAGATGTGCATATGTAGCCTTTGATTGAAGAGGTGAAAGAATTATAAGCTGAGGGTGTGACGACATTTGACTCTACAAGGAATAAAATTTTTAGACCCTAGGGAGGATTATTATAGACAATCAATGACTTCTTCACGTACGCTAACTTGTCTAGTTGGAGCATGAAAAAGGAGTTTGCATCTCCTTGTTGCAACTAGAATAAGAAATCAACCTAGCTAAAGCAAAGGAGAAAGTGGGCCTACACGGGTCATGGACATTTTCTACCTCCGTTGCACAAGTTCAAGAAGGACAGAGCATCATTTAATAGCACCCGAGAGTTTGGTATGGCACCACAGACAATGACTGTGACTGGAGTTGATTTGTTGGCCCAAATCGAGCGGTAGCAAATACAGATAGTGTATGATTTCTAAGATGTTGGCTTTTATTTCCTATGCAGATAGAAATTGAAATCATAATTGCAAAAAGAATAGTATTTTCTAAGAGCTACCTACTAGAAAGATAACATGCTGAGACACAACTTAGATGTCATGTATATTGAGAAAAACGTTTGTGATAATATATTATGGACCATTCTCAGTGTTAAGGGAAAGTCGAAGGACAATACTAATGCTCATAGTGATTTCTAAGGGATGAGGTTGAGAACCCCATTGCACTTGCAGTTGAGAGACTCTAACAAGGCATACATGCCCCTTACACAGTACACAATGAGCAAAGATGAGAAGGATACTTTCCTATCTGTCCTGCAGGATGTCAAGGTGCCTGATGAGTATTATTTGAATATTTCAAATTGAGTGAACATTAAAGAAAGGACTTTATAGGATTTGAAAGGTCATAACAATCACATTCTCATTCAACAGTTAATGTCTATCTCTATAAGGAATTACTTACCTAAGAATGTGGTAGAACTGTCAATTAAGGTTAGTAACTTCTTCAGATGGTTGTTACAGAATTTTTTATACAAATGATTTGAAAGGTCTACAAAGGAGGATTGCTTTGACACTATGCCATCTGGAGAATATTTTTCCACAACGTTTTTTGATGTAATGGTTTACTTGACCATACACTTAATTGGTAAAACCCTATTTCGTGGCCTTATCCAATTCAGGTAGATATATCTAATTGAGAGCTACATGAATACATTGAAGAGGTATGTGCATAACAAAGCTCGTCTGGAGGCATCCATAGCCAAGGGTTATTTGATGAATGAGTGCACCAATTTTTGCACTGCATGTTTTAATGACAATATCTAAACAAAGTTAAGAAGACTAGAGCAGATTAAAGAAGGTCTTTACAGAGAGGGCAAACCATTTGATCTCAATAACATCAAGTGGGTCCAAACTCACTGGTTCATGTTGTTCAACACCCCATCGGTTATGGTGTTGACTCAGTAAGTCATCACTCTTTAGAGAGAGTGAATTTTCTATTTTCTGTCTAAATTATTGTGCTTGTCATTAATACACATTGATCTACATTATAGGAAACGCATCGATAAGCTCAAAAAGGACATGCCTCCTCCAACAGATAGCCTAATTTGGCAATCCCATTGTCAATCGTTTCACGACTAGTTTAAGAATATACGTATGTATTCAATGCTTAAATTTAGTTATATTTATTCCTGTCATATTACTTCCACGTAGTTTTATTTAATTATTATGTGAATTGTGTACTTGTGCAATTTACGAAGAACCAACGATCCTGCTTTGACTGATGAAATAAACCAGTTACTGATAGTCCCTATATAATGGCCCAACATTACATAACTTGCAACATCAATGGGTTTTGACTTCGCATTAAGCAGGTAGATGATAAGCGAGCGATGAAAGATAGTGGCATCAGCTGTCTTTTCGTCAATGCTGGTTGCTACTAACATTGTTGAAGTCGCATACAATTGCAGGTTGAGATTTCTATTATTCAAGTGTGATTGGATCGATCCAATCCATGGGGCTAAAACTGATAAGTATTAATTTACTTTGGTAAATTTCAACAATTTGTTATTTCGGGATGAGCGAATAAGTAACAAACCCTATATACTAACATTGACGACAAAGCAAGTTTATTATGTCTAAGATCTAGCAAACCCTAACTAGCAGGTTGTGGTTAAAATATCTAGAAAGGGGATGTATCAAATCGAATGTGATGAGCTAGATATTGATACATTTGCCTAACAAGCTGTTGACCAAGATACACTCGTTTAACGTGAGAAAGATGTAACTAAGTTAGTGAGACAATCTAAAGAGATGCCATTGACTTACATGACCAGTGAAGGGTTGTACACTTTTTATCCAAACAAATTTTATTCTAAATCTTTTTTTTTTTGATAATTTAATAAATCTATCTTATGAACATAAAAACAAATATGTTTGGACATAGTAGGAGAAGATCTGCGGTAGACAGTAGTTGTATGTGGAGTTCAATAGCACGTTCCACCTGCTCGGCTAAAACGGCCAAAAACTCATCTCCCAGATGGGTCACAAGGTCCAAAATCCTTTCAGATTCCTATTAACCACTCTTGATTGGGAGGCCTTCCTACCCAACACATTCAACAACCTCTGGGCCAAGATTGAGGTCACTAAATATGTTTTTATATATCTTAATTTGATTTATACCGTACAATTTGTCAGTTTGCAACACAAATTGAACAATATCCTATTATTTTTCATTTTTAGGCTAATGTGAGTGGGCTTTCTCTAGACTACTGGACAGTTTACTATTGCAAGTGCTGAAAGATGTGGAAGGATCATAAGAATAAAGTTAAGACAAACCATTGGAAGGGCCATGAGAATGACTCCCGATATACTTTGACACTTAAATTTTATAAACTAATCGACAACAAGTAAAAACAAAACAAGGCCGTGAGGAACTCGCAGAACCGGTCAATGCAAGGCCTCAGGCACAAAGAGGGGACTCAACACTTCTTGTAGTTCTACTTCAAGGTAAAATGTTACCCTACACATTAAATTTTCATTTTTTTTTTCATTTCCTACAATAATATACTATTAACATAATTTGCCATTCAACAGTTGACTCACCAGGGCAAATAGGTTGATCTAATGATCGTTTGGTTGGATACTCACGATAGGAATCTACCAAATGTTTGGGCCACTAAGGTATTAAGCATTGATTTTGGCTAATGAGCATATTAAATTTTCCTTTATATAATTTAGTTAGTTCTCTTATATATATATATATTATACAGGCTTAGTTTGACACTCATCTATTTGAGCTACCAGAGAAGGAGAGGGAGTTCGAGGCAAGGAGAAAAGAGATATTTCACTCTATCATCAAATGTGACAAGCACAAATATACACTCACACGAGGCGCGGGCATTCTAGGCACAGTCATTACGCATCACACAAGGGGAGTTATCCAGAGCTAGCTCTTCCCAGGCTGGATATCGCGATGAAGGCCTGGTCTAGACCTTCCAGGTGGAAATAGATGTGTGGAGGCATTGATTCAGGCGGAGATGCCCAAGATGGAGATGCGCTTATCTCTAGGTCGTGGCCCTGCTACTCAGCTTAGAAATATTAATTTTTGTATTTAAAATTATTTAAATTCTTATATATTTATCTATGTTTTTTTTTATTTTTAATCATCTGTTTATTGTTTCATTGTAGGCTTTGAAAGTTGGCGGCTGGCCCTCTTAGACTAAACTGCGCAATATCATGGCCAGTATATTTATTTTTAATTCACATAAATTTTAGCTTATTTCGAGCAGATCTTACTTATTTATATTGATAATTTTGTAGATTAATAATATTTATTTTCTATTTTTTAGCTTTGACTGATTATTAGAGTTGATCGAGCGATCAAAAACTTTTTGTTAGACTTGCATATATAAAACTTTGTGATTAAATTTTGTACTGTTTTTGTATATATAAATGGAGAATTTTGTTCTATTTTATAACATTAGCATTTTATTTTAAAAAATTTTCTAGTATATATAATATAAGCACAACTAAAATTACATTAAAAATAAATAATTTAGAAATAAATATTCTAAAATAAATAATGTTAAATAAATAAATAAATTTTTAAATTTTTAAAAAATTAATAAAAAATAACTTATTGCTACAGCCAAAAGCAGTCGCCAATAATTAATGTCGGTCACTAACAATTTCGCAGATATTGGTGCATTAATAAAAAGATAATAATTTTTTTTTGACCGCTATAAGTAGTCGCTAATATGAATGAAGTGATTGCTAAAGATCTAGCAAGGATTGGCACCAAGTCTTCCTGTGAAATGGTGGGAAGAAGTGGTCACCAAATCACCATTAAACGGTCGCTAATACCTTCGACATAAAGTTCACTAAAGGTCGCTAATGTGTTCGCTAATGCTTTTGCAACCACCATAGCGGTCACTAATAAGTATTAACGATGCCACATTTACATCTCCCTATTGGCAATTACCACATGGTCGCTAAAGGCTTTTAGCAACCCCTTGTCCCTTTTTAGTGACCGTCTTCGTTAGAAGTGTTATTTTCAATAATGTAAGATCACATTTTTCTGCACCAAACAAACCTACTCTGATACTAAGTGAAATTTCTAACACTAGACAATCCAGCCACAAGAGAAAAATAATCAAGGCGAAAGACACAGAAATTAACCAAGTAAACCCAACTAGGAAAAATCTTAAACCTTTCACTATTTTAAATGTTGGTTACAAAGTACAACCTTGTAATAGATCTACTCATCCAAGGGCAGACCTACCTTAAGGCAAAGGGAGTAAGTGACCCCCTTGATTTTGAAATTAAAATTACCAAAATACCCTTAATATTTTTGTTTTATTAAAAATTAAATTAATTTAAAATTACGGTATTTTTTCCTTATTAAAAAATTAAGGTTAATCAAAATTTTTTAACATAGATGGAGTTTACAAGCATCAAACCCAAATATTTTTTGTGAAATAAAATGCATTTTTCCACTATACTATTAAATACTTTTGTATATAACATCAAGAAATATAACATATAACATAATAAGCTCTATAAATAGTAAAAACTTAATAATAATTTTATTTTTTTTTAGTAATGAGAGATATCACTGATAAATCTAAAGTGCTACTAAAAAGACTAGTTAATCATTAAATTGTGAATAGTATATTAAATGGTTTAATATCTAAGAGCAATTCTATCTCTTCCTAAAAATAACATTGTTTATCTCCTACTTTTAATCCTAATGTAACTCGTTGTCCTTGCTTACTATTCTATTCTTAAGTGTTTAGTGCTTGGTGCATCCCCTTACTAAAAATCCTCGATCCGTCCCTAGACTCCTCGATTCTATACAGTTGAACCTTTACTCAACTCCTCGACGTACCAACTCCTAGTGAAAGAACCCTTCAAATCCTCAAAGACACGCATTGACTCCTTAGCAAAATGTTAAATCCTCAGTTCTCAGATTTGAACTCTTTCAAATCACAAATGCTCAATGCACTACAACAATAAACACTTTTAGCGACCAAAACTTTGGTCGCAAAAAGTTATTTTTTGATCGCTAGAACTTTTGCCGGCCAAATATAATTTGGTCGCCCGTTGGTCGGCAAAGGCTAGTAGCAGAAGGTATTGGCAATCAAAAATATATTTGGTCAGTAAAAATATAATTTTTGCCAACCAAACTTTGGTCGCTAAAAGATACGCCTTTGGCGACCAACATATATTTGGTCGGCAAAGGTTTACCCTTTAGCGACCAAAAATTTGCTCGCTAAAGGTTAGTTTTTGGCGACCAATTAGTCGCTAAAAGGGTCTTTAATTAAAAATTTGAATTAATATAAAAAAATAAAAATTCAAATGTGACACCACGTGGCATCATTTTGTTGACATGTCATCATATCACATGGCAACTAGTATTATGCCACATGTCGACCTATGATTCTACCACGTGTCAGCCTATGATTCCGCCACGTGTTGAATTTACATTTTTGAGATTTTTGTTGTTGTTGCTGAGATTCAAACTTGTGCCATTTCTTTGGAAGTTCATGTGGTTGACCACTAGTCGAAGTTATTATTTGTATATATATTTTACACTTTTTTGTATATATAAACAAACTTTTATCACTTTTGGTGACCAATTGGTCGGCAAATGTATCCTTTAGCTACTAACTGGTCGCCAAAGGTATGCCTTTACCGACCAATTGGTCGCCAAAAATGATAAAAAATTTATGATTTTTATTTAATTACTTTAACTTTTTTATAATAAATTTTTAACATTTTTACCAACCAATTGGTTGCAAGAAGTGCCCCTTTATAGACTAATTAGTTAGCAAAAGTGATAAAAAAATTTATTTTTTATTTAATTATTTTAACTTTTGTTTCAATAATTTGAAATAATAAAAAATGTATGAAACTATATTATTTTTATTTAATTATTTTAACTTTTGTTTCAATAATTTGAAATAATAAAAAATACATGAAACTATATAGATATTTAATAAATAATTTATGAATAACTATTATATTTAACTAAAAATAATTTTAGAGGTTTTTTTTTATTTTCCTCCAATTCGTATGTGTAGCACATATTTAATATATATCTTTAATTTAGTTATATCATGGCTCACTATATATATATATTTTTCATTTTGTATTTATATTCTTAAAAATAATTTGGTCGCATTTAGTTTTAGTTTTAGAAAATTATTTTTAAAAAGAAAAATTTTTGAAAACTATTTTAAGAATTTATTTCTAATCAAAAAAATATTTTAGGTGATTATATTTGGAAATAAGTTCTAAGAAGATAAAGAAATGAAATTACTTAAAATTAATAAATAATATTTGTTATTTTTATTTTTAAATTTAAAATAATGTCACTTTAATATAATTAATATTAAATTACACTAAACAATTATTAGATATTAAAACATTTAATATTCACTTGATTATAAGTCATACAAACTATAAATGTTACTCCAATATATTTACTTTGAAACAAAAAATGATTATACATACAAATTATCTAAATTTGATTTGGTGAATTTAGTTTTAGCATTAATTTGGTAACATTCTTTTATTAATCTAAGATTATAATTTTTGATAATTTTTATAAATTAATTAAAATTAATAAATAAACGTTAAAATAAAATTTATGAAATCTAATTTAAATCATACAAAGAAATAAATAAATTTGTTTGAGAGAAAAATAGAGAAAGAAATAAAATTTAATTATTTTTATTTATCCATTTTATTTTTTTAGCTACTAAATTAATATTTGGTTGATGAAGAGATTTTTTTAGTGACCAATTGGTTGCTAAACACTTGGAATTTAGCCACCAAACTTATTTGGTCGCTAAAAATGAATGTCAAAAATTATGAAAATATTACGCGACCAAATGTTTTGATAGCCAAAAGTCATTATTGGCACCAAATGATGAAGGGAAATATTTTAGAACTTTTTGACAACTAAATTAATATTTGGTCACTAAACGTTAACTTTTAGCGACCAATTGGTCGCAAAATGCTTAGAATTTAGCTACCAAACTTATTTGATCGCTAAAAATAAATGTCAAAAATTATAAAAATATTTCGCGACCAAATGTTTTGGTAGCCAAAAGCCATTGTTGGTGCCAAAAGATGGAGGAAAATATTTTAGAACTCTTTAGCGACTAAATTAATATTTGGTCGGTAAAGGTTAACTTTTAGCGACCACTTGGTCGCCAAATGCTTGGAATTTAGCAACCAAACTTATTTGGTCGCTAAAAATAAATGTCAAAAATTATGAAAATATTCCGTAACCAAATGTTTTGGTAGCCAAAAAGCAAATGATGGAGAGAAATATTTTAGAACTATTTAACGACTAAATTAATATTTGGTCATTAAAGGTTAACTTTTTGGTGACCAATTGGTCGCCAAATGCCTAGCATTTAGCGACCAATTTATATTTGGTCACTAAATATAAATTATTAGCGACCAAATGATGTTTAGTCGCTAAAAACTAATATTTAGCGACCAAATTTAGTTTTGGTCGTGAAAAATGGTCGCTAAAAATGCTTTTTCTTGTAGTGATGATTTTTGGCTAAGTGATTGAGAGAGCACTATGCAATTGCACTTTCTTTTTTTTCTGAAGTTGCTTCTCTCTGTGGAAAACCCTAGGTGCATCCCAGTATATATGGGGAATGAAGTTCGGATGCGTAGGCTTTCTAAAATATAGCCTAGAAGACAAAAACCACGAATCTCGTGGGATAAGTCATCCTACTACCTTCCTACAGTCATCCTGTGACTTAAAGTGATCTTTCTGCACGGCCATGCCTTCAAAACCTACCCTTGGTATTATCCTACGCTATCCCATGAGCTTCTTGTGAAATGGCTAAAGTAGCTTGTTCCGTATTTTACAGCCTTTTAAACTTATTCTGCAGTTACAATTTATTCTGACTTGAAACTTTAACATCGTAGCCCTACGTTTAAGTTTACAAGTAACAGAACTCTATTTCGACTATGAATTTATCAATTTTACAATTATAGCCCTAACAATAATAAGTAAACTATCAAGGACTTGCCCTTCATTGATAAAATCACTTTATGATTTGCTGGGTTAGAGTCTTATCATAGTTAAGACTGTTTATTAATCATCTCCCTATAGCCCAAATAGGTTGTAGCCATACTATTAAACAATATTTAAAATGTGAAGTCCAATTTATATCTTTTATAGAATTGTATTATGCTACTTATTTAATCAATATATTGTAATAACTTGAATTTTTTTTCTCTTAAATAATTTGCTTAAGTGTGGTGGTGATATTTATTACAGTAAAAATCTAGAAAATTGAGCATTTGAAAATTTATGGAATGATAAAAATTAGTTAGAAAGATTTTCGGATTTAATTTCACCCTATGTGGGAGTTTAATGTAGAATTTCTAAACTTTTATCCAAACAATTCCTAGCCCAATTACCTAATTGGTTCAACCCAAGTCCATTAACCCATGGGTCAACCCTTTTCTTTGACTCACCTCAACTCACTTCAACTCATTTTATCACTCATTGAGTTGACTCATAAATAGTAGCTCTGAATTATTTCCCGGCAACTTCATTTTCCATCTCCTATACATTTCTCACAATCTCTCAAATTAGGTGGCTAATTAGTCAAAAAGAAGACCCTACATTGATTACTTTAAAGCATTCTTCCAAATTACTTAGCTAGCATAATTTAAACACTTAAAGAATCTTTTAAATAATTTGTTTAATTTGTCAAAAAGCTAGCATGATTCCCAGATCATGCCATCCATCTTCATCCATCCTCCAATATCTCTCTTAAATTATATGGTTAGATAGTCAAAAAGTAGGCATGGTTCTTGGATCATACTACCTATTGTATATGCATTATCTTACCTTAATTGTTTTCAAGTATGTGAAGTGGAGGTTATTTTCTCCACCAATAATTTTCTCTACACTCCCATGATTCTTATAAATTGTGTGCCTTCAAAGAGAAGAAAAAAATAAGAGAGAAAAAAATATATATTTTTATTTAGTGTGGTTAGAGATTAGGTGTTGCTTGGAGAAAGAAGAAAGGCTTGAAATTTTCTAATTGGGTGGTGTTCAAAGCTCAACTCTTTTTTCCTTCACAGGCTTGGTCACCAATATCTTCGTTGAGGTAGGATGACGAACCTCCTAAAATGTATTTGATGCCTTTTCTGAGTTTGAAGTATGAGACTTGATTGTGATAAAAATAAATACCCGCATATTAGGGGTATGGAAGCCAAAACTTTGACTGATGTAACTTAGCATGCTGACAGCTCTTTGTTTGTAACTTCTAATGTGCTTCTAACCCCTAAAACGATGGAATTAGGCTTCGGCTAAAACATAAAAGTTGTAGCCATTTAAGTTTTCTTTCCAACTCAAAAAGAATTGCATCAATCCGATTTGTAAGTCAAAAGTTATGCTCAAAATACTGAGCACGTGTAAAACTATATCTTCTAAATAAACTAAATTCAAGGCTATTTTTGTACTTTAGACCTTAGAATTTTAAAAAGTGTAAAACATGAAAGTTGTAGGTCTTGAAGTCTAGTTTCTATAGATATAAAGTTTATAGATATTAGACTTCTGCTCTATTTTATTTGAATTTTCTTTTAAGCTGCTGTCTCTGCTTAGCCTTTAATTGATGCTTGTTTGGATATTTTTATATTATGTTTAAAGATTTATTTAAATTTTGCAATTTCCTTCTGTTAATTATTGTCATGTTAATAAATTCTATTGATGTGTAATTTTATTTACAATGCCTGATATAGTAAAACACTTATACTATTTGATATAATACTAAAGTAGACTGTTAAGTTGATGCTAGTTAGTTATTTTCCATTTGATATGAAATTATCTTAAACTGGATATTATGTATCATTTATTTATGATAACTGATTTAGACAATCAGTTTCATCATAGATAGTTGGTTATTCAAACTAATATGGCTAAGTAAAACTAAGTATTTGATAAAAATGCTCAAATGAAACAATGGACTTTTGTTCTTTCCTCATTTGGTCTTCCTTAAATAAATTTGATTTATTTTAATTGATTCTTTTAGGCATTGTTTTGTCTACCTAGCAAGTTATATAACTATATTTTTATGATTAAGTGAATTTAATGAAACTTATTTAATACCTTCCTAAATATTGGAATAATTTTATGGATATTTGTGGATATCTTGAAGCTGAAAACCTACGATAAGGGTTTGGTTATAAATAGGATGATGATTGGAAATTTATTCAAATAAAATAAAACTTATAAATTTTTCTAAAATTAAATATAAGTCTAAAGAGTTATTTACTATCTTTATATTCCATAAAATAATAAAATAAAAAGGAAAAAGAGGCAAAAACCGAGATCGCAGCCAATGAGGTTCAAACTCGCGACTTCAAATCGCAATTAAGGTCGCCCACCCACTAAGCTGCCAACTTCAGCTTAATTAATATACCATTAGAAATAATTTTATTTTTATCAAGGTTAGTACGGCAAACTTGTTAAAAAATTAACTAAAATACTAATTCGAATTCTAAATTTTTTTAGTTACTTGCTACTTGTTAATTTACATGTGATACCTACCTTTGTGACAATAATGTTGGTGATTATGTTTAATCTTTAATTTATTGTAAATTATTAATAAATTTTGAATTGAGATAAAATACTTAAAGTATATTGTATGTGACTGAATAATCCTACTTCGGATTCATCACCCAGGAACATTGCCGGTGGTTATTAAAAATATCTGATTGCCATACAAGATACCCTTGGAATGCCAAGGGGTGAAAATAAATTAAGGCACTCAGTGCTAAAGTCATTTTTTTTGGCAATGGGGTGATGGGTGGGTAGAAGTAGCTTTTTAGATGGAGATGGGAACATATGCATTTTATTTGGGAGATGCTCCCTTCTGACTTGGCCAGTCAGGTAGCCGGTCGCGATGGCTAGGTTTTTGGTGGGTGACACCGTCGGAATGCATTGAATGCTAAGCCCGTAAAGTCACTGGTTCCCAAGGCCAGGGGTCGAGGAGGATAGGAGTATGATTATCTTAGGAGGATCTAGATTAAACTCATTTATCAAATTTTACTATGATTGGCAACCTCTCTTGCTCATGTGTGAATAATGTGTTGGAATTATTTAATTATATTTAGTTCCTCTTGATGAATATTTTATAAATATATATATATATATATATATATATATGAAACCTGTATCGCTACGGGGTTTGATCTTGAGACCTTGAAGATTTGAATCTGAAATCCCTACCACTGCGACACAGATTTCATTGTGGTAAACACATCAACATTTAACTTTTTTTTTTTTTTACATATAAGTAAAATAGTAGTTGCGGTGACGGTTTCATCGAACTGTTGTAAGTATAATTTACATTATTCAGTTGGGATCTATTGAATTAATTGTTGCATAAACAGTATACCGCCTAATCACATTCACTATTGTGGATCACCTAATACAGTGTAGCATTACAACCACTGCATATAGGCACCTAGGAGATTCTGATTACTGGGCTTTAGTAGCTCATCCCTTGTGGGAATATTTTTTTTTCAGGATATTAAGCACAGGGATACTGAAGATGAGTTAGAAAGAGATTAATTTCTCTTAAATATTCCACCAGCAGAGTTAATTATTTTTCTTGCGCAGCACTGGAAGACTTATTTATTATTGTGGTCTGTAATAATAATTGTTGGATGATTGTAATTATTAAGATTAGACCTAATTTACTTTATTTGGTATGTAATGTTAATCGCATGGTTGGGACATTTAGAAGGCTCTGTAATACTATTCTCTATTTTTATTTTGTGCCCTGTAGTTGATCCCATCAAATGATTCAGTCTAATGACTTATAAATATTGTTTGAGATAAACAAGTGATTTTGAATACTTTAAATTTTTATTGTGAGTCAATCCAGTTTGGAGAAAAAAAATTTGAGATGTGACAACTTGTTATTATCATCTTATTTTTATACTCAAACAATTAATCCTAAGTCACTCTTAGGCATTCGGGTTATGAAAATCAGGGATGTGACATATATACAGTTTCTCTTTCTCTAATCCTATTTGAATCAGACTAATGCTGGAGACACAAATCTTGCTTGCCTTTTTCAAAATTTTATGTTACTTTTGTAATTGTCTTTCGCCCTTATCACTAGTAGGAGTGTAAATTAACCCAAATCAAGTCAAATGCATAATAGGGTGATTGAATTAGACTTATTAAACTTGACAAGTTTAAGAAATTCATTTAGGTTTTAATTCATTTAGTTTAAGTTTGAGCGCGTGAGAAAACTTTTGATTAAATTGATTTTAACTTAAACTTGAATAGTTTGATGTTTTACATTAGAGTAATAATGTATCAAATTAAATTTTAGTTGAAATAAAAATTAAATTTATGATTTAAGTTTAATTCATTTATATTTAAAATCAAATTTAAGCAAGTTTCGAGTAGCTTATAACACACCCCATTTATGAGCTTGTCTTTTGCCCATTATGCTTGCGGATATCGATGGCTTTGAATAGCAATAGGGTAAAACTACCTTATGACAATGACCTCGCTAGAATTATTATAGGTATATGTCTTATATTAATTAAAAATTTTAAAATGTAAGCAATTGTCTCTTGCCAAAATTCGTTGTAATAGGTTTAAGTATTTTAACCCCTCGTTTGATATTTCTGATTTGGTCCGTAAATGGCATTACTTATAGTTAACAGAATGTGAATGGCTCAACCGATCTACAACAATAAATATTACTACTAATCCAGTGAATCTCGAAGGTTTTACGTACATACATACAAGGTCTAATCAAGCACTGGCACATCTCTTTCACTGTCGTCTCTCTTCCAATCTCTGCTAGATCCAAGAAAAAAATAGACAAGGAAAGAATGCGAGGGAATCTAACTACTGCTACCAGAATGCCCTGGTTCTGCTAATTCTTGAACGAAGATGAATATTCAGAAGTCAAAATCATCTTGATTGGGCTTTGGCGAAGTCAACAAAGCAGTGTAAAGCCTCAGCCTGTCCTCCCCAAGCGAAGAACACCGGGACAAGGGTCTTCTCGGCCGAATAAACGACAAGGAAGTGAGGGTCAATCTGTGCTTGTACCTCCTCCAAGCCAACTGAATCGCCACCGCAGCCCAAGTCCTCCATCCTGGCGAGTAGTATCGGGCGCTCCTCTTCACCTTGTCGTTGACAAACGTGTACCGGAAGTGTTGGGTGACGTACTTCACGTCCTCCGCTTCGAGTCCGAACGCTTCTGTGGTTTCGAGGGTGACCAACGTCGACGACGACGGCGGAAGTCTCTCCACGAAGGGTCTCCGGAGGCACCACGACAAGAGCTCGTCTCCGCTGAAGTTTCCGGGGCCTAGCATGCAACAACTCTTCACGCCGTCTCTTAGAACCTGGCTGCTCTGCAGATGTCCCCTCACTATAAATAGCATTCTCTGAACTGGGTCACCTTCTCTCGTTATCTACATTATCATTTATAATTAACAAGTCAATTATATATATATATATTTATGATGCCTGAACGAGCATATTAAATTACTAATCAACTGTATAAGTATTACTGAGACTTACTGTTTCTCCCTTTGTGAATATGAGGGACTTCACCCGGTCGCATATATTCTCAAGAACGAGATTATCCATGTGTTGAAACAAGGGTACCTGAAACCGAATTGGATTGACTTATTAGCTAGCTAGAAATTAATTGTATTTGTTGGTAAAAAAAAATATATTTACTAGACATGTAACAGTCATTCCTAAGCTCAAGTGCAGACTTGAGAGATCGGCCCCGACCATGATTTATTCTCGACCTCAAAAACTAGGTACTAGCTTGAAATAATTTAGTTGTAGTTCAATTCTAATTATAAGGTAATATTATAATTCGACTAGTTCTTTATTATAATTTAGGTAATTCATTATTTTGTTAATAGAAAATATGATATAATAGTTATTCTCTCAAATATGTTACACCTTATCTATCACTCTGAAAGTAACAACACACATTAACTATAAAGTAAATCATCATCGTAATTATTAAAAAAATGAGTAAGTTAGTGAGATTAATATAATTTTATTGTCAAATATGTGCCCTACTGATTTCTACTTTTCTTAACTTATGTATAGTTTAAGAATTTCACTAAATAAGATACGTTCATTATTATTTATTTATAGAATTCTCTCTTATTAAAATATTATTTAAATTTTTAACTGACTAAAATTTCTTTTGGTCCCATCCCAACCTATTTTTTCACTATTTTCTTTGATTGCAGGATAGTGAAGGGAGAAAACTGTGGGCGTGGTAATCACGCGCTGAGAATTTATTTAATCCCCGTGCGGTATTAATAATTGAGGGGTTCAAAGTCACTTAAATAAGTTGATAAATAGCTACGTTATTTAATTGATTATATTACACATAGATGATATATGGTTACCTGTCTGACCAAATCTAAGCAGAGATGGTACTTGATGTCCCTCCTAAGGCCTTCGGGGAGGTTTCTGATCATCTCACATTCATCAACGCCGCGCATCGCCGCCCAACGCTGCCTTTCGTAATTCCGTACTCTCTGCCTGAAGCCCTGTGGCAAGTGCCTCTTCCTCATCCACCACTCTATGTTCCTCATCTTCAACTGCATTGCCTGTTTCTTCGACGTTGTTGCATGCAAGAATACCTGCATTCATTCATGATATATACATATATACATATATATATTTGTCAAAAATTATACATGCATGGTTTCTCAAACTAGCTAAACTAAGCTAGATTCACTTTTTTTGTATATAAAAATTTGATTAATTAGCCTGATGACTTTTTTTTTTTAAATTTTATGTGATCACTCACATTGTCAGTTTTCATATATAAAGAGAGAGTTATAAACCAGAAGTAACACCTTACCGTTACAGTTGAAATTTGAAAGTTGAAAAAGTATAATTTTTAATTTTTATTTTTATTTTTTTTACATAGTTGATTATATATTCTCCAAACATATGTATATATATATATGGACGTCGCCTTGCCATTATTGATACAAAACAAAGTACTAGGCCCTCCCGTAACATTGTTAATGTGCTTGTGCACGTACCAGTCCATAGGCCCGGCCCCCCTCCTTAGACATATAGAGTAATATATATGCACGTACACATATGTGAGCTCGGAACGGCAAAAAAAATAAAAAATAATGAAAAATGTGATTCAAGTAATTTTTTTATATTTAACACGTAGTCACCAAATTATATTTTTCAGAGATCAATAGTGAAATTTTTTGACTTTCATATCAATTTTTCAGAGAAAAAAATTGTCCGAATAATTTTTTTGGATCCGTCGGAACGATTTTATATCAGAATTTAGTGAAAGCCTAGAAAAGTTTTTCGAATTTGTAAAAAAGTTATTGAGTTTTGTGGGTTGATATTGAGATTTGTAAGAATTTATTGTGGTTTGTAAAAAATAGTTGAATATGTAGATATATATAAATTTGTAAAAATTTCATGGATTACGAAAAGTACAAAATGTGTTACACAATTTTTAAAAATTTTTTGATATTTTCAGCGATTTTTATCGCAACAACCACCTCCATAATTTTCTTATCATATGAAGACAAGCGTTTAAAGTTTTTCAAAAAAAAAAAAAAAGTCTTAAAAAACTAAAAAATAGTATAAAAGTGACACAAAACAAATTTTAATTGAAGAAATTTAAAAAAAATTAAATTTTTTAAAAATTTTAGAAGTCCAAAACATAAAATTGTTAGTCGTTTGGTAAAAAAAATTTAACAAAAAATTACCAACTTCTAATGATTCAGTGTTTTGTAAATCATCAATTTTTGTTACTTTTTCACTCTGTTACAGTAATTTTAGAACTCAAAAATTATCAATAAGTTGTTAAAAATTACTAAAAGTTACTAAAAGTTGCCAGAAGTTGTTAAAAATGATAAAAGTTCCTAAAATTTTCGTCAAACACTCAGAAGTTACAAAAAATTACTAAAAATTGTTACTTATTTCACTAAAACACATCAAAAATTACAACTAACAACTTTTGGTTAAAAAGTACTAAAAATCGCACCTCCAAACGTCTCCTTATTGCTAGTATGGTAAGAGTGATTGTTAACCTATCATTTTCAAAATAATAATTCACTGACGTGTATTTATCATACATACTATTTATTCTCACTGTAAATTTTGATAATATATCATTTTCCATCTATCATATACATGACAAGACAAAAGAGTAAAGTGGTTAGCGCTCCTTTCCCTCCCAATGCTAACTGTAAATGAACGTAGGCATAGCCTTTTTATTAATCATTGAACGTTGGCAAGGCCCCAGCACCATTTGTCCTCGACGTCTAATGGCTAGACACCACATCAAAGCAATTCAGTGCCTGATTGCTTATATATCAAGCAACCTGAAAATTGGTGCATCCGAGTTTGTGTCACCCCCCCCCCCCTTTCAATTTGCAGCATAGAAATTTCTTTGCAGGCAATCAGATTGGTTGAACGATGCCAAGGGATTGAAGATTTAGTGGGGGATAAAAATATATATATATATATATATATACTTATATTGAAGAAGGTAAAGACAAAATGAAAGAAAAATAAATTAATTAAAGTGAGTTCTACAATAATAAATTAAAATTTTAATTTAATTTTTTTGATAAAGACAATTTTATTTTTTGTTAACGAATTCTTGACCGAAAAAAATTAAAAAAAAAAAAAGGGGAGACAAAAAAGAAAGACTACCTTTATGTTTCCAATCAACATGGTGACCAGGAGGAGCCCTGTCGTTAGAACTATTATAATAAAGACCACCTCTAACCAATCAGTTGTGCTCTCCAAATTCCCGAAAGTACTGTTTCACATAACACACTTCATAAGAGATAATAATTGTATAAGGTAAATTTCGTAACTACATTAAAGACTGATAATTCAATTTTTTGCAAAGCGATCATCTTTTTTTTTTTTTTTTCAGGTTTCAGGAGTTGTAGTAAAAAAAAATTATTAACTGCAAAGGGTGTCGTGAAAAATCAAGAGTTAAGATTTGTTTGTATTTGATTAAATAGTTCTAATTTAATTTAATTAAAATTATCTTCAAAATAAAAATAAAAGTTAAAACATTCCGATTGGATCACAATCAATGAAAATGTGAAAAGTCACATGCTATTAAAGTGTAAACAAATCACAACCCTTAATTTTTCCACTTAGGGTCGGCCCATGAGTGAGCCCAGCAAGCCCCTGAGCTTAGGCAACACCCTGGGCCGAAAGCAATTCAAAAAAAAAATTTTGAACCAAGAAGAAAAAAAAAAAATTTAAGCTTGACTTGTATACTAATATAAAAGTACAAAATTTTCAAAGTTAAACTTGAAGAACCGAATTGTTGAGGTTAGTACTGTTTCCACTGCAGCCCTTGGAAATCCTTTTCTTTACCCTCTCTTAAAATTTCATATCACGTGCGCAACTTATTATTTTACTCTTTCAATTGATGATCCCATGTACATTTAATGACGAAATTGTAAACGAATTAGGGCGAAAGAGGTCTCACATTACAACAATTTAAATTATTAGGTATTAATTATTACAATTAAAATATTAAACACTTAATTAAGATTTGATAAAAAAAAACTAGGTATACCATGTTTAGGGAGGAACAGCGAAATAGGTATATATTATTGTGTGTATATATAAATATATGAGTACGTTTGGAGTGAAAAAAAAAAGTAAATAAAATTTAATAAAAGGGAGTTTATAATTCGTACAGTAAAATAAAAAGTAAATAATTTTTTAGAGATTTTCAGTATTTTTCAATGAATATCAGAACTCCAAACTGAGCTCTATATATATATATATATATATATATGTATATGTAATTACCTGAGAGTCATGAGACCCCAGAAGATAGGAAAGAGTATCTTCTCCAACCGGCTTTCATTGGTAACAAGTTGAACAGTCCATTTATAAGCTCCATAGTCAAAGTTATCGGTACTCTCTATGCAAGCAGACCTGGCTTGCCTGTTTTCCCCCCACAACAGCCTTGTTCTGTCTCTCACCAAGCTGCTGGTTCCATAATAAATGGGTTCTTCACAAGCCAATAGTCTCGGCCCACACCCCTTGGTTTCTCTGCACTGCTCCTTCAGGCATTTTGCTGCCCTTTGGATGCCTAGCAGATACCAACAAGCTCCCACAGCCTGTACATTTCCAAAAATAATAATAATAACAAATAATATACCATTATATATATTTCCAGACCAAACAGTGACTTACGTGGCCAAATTGTACGAGAGAACTTTTTACGAAACGTTATCATGGTTAAAAAAGTGATTGTAGTTTTCACCCCTTTGTCCTTTTCTTTCTATTTTGCCAAATTTTTCCTTCCCTTCTTTTCATGTCTTGTCTACCTTTTTGTGCACCAAATATAACGCAGAAAGAAAATGCTCAGAGTGTTTGATTAATATATATATATATATATAATAATGGCTAGAGACAAATATTTTGAACTTTTTAACTTTAAAGAATAATCACATGATTGTGTTTGATTTGTTAAAAATTATAAAAAAAATTTTTAAAAATTTTTGAAGAAATCTAAAAATTATTCAAAAGAGCATTGATACACTAAAAAACGTTAAAAAATTCTTAAAATTTTTAAAAGTTATTTATCTTTTATTTTACTGATAAATTACGAATGTATAAATTATCTCAAATTATCTAATTTTATTTAATTTTTTTGTCATTTCAAACACATTATTTATCTCATTGCACGAAATATAAACTTATAACTTATTTTATTTTATTTCATTTTTTATCACTTCAAACACAGTAATAAATATATGTTTTCCTCTCTCCTTTACGAAAAAGCAGTTCGCATAAATTTTGCCGCGACCAATATTATGTCACTTTCAGCTCAAAAGCATTCTTGAATCAAAATGATTACAGAAATTCACACACAAGCAGAGGCGCGCGCAATCACATTCATAAACAATGCAAAATTAAGGCTTTGTTTGAAAAAAAAAATTAATTTTTATGTATGAAAAAAAAAACTTAAATTCTTAGTAGTTAATTTTTTAACTTTTTATTAATTTAGTAATTTTACCTTTTATGATTAAAAAAATTAAAATTTAAAAGAATAAATTTGATCTTCTCAAAAAAACAAATAAAAGCAAAAAATTGAATAGTCAAAAAAAAGAAAAACCAACTAGGCTTTTCAAACGAATTAAAGTATTGTTTGGGATAGTAAGAGCTAATTGACTTATAAATAATTGGTTTATTTGCTTATTTGTAAAATAATTAAATTTACTCTATTATATTTTAATTTTCTTTTAAACTTTTAAGAGTAAAAATGTCAAACTAACCAAAATTAAAAAGTCACATAAAAAAAGTCACTTTTTTTCTTTTCCAAACACAAAAATAACTGGCTTATTTTTAATTTGGTAAGCTATTTTTTTTCCCAAGCTAAGCTAAGCCTAAGCCTAAGCCTAAGCCTAAGAATATTCTTTAAAATAATGTTGGGAACATCATTAAAGTGTGTGGATCCCATTAAACAGATGTCGTTGAAAAATGTAATAACGACGGAGAGATTACGCAAATAATTAATAGCAGTCCTCTATTCCTAAACATATAAATAATGTATGTGTAAAATACTTACGTGGGACGCGACAAAGTAAGCAATCATGTTAAGGGCAATCCCCCACCAAACCGTGCCGAATATGTAACCAGACAGGTTCTGCATGCGACGCAAGAGGCAAACAGAGTGGTAAATCTTGGGGAGGTACTGGAAGAGAAACATTATTAGGAGCACTGTCATCACTGTAGTTGTTAATCCCTTCTCCAGCAAAGCTGGTATGGCTACCCATAGTACCACCTGCAAATATATGTATGTATATATCGTTATATATTAAGTTTATTAACCCTGAATTTTTATTTTTTATTTTTTGGTTGCAATTATAATAAAGTGATTAATTTTCAATTTATGAATGAGGAAATCTCTTTTCAAACAATCATGCTTGCATATAAATTCGCCGCGTTAAGAACTCTAAAAAATATTAAAATTTTTATAAATCTCAATAATTTTTTCTATCTTAAACTACGTAAATTTTTATAAATCTATACAAAACTCTATAATTTATACAAATTTTAATAAAATTTTTACAAATCTTCTAAAAATTTCTGTACAAAATGTCATAAATTCTTTCGTTAAAACGGATTTTTACTATTCACCTCTATATTTTCGTGATTTATTAACTTCTTCACTATTCATCTCTATTTTTTCGTGATTTACTAGTTACACTTCAAGTACCAGAAAATAAATCAAATCATATTTTATCTTAACTTTCGTAATTCTAAACAGCCTATTATCAAACAATTTGGGTATATGACTATACGTGAATGTTTTAAATAAGAGTCCATTGCAAGAATTAAATTAATAGTTAATTTTTCACACAGGTATATAATTTCTTTCTCCAGTGTAATTATGAGTGTGATTTTCAAAGTGACTTCTCCCAAATCATTTTTTTTTTTTCCCTTCCTGTCAACATTCTCGTTGTTAGCATTTCTTGTTATACTTTAGCTAGAGAGGTACAAAACATTTGCACGTAATGTGGATTTGTGTGATTTTTCTTAAGTTGGGATGTCATATCACACACCTAACTATGTGCCTTATTAGTAACAACTTTGGCTTAATTTCTAATTTATCCTTAATACTATGCCCGGAATATGGATTTTTTGGTGAGAAAATTGAAGTAAAAGGAAAATTATTTTTTTAATAGATATCTATTATTTTCTAATTATTTTTCAAAAAACAATAGCATAAATAATGTGACTGCAAGAGAGTAAAAGTTCAATTTCCTTTCTCCTTAATTTTAACAACACACATGTAAGTTACGCAAAAAGAAATAAATAAATAAGAGGGCGGCTCTTGACCGAGTGGTAAAAACCTCACACAAAGCCTCGTCACCACCCGGGTTCAACACCAAACACATATTTCTACAAACACGAATTATGAGATAATAAAATTTAAATTGTTTATTCACTACACAAAATACGAGACATTAATTTTTATAATTTTATACAATTTTATATAACTCCAAACACATCCAATGTGACTGCAAGGACAGTAAAAGTTTAATTTCCTCTTTCCCTGATTTTAACAGCACAAATGAAAGTTATGCAAAAATAAATAAATAAATAAATTTAAAAAATAACATTTGCCAACTATAGATGTTTAATCTGTATTAAATGATAATTAAAAAGGTTATTCCCTACATATTTTTGAGTTTATAATCTTACATATTTACTTAGGGTATCTTATTTGTAGTGCCAGCATGGAAATTATATTGTGAGTCTACTATTTTGTGGGTGAATTATTTAAAATAAATAATTATAGTGGCGGAGACATATATATATATATATATATATGTATTGAAAAAAAAAAAAAAAGAAAGTAGTAGCGGGTGAAAGGAAACGTAACCTTCTAGAACAAATGGTGTAATTTTTACTCTACAACCTTTACACAAATAAGGACAAATGTGAGTTGTGAGGCCCAAAGTAACTTTAATGACGGCAACTCTAAAAAATATGTTTTATCAAATTTTATCAAAAATTACAAAAAAAAAATTATTATTTTTTTTTACTAAATTTCGTCATTTTTAAACTAATATTTTTAATTTTTATTTTACCATCCAAAAACTCTTATATTGTTATGATATTATTCTTATTTATAATTTTTATTAAAAATATTGATGAAATATCATTTCATTCCAAGGAGAAAATAAGATGTCAATCGGCCAGGCCCGGATTAGAACTTGTCCATCAATCAATCATAGATTAAATTATTTTGTTTCGTAGGAAGATGTTGATGTTATAAAATCAACCTAAATCAATTTTTAGGAGAGGTTTGGAATTTTAAAAATTTTTATAAAAAATAAAAATTAGTGTTAAAACGGTATAAAAATGGCATATGATGAAATTTAATTAAAATAAATTAAAAATTTTTTAAAATTTTTTTAAAAATATTTAAGACTCCTAATATAATCTAGATAAACAGTGTTGAATTGTATTAATAATACAAAATACATACGACCAAATTTACACCCACATAAATTATTGGTCAATTAAACAATTATTGTTATTAAAGAATTCTCTCTACTTAAATAATTAGGGATTTCAATTCGAATATATTTGATAATAAATTAAATTAAAATATAAATATAGAGTTAATCTATATAAAATATATGTAAATTTTTTAATAAATATTAATTATTATTACCAAAATAAAAAAAAAAAAAAAGGATTTAACCTCGAGAGATTCACTCCCTAGGTCAAACCCCTAGAGAGTGAATCTCTTTTGGTTTGTGCCACACATACCGGCCCCTCAACATGTATAGCGGTCAATCGCGAACTCGCGTAGCGGCGGGGAGTCGGACCCACACCCAAGAACTGGATACGGTTCGTCCAGCCAAGGAGGCCCGTCCTACCAACCTTTACTACGCTTTGCGCCCGGGAGGCTGGCCCCAAGTTTTTGCTAGAGAGGAGACTTGAACTTGAGACCTTGGGGTGGTAAGCCCCTAAGTCCCAGTCCAAGACCATCCCATCTAACCCCTTGGGGTTTATTATTACCAAAATAGCGACGACACAACTTAGAAAATAATGAAGTAACTATTATAAAAAAATTTCCAATACATATCCTTTTTGGGTGATAATTTCAAATCACTAGTAAAACCCTTACATTAAATTATTTAAATTCATGTTGAACCCATGAAATTATTTAAACATAAAGGCAAGCTTAATTAATAGATCGTGTAAGAATAGAATGATTCTTCTGAGGTCGGGGAGATGCCCGCAACTGTTACCTATAAGTGCGCACTGGGTGAAACCCGTCCCGTAACCTTACCCGGTAAAGAACCACAAGGAAGTAAACCAGTTTAGGCAAACTCTGGCTGACCGACTCAGTTAAGAATGCTGTTAGATGGCTCTCCATAATTAGATGAAGGACTGCCCCTTGAGAGAAGTTGAACCCGGGACCTATTAGTCTCAAGCCCCCTTCAGTCCACCATCCGAACCAACTCAACTACCCCTCACAGGACAAAAATAGAATGATTCTTCTGTGGGTCGGGAAGAAACTCGCAGCCGCTACCTGAAGGTGCACACTGAGTGAAACCCGCCCTGTGGACCAAGCCGGCAATGACCCACGAGGTGGTAAACCAGCCTAGGTAAGTCCTGACTGACCGACTCGATCGAAAGGAACTGTTAGAAGCCCGCCAAAGTGGTAACCCACCCTCCCCAAGGAGAGTCGAACCTTGGACCGCATGCAGTCTAGGCCCTTAGGCGCCCCTGAACTCCCGCGCAACCACCCCCGAAGGAGCAAAATAAAAAAATAGAATGATTCTTAAAGCTATAATGGATGGGTAATCAATTTTGAGTAACAAATGAATGAATTAAATTAAAGAAAATTAAATTAAACCAATTAATGATGGTTATAACTATTATCTGTTGTAGAAATATACATACATATATATATATATATATATATACATATGATGGAGGTGCGTCCAATTTCAAAACCAATTTAATCCACATACATATAGTGGATGAAAATCACCCATTATGCCCTCACATGGTAATGCTGAACTGTACACGCAGGCAAACAGACACAATAAACAACTGATGACTGCATTTGTCCTCTCCCGGAACACTAGCGTACAAACCAACCTTAACCAGAACTTTCATTCACCTCAACCCACATACTTCCTGACAAAATTTCGAAACGATACATGTATATAATGACGTGCGTGAATCATCAACTAATATTATAATAAATAAAGTGGCATTTAATTTATTTTTTTATTTTTTATTCTTATTTTTTATTTTTATTTTTTATTTTATGTGTTTTATATTTTTAAAATCTTAAAAGAAAACATATTTGTTTTGATATTTTTCTTTTTGTGTATTTGGAATTTTTTTTAGATTAAAAATATTCAAAATGATTTTTTGTTATTTTATATTTTATACTTGTTTGATACGATGAAAATTATTAAAAAATTTTGAAATTTTTTAAAAATCTCTAAAACTCTCTAACACATATTGCGCTCCTCACATTTCATGAAATAAATATAAATTTATATATATCTAGGTATTCCAATAATTTTTTACAAACATCAATAAACTTTACAAACTAAAAAAAAAAAATTTCACAAACTCTAAGTAATATTTTACAAATTCCAATAACTTTTCTATAAATATTAAAAATTTTTAATAAATTCTGATATAAACTTATTCTGACAGACTAAATAAAACTATTCACATAATTTTTTTTCCAAACATTGATACAAAAGTTAAAAAGTTTCATTATTTATCTCTGAAAAATACTATTTAATAGCTATGCATTAGACGCTAAAAAATTTATTCAAATTACAATTTTTTGTTATTTTTTATTATTTTTCGTCGTATTAAATACCTCATTTACGTGTAAAAAATACAATTAGTAACCAAATACATCTTGAGACCGCAGAATGAAAATTGAGTTCAAAAGAGGGATAACAAATATCGCGCGAATAAAAAAGGAAATTCGAAATTCTCACCTGAGGAAGAGGGAGTATGACGAAAAGATCGAAGAAGAAACCCTTCTTAGCCTTCAAGTATCTGAGGGCCACCCTCCGAGAGCTGCTGGCGTGGAGGCGGTGGCGGCTCATCTCGTCGCCGCTGACGGCGTAGGAGTGCTTGTTGATTTTGAGCTGGAGCCACATGTTCCAGACATGCAAGGCGTCGGTCATGCAGCGGAGGACGGTGACAGTGATGGCGAACCAGCCGTCGACGAAGAGGCACATACAGAGGTCGCTGATGGAGATGGCGTAGAAGAAGAGAGGGTCGACGAAGAGGCCGGTGGCACAGACCAGGAGGAAAACCCGGTTCCACTCTTGGATCCAAGTGGCTCGCCCGTCCAGAACCTTGCCCACTGACCATCCTCCACGTGGACCGCCGCACTTTCCGACCATGTTTTTCCAGCCATTCGACCTCTCTCGCTCTTGCTCTTCCTCTTCTGCTACTTCTTGTTCTTCGTCTTCGTCGTCTTCGACGTCGTCTTCGCTGTCATGATAAGGACGCGAAATTTCTTGCTCGCTTGCCATTTTTACTGTGCTGAAGGAAGAGAAATAGAGATCGAGATAATATATATATATATATAGAGAGAGAGAGAGAGAGAGAGGGAGGGAGGGAGGGGTTGGCAAGAGTGTGGGTTTGGGTTTCTCTGGGTAAGGGAATATATGAAGGGATCTGTGAGGGTCCGATTGGAACGTGCGCTCAAAAACTAAAAGGAAATAATTGTAGGGGTGAGAGAGATGGGAGGAGGGGGGTGTAGGTGTAGCGAGGTAGCAGACAATTGGAGTGAGATTACCGGATTGCCCTCCTGAATTTGCGATCAGCTTGGTTTGTCGCTCGTCACGCATTGAACAATGACAAATTCTGTGGAAGGCAGCGGTGCTATTGCTGGCCTGGTTTAAGTTTTGTAAGAGTAAGGATAAATAAATTAGTAAATAAGAAAAAAAAAACGGAGTAATTAATTTCATACCTTGGAACTTTTTTCCTTTTAAATTTTGACATCTGGTTGACAGATAATTTTACTTCAGATTCACAGTGGCTCTTATCATTTTAATAAAAAATTAATTCATTATCACAGAGATTAGGAGATGGTCGTGTTTGTAGACGGCCCTACAGACATACGAATATATTATGCTTTTTATGCTTTTAATATGGGAGTTATCGTGGCAACTCTAAATCACTTGCCTAACGTCTCACAAAAAAGAAAAGGCCTCAAATTATTAAAACTTTATTAATAATAAAAATATTAAATTATATTTTATACCAATCAAAATTTACTAAATTTATGAAATTTTTTAACTCTTTCTCCAATCATCACATTTTTGAACTTCTTATTTTAACTCTATCAGTACGTGTTATAATTGTCTCATATTTAAGGCATTAATATTTTTTCTAATTTTATTTAAAGTTCTAAAACACTTTTGAACCTCTTACTTTAACTTTATTTATATATGTCATAATTATTTCATATTTAATATAATAATTATTATTTTTTAATTTTATTTAAAATTTATCAAATAAACACCAACACTTTTAAATTTCCTATTTTTACTTTGTCTATACATATCATAATTATCTTATATTTAATGCATTAATTATTATTTTTTATTTTTTTAAATTTATTAAACAAACACCGAGATTATCTCATATTTAATATATTAATTATTATTTTTTAATTTTATTTAAAATTCTATCTAGTTGATAGTTTTTGAACTTCTTATTTTTAACTTTACCTACATATGTCATAATTATTTTATATTTAATATATTAATTATGATTTTTTATTTTATTTAAAAATTTACCTGACATATATTAATTAAGTTGGTCAACCCTCTCTAAAAATTTCATCTAATACCTATAAATTTATAGACACGGCCCTGGAGTAAGGAGTTGGTCCGCGCTGCCCCTATATCATCATCTGGAACTTCAACGTTGAAGAGTTATTCCTAATGTTGCCAAGCAAACTCTTTGGCAATAATAAATAAACAATATCTCCACGCATCAGTAAGACCACCTGTCAAACAAAATTGGTTCTTAATCCGCACAATTATATTAATATATTAGAAAAAGAATTACCAACAAAAAATATATATATATATATTAGAAAAAGTATTACTGTCCCACCATTAACCAATGACTATGATAATAATATATAATTCTTTTAATAAAAGAGCAATGCCAAGCGTAGCGTAATAGTGCAATCTGATTTGCTTATTTGTGTTGAGTCGTAAAATTAAACCATTCCAATTATGAATAGCAAGGTAATTAAGTGCAGTTACATGCGATATTTGTACTATTATATAGATAAAATATTGTATAGATAAAATATTAATAACATTTGGTATTTAATGAAATTTTCAATTTAGTAAAAATTTTTTTTTCTATTAATACCTTTTAATTTGCTATAACTACTGTTAACTAATATTTTTATAAAAACATATTTTAGTAACTTTTATTAATTAAGTACATTTAATTTTTACATATTTTAGTATTTCTTAAATGCGCTTATTAACCACTCACTACCTTTATATATATATATATATATATATATTCTTTCACTATAACAAATTTATTTTTTTTTTTTTTTGGTGACCCGGAACTCGGCCGCTTTATTACAACCCTCAACGGACCGTGTAGCCGACCGGTAAATCGGGAGGCCGACGAACACCCCACAAGCCTGCCGAACTGGTTAAGTCACATGCTTGCGCGTGTGGTGGGTGGCCCTTGGAATAACTCAACAAGACTGGATTTCACCAGCGGAGACTCGAACCCTTGCAGGTTGTTGCCTCGACCCCCCACAATCAGGAGGTCACCCGCTGAGCTAAGCCCAAGGGTTACTATAACAAAATTTAGATCTACCGACACTAATTTAATGACATTTTTTGAATAAATGACATGGTATTATATACTTATGGTATTTTAAAAAAAAAAATGTTATTAAAACATGTAAATTGGAGTGATTTAATGACATTTTATACAATAATGTCACCATTCACCTATTAATTATGGCATTTTTTAAGCAATGTCATTAAATAACAAATAAATTGTAATAATTTAATGACACTTTATTTAAAAAAAAAGCCACTATTTTTCAATAGTTGTGGCATTTTTATGAACATTGAATCGCAAGTAAATTGCTATGATTTCATGACACTTTATGAAAGAATGTCATCCTTTACCAGTTAGCCATGGCATTTTTAAAAAATACCATTAAATAACAAATAGAATATAATGGTTTAATGACACTTTAATAAAAAATGCCACTCAACAACCATTATGACACTTTTAAAAAAATGTCATTAAATTCTAAATAAAATCTAGTTATTTAACAACATTTCATTAGAGAATGCTACTATTTTTAGCAATTGTAGCACCCTCTGCTCTTTCTGCAGCATCTAATATCTATTTATGTGTTATTTTTTACTAATAAAATATTTAAATCGAGATTGTGTTTGTTTAGTTGTATTTATTTTACTTTTTCTAAGTCGAGTTTAGCCCAACGTCATATTGGGTTGGACAACTGGGTTAAGGGCCCAACCATTCTTTTCTCTTTCCTTCCGTTGTTTTTTTTTTTTTTTTCTTTCTTCTTCCTTTTCTTTTCTCTTGGCTACTTCTAGAAACGAGAGAGAAAGAGAGAGAGGAGAGGGAGGGTAGAGGGAGAAAATGTGCTCCAGGGAGGAAAATCGACGGATCGGGATAGTATTCGACGTCATACACTTCGTGATGGTGTTTGTTTTCTATGGTTTCGCTCGAGGTGGGAGAAATCGACACCAAAAGTTTGGGAGTCTAAACTCAAATCTTCTCATTGCTTCTTTTCTCTTCGGATTCGAGGTGGGTGTAACTTATATTTGTGTTCTAGATATTGTTAAGAGAACTTTGATACATTCGAAGTTTGATTTGGATGAATATCTAAGGATTTGAGTTGATATATACATGTATATATGAATGAGAGTATATATATGCATATGTATGTTGAGATTTTGCATTTATTTGAAATATTATTGAAATTGATGTCATAAATCGTGTTATTGAGATGTTTGGAGGTTTATAAATGATTCATTGTTGAGTTTGAGGCTAAGGAAGGCTACATATTGGCTAAGGATGACCGAGAAGATGAGTTACAGACCAAAACTAGGGTCTGGATGGAGGGCCGAAGTTGCACGCACCCATCAGGCAGGGTACAAAGTCATCCTGAAGCCGCACGCTCCGTGTGGGCAAGCTGCGACCCCTTTTGGATTTTTCTGTTTGAGCTATTTTGACCTTATTTTTCTTAGATTTATATATGTGTGTGCGTAGAACATGTTAAAATAAAAATTATGTGAATTATATAAGATTTAATTAAGGTTTAAATATAACACGTTTCATTCAATATTGAGATATAAGTTATGAAATTTATATGATGATGTTAAATTTGTGCTTAAGGATAGCATGTTATTATTTTAATGTTGAGATATTAATGTTAATTACACATGCTTGAGCATATGATCTGCATGGGGACTGGGGTGGTATCATATGGATGTATACTGTGGTTATTGTTGGCCGAGAGTGCCATATGAATATTATTAACATGCCAAAGCATAGGTCATGTATATTGACAAGATCTATGATTTTGAGAAAAATGATAAAATAAGATTTTAAAAATATCGAATGATCATCAGTCGATATATATGATTAGAGTTTAATCATTTGGAGTTGTGATGATAATTATAAAATATAATTATGAGATTTTCTCTAGACTACAGTCGAATCCTACTTCAACTAAGCAGATGCCTGAATAAGGGTGTAACATGGCTCCTTAGCAGAAAGGTCAGGGGATGTAACACAGTTCCTCTAAGTCTTAGACCAGTGGGGGTATAACACGGCTCCCTTAAGTCTTACACTAGTAGAGGTGTAACATGGTTCTCCACCTGTGATTATATATATTGAGATTGTCATCGGCCGTGAGCTTTAAACGATGTAATTGGTGACCTCACATGCTTTGCTAAGCGTCACCCATTCCAGGATAAGGCTGGGGATAGATAGAGATTAGAGAATGCATTAGCCATTGCATTTCATTACACTTGCACTGTTATATTATATTTTTGTTAAGATTGTTGTGAGTTATATTTTATGTTTGATTACTGTTCGCTCGTGCACACTAGCAAGTCCTACCTACTAGGCAAGTTTGCTTATCCCATCTATATTTCAGGTGATCTAGTGAGGTCAGAGAGTAGCTATTCGAAGCTGAATTGAGACTAATGGATCTAACTTAGTTCTAGATTTTATCTTATTCTTTAAATTATTACACTCATATTTATGCGACTATGGTATGGGTCCCAGAGTTATTTACATTTAAGATTGTATATGATTATGTTATTATGGCTGCGTAAACCTTGGATCGTGTCACCAGGGTGTGATGTTAGCTTTTACTATTATGATATTATTCTTATTATTTTTATATAGGAATGAGGAAGATGTTAGATGCTCTAATTATTATTATATTATGACTTAACTTTGGAACAAGTTTTTGTTTATTTTAATTAGTTCCTATATTCCCATGTCATCTGTCTCGGACAAATAAGTTAGGGCTGTGACACCTTCATTCTATCCTATTCTCTTATCTTTTTCTTTTTTTTTTCCATTCACAAGGTTTATCTTTTTGTGTCCCACATCGATAAAACAATACAACTCCCTTCCTTTTTTTTTTTGCATATAGAATTACTAAGTTGTGACATATTATTTTAAATGATGTGAATGAACTCATGAATTTCTAAAAGAGATAGTTATAAAATTTACTTATTTCAAATATATTAGGTATTAAATATAAAAAAAAATAGTTCTAAAAAATTAAACAACATAAAAAAAACAAAAATAAAAATGTTTAAATAATAATTAAATTGTAATGGCATTTATTAGTACCACAAAAATACTTAATTATGACACTTAAAGTACCATTTAAGGATCATATAAAAATACTATTAAAATAGTAAAGTTTCTATAATGGCATTTTAAAGTACTACTAGCAAATTTATTTAATGTCATTTGAAAGTGTTGATACTTTTCAATTAGTTATCAAAACTGTTAAACAGCAGGCAGCACTTCCATAGGTGCATATTGTGGAATATGTCAGAGAATGGTTATATACGTGACTGTAACGTAAGCTATCTTGTCCTTAGCAGAATGGTCGTATGGGCCCAATCGAGCTCCAAATTGCCTTGTCGATTCGGGTCGTAAATGATCATTCAAGTAAACCTACTCGATCAAGTGCACTCTATCAGATGCCCCTTATTCTCCCAGTCACCCAAGCGAACCGAGAGAAATCTCATACTCGTCTCATTGATCGAAAGTCACCCTATCAACTGCCCCTAATTCCTTCAATCACCCAAACTGACTGATGGAAATCTAATAATCGTCTTGTCATTAGGAATATGCACGCATTTACTGCATGGCATGCGTACAAACGCACATGCGTACTTTAAAAGGGTGTTGCCCCTTCACCTTCTAGCCACGCATCAAGTATGTATTAGCTGTGACATCAGAGTTGTCAGCATGCCACTTTCAAGCCATTGGATCAATTTTTTCCAACCTAAATCTTAGCCATTGATTTTAAGAAAAAAATGATATAAAGAGCAGGGGAGATCCTCCAGTTTCCCTTTACGCAAAATCATCTCTGTTACTCCATTGTTACAACTACAATCGAAGCTATTTCTCCTTATTAGATTCACGTCTCCTCTTGAATTGGTAAGATTCATTTTCTTTTCTTTTATTCTCTTTGCATCTCTTTTATATTTTGGTTCCTAGTTTGTAGTGTCTATTTTTACAGGAAGAACTGTAGGCTTCCGAATCCCCTAGGGTTTGTAGAAAGGCCTAAATATCTAAAGTTTGTCACTAGTGGCTTAATTTTCCTATCATACACATTTCATTTGTCCCAGTTATTTTTGCCCACTGCCATGGGTAATCTTGAGAGAGTTAATCTTGTTGGAAGCAACGAGTCTGATGACGATGGTTACGTCTTTGCTAGGCGTAAAGCTTCCCATGCCCCCAGCACTAGTGGGCCTCAGATAGACAATACTAGGCATATCATCGATGCCTTCGAGGTCACGTTAGAGCCAAACACTCCCGTATTACTATTACTGGTGATGATGATGCCGTATTTGAGGCCTAGGGCATCAGATCTACCATCACCGTTAAAAGAATCTCAGATATGATTTCTGATTTCCAATTTTTGCTAGACCTACTTACCAAGTCCTAGCGAATAATGATTCTGCCTGTTCTTCGAGAGAGGGTGAGATTGCGAAGTATGAAGCCATTTTGATCAGTGGCCTTTGGTTTTCTCTGCCGAAGTTCGTCTGAGAAATGTTGTCCCATCTTGGTCTATCTTCAGGCTAAGTCACGTTAAACAGGTAGCAGATCTTGATCAAGAGTGAGTGTTTTAGGGAGCTGCCACAGGACACGATTTATCAGCAACCGAGTTCCTGCATTTCTATAAAGTTCCTGAAAAAAGCTCGAGATGGTGGTACTTCTAAACGAGAAAGCCCGAGTTCAATTTTATTGCCCATATACCTACTTCTCAGAAGGGGTGGACAGAGAAATATTTCTTCATCTTTGGAAATAGCTAGGAATTTCAGCCATGGAAATCGACGAGGAGAAGAAGATCCAGGTCCCTCAAGTCTAGGTTTGGTCATCATTAAAGGGTACGTCTAGATTTTCTATTTGAGTTCTCTTAGATCTCTTTAGGTCTTAGGGTTCTGATACATCTTTTAACTTTAACCAGCTCGAAAGCCACCTACCCTATCCTCAAAACAAAAAGATCTCCTTCGCCTCGTGAAGAAACATAAAGTTCAAGAAGCTAATTTTTTTATAACATTAGATAATTTGGCCCTCTACCTGCCTAGTCCCAACCCCACAAAAGAAGCCCTAGCGATTAAGCGTGAGCGGAACGAGTTCATAAGTTACACTTTACGAATTCTTATACTTTAACTTTTCTTTTTACTCTTTTTTCTTTCCTTCAACAGATAACACAGTTCTCGACAAGGTCGAGCAAGGAGAAGATTAACTTGAATGATCTCAGTGTAGAAAGAGCAAGCAGATACAGAGATATTTGACATCAATTACTTGGATAGGGTGGGTGAGAAAAAATCTACCCCACAGAGTGCTTCAATGAACCTACCCTAAAAAAAGCAAGGACTGTAAAATCTCCACCCCCATCCACTAGCCAACAAAAGAACATTCTCGACCCTCTTCGTCAATGGGAGGTCATTCATACACCCTCTTCCCCACCAAGAAGAATAGCTTCAGGGTCAGACTTTCAAGATGGGGCATCCTCCCGCCAATCTCTCCTGTTGAACAATGAAGTAGATTGGTAAAGATTACTCTCAACAATCACAAATGCTGACTTAGAGCCATTAAGAGGGTGTCCCAACACCAACATGGTGTATGATATGAATCATGATATCTTCAGGGTATGCTGCTGACTTATTCTTTGTTTAATCATTTGTCTTTTCTTTTCTTCTCCTTTTCTTTAAGGCTGAACCTAATCTTGCTATGTTGATTAGACTATAGTTAGGTCCCTTGTTGTATATACATAATTGGCCAACACCGAGAAAGCTTTGGCTATGTTAGAATATTAAGGCATAATTGATGGATTGTGATATAGTTAATTTTGGTTATTGCCATTGATTACACTTGAAAAGTGTAATTACAAACTCCACATTTTGATACTCATTGATGCATTTAAGTAGTTAATTTCAAAGTTTTATCGTTATTTTATTATTTATAGTATTTATTCTCTTAATTGTAGGTAAAAGGGGAAGATACGTGAGATTAGCAGTGTTGAAAGTGGCTTCCGAGGAGGAAAAAATGGTCCAAAGTTTAGGATAGTTGAAGTGGTGTGCAGCTGAAGTTCCAGCTCGACACCTTGTTAGTATTTGGATCATAACTTTTCACTCACAACTTGGATTGACCTGATTCGTTTTGGGTTGGAAAGAAGACTCAAAGGGCTACAACTTTCGTGCTTTAGCCGAAGCCTGAATCGATCGTTTTCGAGGTCAAAATCGCAGTGGAAGTTGAGGATAGAAAGCTGTCAGAAGCAACAAACGAGAAGTAGAACTTGAAGAACAAAGTTTCTGTGGTCCGGACCACCTGCCAAACGGTCTGGACCACAGTGTATTATGCGCGCACGGTTTTATTCCGTCTTTTAGGGTTTTCTTTACAACTTCTATATAATATCTGCTACATGGCCGACCCAGGGGAAGTCCCTTTTTGATTTTGCACCTTCAATTGAGCATTAGAATAGAATTTTGAGAGTTTTTTAGATTAGTTTTTAAGCTTGGATGCGTGGATTCATGGTTTTCGTTGGAGCTTTCATCGTTGTCTTTGTAGTGATTCTTCACCTCGTCTTTTATATCCGCTTTACGTTGTAAGTTGCACTTTAATCTATTTCGTTTTATTTTGATTTGTTTCGTAATATCATGTTTTACTTGTTTCAATTCTCTTTCGTATGATTGAATGCTATTTTATTATTTTTAAGATGCTTAAAGTAGTCGTAGCGTAAAACCCTAGTTCTTGATGCAACGAATCAAGAATGGGTAGTTCACGAAAAACCTTAGGGTGTTAGTAGAGCCTTCGCATGGGTTGTGAGAGCCCATGCGTAAGGATCTACAGTGTTAAAATCTATTTTCAACTTGTTTCGAAAACATTCAAAATCGAAAATCTTTAACCACACTCGTTTGAAGTCACTGGTATGGGTTTTCGAATATAACCGTGTACATACTTTCGAATAAGGTTAAAAATAGGTTTCGAATTCATTTCTAGTTTCGTTTGTTTGAAAAATTTCGGAAACAAAGGTCTTTAACCATATCCGCTTGAGATCACTGGTACTGACCTTTGATTAAAATATTCTTAACACTTTTCGAATTAAACCCTAATCTAGTTTTGAATAAAAACATCCCAAGGTAAAGTAGTGAACTACCCGGACTTGAAAGTTGGATCAAGAACCTTTTTAGTATCGTGCTTGTTATTTAATTTAATTTATGAGTTGATTTATTCACTTTAGAATTCAGAGTAGATGTTTTGTTTGCATTTTAAAATTAAATTGAATTTCTTTTATTTAGAATCTAAAACAAAAGTTTGAGTTGCTAAAAAATTAGTTTAAATTAAATTAGGTTCACCTACTAATTAAGAGAACAAGTCTAGAGCTTTTAACAAAGCCCTCCCTGTGGATTCGACCTCGGACTCACCGAGTTTTAGAACTACGACTGCCCTCTTGCACTTGAGAGGTACAACCCGAAACACAATTTAGGGTCAGTCAAGTTTTTGGCGCCGTTGCCGGGGAGGGCAACTAAGCGCTAGATTTGAGAGTTAAAAGAGAGTTCACTTGAGAAATTGGGTGAATTTTTCTTTTCTTCATCTCTTTATTAGTAGTTTTCTTTCTTTTGCATATCATATAACCTAGTTTGCATGCTAGTTAACTTAGGTTGCATTTTAGTGTAGTTTTTCTCTTTCTCATTTTATTTTCATTTTTATTTTCTGATCTTAGACATGGAAGTTGGTGATCTTGTACATGGCCCTTTTGATACCCGAGAATACATAGAGTATCTAGGTGGCATGTTTGGATATGCTTTTACATTAGACACCTATAGTATGCTTCCTCAATTCTTTGGGCATGAGGAGGAAGACCCATGTCTTCACCTTGATAGGTTTAAGGCAGCATGTGGTTTATGTGATGATGCTAGAAAGAGTGAGAGACTTAGGTGTATGTTTTTCCCTTTATCATTGCAAAATGTGGCTGGTGACTGGTGCTATGCTGTAAGTGAATGAGTCTGTACTTGGGAGTAATTTCATCAAGCTTTTATTGAACATTTCCTCCCTATTTTTGGTTATTGCCATTTACTGGCTGATTCCAATTTCTATCTTTTGTAACCTAAACTTGATTATAAGTAGAGTATGAGGGAGAAGAAGAAACGTATCTCTCTCTTTTCTGTCTATTTTTTTTTGTTCTGATTCTCAACTTGGTGTTAGAGTAATCCCTTTTTTTTTCTTTATTATTTCTTTTCCAGAAAAAAAAAAAAAGAAAAAAAACCTAGCCACCGCCACTGTTCATCACTGCCAGCAAACCCTCCGACGATCGTTGTTGACCGGCCCCACCACCAACAGGCTCGGCGTCAATCGGCGACTACCACTGGTGAGGATCATCACCGGAGATGGTCTGACGCGCCCGCACGCGTGGCTCAGTTCCCGGCACATGAGCCTCACACAGCTTTCGTCTCCAGCGCGTGTCGGCGCGTCCACCGACGGTTGATCTCCGGTGACACACCACAGCAGTCACCTCTCCCTATTTCTTCTCCTCTCATGCTTGGTTGATGCCTTTGGATGATTCTTGAAGTTTGACTTATCTTCTTCTCGATCGGCTCTTGGATTTCTCACATTTTAGACAACCAGATCTGATGTTCAGTGTGTTATAGACCCTCAATTGATGCTGCTCGTACCTTTTCTTACTTTTTGTCTGTTCGCTCGTAGTTGATCGTTGTTAATCATTCGATTGTGACTTGGAACTTGCTCCCTGTTGTGCTTTGAAACCTTATACGTCGCTGTGTGGTCTTTCTTCTGTGATTTGGATTGTGATTTATATTTGGCCGATGGCTATTAATCCGTCTATTGTCAAGACTACTTTAGATGAAAGTTTTTCACTTGTTTCTGCATATGCTATTTCAATTGAAAATTTTCCAAAATCCATTGTTTGTGAGAAATTGAATGGAGCCGCTAACTATTTAACTTGATCCCATGCTATTCACATATTCCTTATTGGTCGACATTTGGAAAGTTACATTACAGATTCTCCTCCAGACTTAACATCTCCCACATATTCGCAATGGCGTGCTGTTGATGCTAATGTTATGAGTTGGTTATGGCACAGTCTCGAACCTTTAGTTTTTCGAACTGTATCCTTGTGTAACACCTCCAAGGCAATCTGGGATTCTTTACCGATTCGTTTTCTCAGCGTAGTGATATCTTAGAAGTTTTTGCGGCATACGAGCAACTCTTTTCTCTCCGACAGAGAGATAGATAACTATCTGATTATTACAACACACTTAAAGCCCTTGGTGATCGTCTTTTACAACTCCGTCCCTTTCCTGAGACTAAAGTCGAGATGACACGCTAGTGGGATGAGCTTATGACTGTTCTTCTGCAAGCAGGACTAAATGATAATTTTCGTAGTTATAGAGATCAGTTTTTGGCTGGGGAGACTATTCGTCTTTTAGCCAGTGCTTATTATCAGTTGCAACGATCTTCCCTGGGTCATCATCACCGTTCAACATCATCTGCTTCTAGTGGGACAGACTCTGCTGCTTTGATTAATAGTTCTAGAGGTCATGGAGGATTCCGTGGTGGCTCACGTGGTATGGGCCGTAGTTCTCGTGGTGGTGGTCGCAGTTCGGGATGCAGCACCAAAAAGTATAATCATTGTGGTGGTATAAATCACAAAGAGCCATATTGCTGGAAGAAATATGGTCGTCCTGATCAAGCTCACCATGTTACTACTGATTTTGCTAGCTCTGAAGTAGTCTCTGGTTCTACTTCTGGTAAAAGTGATCCTGTTAACTCCAGGGTAGTTTTTCAGGCTCCCTTCTCTCTTGCTAAATTGGATGCTATTGTGCAAGCTCTTCGCATCTCTTACTCTTCTAGTTCCATTGCCACTTTGGCCCATTCAGGTAATAGTGCTTGTTTTTTCACCTCATCTGCTCCATAGTGGATTCTTGACTCTAGTGCTAGTGCTCATGTATCAGGTAATCATTCTTTGTTTTCTAATTTGATTACCACCACTCATCGTCTTACATTAGTTGACGGGTCCTCCTGATCTGTAATTGGCAAAGGACACCTAAACCCTCAGTATCATTATCGTTACCTTTGAGTCTTTATGTGCCTAACTTTTCTTTTAATTTATTATCGGTCAGTTAGTTAACTAGACTCTTAAATTGCTCCATTTACTTACAATTTATAACCCCAAGGGGTTAGATGGGACGGTCTTGGACTGGGACTTAGGGGCTTACCACCCCAAGGTCTCAAGTTCAAGTCTCCTCTCTAGCAAAAACTTGGGGCCAGCCTCCCGGGCGCAAAGCGTAATAAAGGTTGGTAGGACGGGCCTCCTTGGCTGGACGAACCGTATCCAGTTCTTGGGTGTGGGTCCGACTCCCCGCCGCTACGCGAGTTCACGATTTACCGCTATACATGTTGAGGGGCCGGTATGTGTGGCACAAACCAAAAGAGATTCACTCTCTAGGGGTTTGGCCTAGGGAGTGAATCTCTCGAGGTTAAATCCTTTTTTTTTTTTTTACTTACAATTTATAATAATAATTAGGTAATGATAATACTAGAACAGATTTTGTTAATGTCAGAGCTCCACTAATGTTCTTCTTAATTATAGATAGAATTACCCTTCTTTATTATTTAACGCAACCTACATTCTCCCTCATTAATTTCTTTCTTTAAATCTCACTTATGAATTTTTGTCCCTGAATTGTTAATATCAGGGCTAAATTAATGTTTTATTTAATTATTTACAAAATTACTCACCTCTATTATTTTATCTAATCTAGATTCTTTCTTAGTCATTAATCTCTCTCTCTCTCTCTCTCTCTCGTCTCGTCTATTTATCTCTATTTTTTTTTAAATTATATTATTCTCGATTTTTATCTTTTTGAAAAACATCTCTTCAAAATATAGTTAAATAATAAATTTTCATTTTAAACTTAAAAATTATTAATGTGTCATTGAATTATAAAAATACTTCATTTGAAAAACATCTCTTTTCAAAATATAGTTAAATAATAAATTTTTCGTTTTAAATATAAAAAATATTAACACTTGATTGAATTATAAAAATATGTTTACTTATTTGTAATATTTTATCTAGTATAGTTGAAGGTTTCTTACTAATATGAGTTTTTTTTTTAAGATTTATAAAATTTTAATGCAACTGTATAAAAAAAATTATACTACTAGAAATTTAGACTCCTACTTAATTTTGACTATATTAATTTTAAATAAAATTATTAAAATAATTTTATTAAAAAATTATTATTACTATTAGATTGTCAACGTTAAATTTTTTACCATCTTTTTAAAGAATATTATCTTTTCTATGCATAATATATATAATTATGAGAACTTTGGGATTTTGTTTGATATCAAACATTAGAAACCAAATTCTATTTATTTTTTAAGGGACAAAATGTATTAAAAAATTTTATATTGATAAAAAGTAAAAAAATTATAATTTTTTTCTAAAATGAGAAATTTATTATTTAACTATATTTTGAAGAGAGATATTTTTGAAAAAGAGTTTCTTTATAATTCTATGGCACATTAATAATTTTTTGATTTAAAATGAAAAAGTCATTGTTTAACTATATTTTGAATAGATATGTTTCTTTGAAGAGATAAAAAGAGGGAATAATATGTTTTTTAAAAAGAAAAACAAGAGATAGAAATGAATATATAAGATGAGAGAGATAAATTAATGAGAAAGAGAATTTAAGTTAGATAAAATAATAGATGAGAGTAATTTTGTAAATAATTAAACAAAATATTAATTGAACTTTCACATTAACAATTTAGGGACAATTAGAAAAAGATATTAATAAGGGAGAGAGAATGTATATTGTATTAAATAATAAAAAAAGATATATAATTAAAAGGATCATTAATGAAATTCTGATATTAATAAAATCTGTTCTGACATTCTTGTCACCTTAATAATTTTATCTATGTATAAATATATGTTGAAAGCCCAATTCTAATATTTTGCCTTAAGCCTCAAAAAAATTGGACCAGTCCTGATATTCGGTCTCCTCTTGCTTTATTTCTCTCTTCTGTTAAAAGATTTAAAAAAAAAATAATAAATAAGCTGTGGAACGCATTATTTAACAGCTCAACCTAATGTTTTAACAGCCTCAATCCCGCACTTTAGTTGATTTGGAATGTCAATTGAATACCTAATTAAATTCCTACTCTCCAACTAACCCGTCCCCGCCTTAATTAAGGCCCGCTCTCAGCCAACAAACCCAGCCGACAACTCTAAATGCCCCTCTCCAAGTCAGATGGCAAGTGCTCTTCCAGTTTGATTGACATAATTGCCCTCGTCTCTCTGCACCGTGTCTGGTTTTCATTGGCCGCTTCTCTCGGCTATTCTGCTGCTGATCTCCGTTAGTGCATTAATGGCTTGTACATTAACCCTCTCGAGCCGTTGAGGTTTAGCGTACTCACCCATTAAAAAAAAACAAAAAATGTTAACGTACTCCACCTTATTGCATTAACAAACCGGTGGGGTTGCTGGTGCAAGCGGACGTCAAATTTTAATTAATGACAGTTAAATGCCCCTTTGAAGTCCGACTCTTGGTTGTTCTGTGCTGTTCCGGGTGTTCCCGTTCTTACGCAGCCAGCTCTACTCAGAGAGAGAGAGAGAGAGAGAGAGAGAGACAGAGACAGAGAGAAAGGAAAAAAGAGAGAGAGAGGGGGGACTGAATTCGGAATTCCAAGTCCCTCTGCAAGAGTTTATCGGAACCCTTAATGTTATGACCTAAAACGGCCGTTGTCGACCTGAATTGTGTCAGATTCCGGGGAGGCCATGGCGATAGTGGACCGCCACAACAAGTCTCAACCCGACCGGAAGCTCTGGGGGCTCTGCCCGTTCTGGCAATCAGCAACTGCTTCTTCTTCCTCCTCCTCTTCTACTCAGAACTTTCATAGGCAGAATTCGAGCCACCAAAACGGAGGCGTCGCAACCAACACTCGCCCTTCGAAAACGGTTTCTTCGGTGGCCAGGTCGCTGCTTCCGACCAGGAGGCGACTCCGTTTCGATCCGGCCAACAATCTCTACTTTCCCTGTGCGTATGGGCGTTTCATTCGAATTTTATGACTACTTTACGTTGACCTTTTATTTGTCAAATTCTGTCAGGTCTTGTCTACTTCTGCTCTGTTTTCATGTTGATTATCAATCCACAAATAATTTGATTGGGTTTGAGAGTATTTGTTTTTGTTCCATCAGCCCTGGATGCACAAATCCAAAAATTTCTTACATGCCTCATTTACTCGGATTATTTCTTGTAAATTTTCTTGGTAGCTAAGAAAATTTTTGGGTAGCCTAAGAAAATTTTTTGTTTTGTTTTAGTTCTTCCTAATTGATTCCTTATGTTAAACTTAGTGCTGTAAAATGTTGTTCATTTATAAGCGCGCACACGCTCTCGCATGGACCTTCGTCTGATTGTTTGTATTGTTTATCTAACTTGAAGATGAACCGGGTAAGCAGGCCAAGAGTGCTGTAAGGATTAAGAACACTAGCAAGTCTCATGTAGCATTCAAGGTATTACTTTTTAATTTTTTTATCATACTTTATTTGTTTGTTTATATTGTCTTAATAGTTGGTTTCAATTATTAATGAGAGTGGCTTTACAGCAGATATCTATTCTAATATATTAAAATTTGAGGGATGGATGCCAGAGTGATATGTGGTTCATAAGAAATCAAGGCGTGTAGCCTCCTATAACCAAATATACCGAAGGGCAGTAACAAACCCCAAGCCAAGCTAGGGGCGGGGCCCACATAAAAAGCTTTTAAGATATTAGATTTTTATAGATTCTCCCACATGCATGCGAATGCCTTTCTGCATATCTATTGTCATATATCATATGTCTATGTAGGGATATCAATGGGATGAGTATACCTACTGAACCTGATAAAAATCTGTTGAAAATATCTTAATAGGATTGAAATGGATTTGGAATTAAAACTTATTACCCATGTAGATTTGGGATTTGCCTGTAGGGCTATAGGGTACCTAGCACTCATATGGTACCCGTTACGTTTGGGTAGATCCAGAAATTTTGTTGAGTGGGCATAAAATTAAACAAAAATAAAATTTACAAATTTTTAAATAACAAACCTTAAGTCCTGTTTAAAAGTCTAAAATTTAGCAATTTCTGGTATTTTTTGCCAAAAGTTGCTAGTTGTATTGGTAAATTTTGACAACTTTTAAGTTGAGCAAGTTACTGTAGTTGAGTAAAAAAGTGGCAAATTTTAACTAATTTGACAAGACAAAAAGAATTATCAAACGTATTTAGAAAGGAAAATTTTAAATTTAGTGGAGGCAATTTATATATTATGCATTAAAAAAATAAAAAAATTTATACAATATATATATAAAATATATACAGATTTTTTAGCCAGTGGGGGCAGCTGCACCTGCCGCATGCTAAATTCACCACTATGCTAAGTACCTATTTAGTATAATATAATATATATCTATATAATTACAATTTTATCCCTAAAATAAAACTGCTTTGATCTGTAATTTGTGAATTTGGTAGTGGAACTTCCTCTCCCTTCCTTAGTATTCCTCTTTTTTTTTTTTAACTGAAATCTTGAGCACTCTAAAGAGTCATTACTAATATATTTGACTATTTACGACATTTGACTATAAATATATGGAGAGCATTATTAATAAGCCCCTTACTGGGCCAAGCTAAACAAGCCCAAAGGTCAAGATTTGAATAATTTGGCCCAATGGTCCTATTGAAGGCCCAAAGCTCATATGGAATTGAGGGCCAAATTATAGCAACTAGGATCCCTCACCCCCAATAGAACTACAATCTAGATCATGCGATCCTAGCTAAAATTCATTTGCAATCTGGATCATGAAACATGTTGACCCCAATAAAAAAAAAAATTAATTCATACTCTATAGTATAGAGAAAAGACAGGAAAGAAAGGAGAGAATAAAGTAATAGTTTATTTACTTATTGGAATATTGAATTGGTTTTATTTCATTTGCTTAGATATCTGTAATTTTAGAATTTTGAGTATTTATTGAGACTATGTTATGAATTATGACAATTACATATTATTTTACTTGTTTCTTCTATTTACTATTGAAATATCTCAAATTATATATATATAGATATATATATATATATATGTATATATCTATACAAGGATACGTATGAACAACTCATTCATAAATGAACCACAACCTAAAATAGAGCTCCAATTAAGCCTACCTCCATCCGTATCGCTTATTAAAGAAAACACCAAATTGTGTGCGTGTTTCATATCATGTACCATAACAAATCATGTTTTGGGCGGCTTTGGGTCAAATCTACAAAACCAAATGGACGAGGCCTTTGGTTTGCTACTAAGAACATTAAGCATCCCTGACAAGCCCTTAGAAATATTGAGGCACTTAGCTATGAAAGGAATTAGCCTTCATAGCAATACAGGAAAGTTCAAAGAGGGGGGGCTTCACCAACAAGAAGACTAACTGAGGGGATTGGTTAAGTCAATGTAATGTCGAGAAATGGGTCGATAAATGACCTTACACACCTACCCGTGGGACTTGAGAGGTAGTTAGTAGTATGGTGCCTGAGGAGGGGGTAGGTGTGGGACTTGAGAGGTTGTTAGTAGCATGGTGTCTGAGGAGAGGGAATCTCATTGTACGAATTAGCGTTACAATTCATTATATTGTCGGATTGAAGGGACACAAATTGGCACAATTGCCTGGTATGACTAAGTGGAGTAAGGTTTGTCCCCAGTTGTGGTCCTTGGACATGGTAGAGCTTAGCCAATTGGTCCCCAACAGACACTTCGTAGATAGAGTTGTGTTGCCTGGTCTCCAAGCCACCAGGGGAGTATATATGACCCAACAGTGGAGACCTTTTGAAGGAATCTTCTTCTTCCTCATGTGACTTGGGCTCAAGGAAAACCCTATAATGCCAAGGCAAAGCCCCTCTATTTCACTAACATTGCCTTGTCCTCTTCTCTAGCTCGTCACTTTTAGCTTCAGGTTTGCCCTGTCATCCATCTATAATTCTTAGCCTCTCCATTGAAATAAACAGAGTTTTGCCTAGACCACAGCTACATCTACAATATACATAGAGGATTGTCAAATCAACCTCATATCTCATGTGTTGGGGCCAACCTGTGAGAAGGGTGGGTTGTGAATACTACAACCTTGTAGATTGTGATTTGACACTATTGTTTGAACAAAGGAACTGAAAGTATTTTCTGTTTTTACATAGCACTTTGAACTTATAAGCTACCTACTAGGTTTCCATTGCAAGAAAAAGAACAATGCATTTGTTGATATCATGAGGAGAGGGAGGGGGGGCATATGAAATGCCCTGTTTCTTTTTTCTACTTGTAATATTAATACATTTACTTTTTTCAAATTTCTTACTGATTTGATGATCCTTGCTTCAGTTTCAAACCACTGCACCGAAGAGCTGTTACATGCGACCTCCTGGAGGTATCCTTGCTCCCCGAGAAAGCATTATTGCTACTGGTAATAATCTATTGCTTGCCTTCAGTTGACATCTGTGTAATGCACAACTTTTAGTCAAATGGTGAAGAAGTAGTAAGAAATAATGCTACTTTATTTTCTGAGATGGTGCTGTATTCTATGATTCTATCTAATATTGTTACAAAGCAAATAATGTCTGAACATTTAAATTAGATTATATTTTTTATTTTATTATCATTGCAATAATTACTGAAAATTAAAGGAAGAAATATTTGCAGTATGAACGTCGTTGTTGCTGTCATTTAAGAAAATTATGGATAGTAACAAAAGCTAATAATATGGTATACAGATAAAAACAGGGCAATGCCGTTGTATTTAGTAGAAGTTAAAATTAGTGGAAAAAATTTTGGAAGAAATAATTACAGGTGCTTTTGCTCGTAATACCTAATAGGTATGCTAGGATAATTTAAAATATAAATGTGTGACATGGACTTGATTGCAAAACAAGTTATGGCTAGTTGGATCGCCAGAAGGCCTAGAAGACTCACATAGATTAATGGGTCCAATGACATGACAATTAGGGTGATGGAGACCATGACGGGCGTTTCCATCTTAAATATCCTGATAGGAACACAACATAAATTGAATATGCTTATTTAGGAATTGAAGATTTTTTGGAGAGATAATTTTATTTATTTTCCTTAGATAATTTTATTTACTTCACTTAGATAATGTGATTTTATTTTATTTGATTTCAACCCTAGCCTATATAAAGGTTAGGAATTGTAAGAGATGGCAATTTTCATTATAGATTGAATATAGATTTCTTTGAGATTTTTTTTCCCTTTAACTTCTGCTTGAAAGATTAGGGTTTACTTGCTTTTGGTTGCGTCAAGATTAAATGAATAAGGAAAAAAGTTATTACCATTGAGAAAAAGTAATAAAAATGTTAAGTATGCTTATCTTATGCATAAAGGCATTATAATTGCAAGGTCATTAAAAAAAAAAAAAATCAATGCTTTAGTTGTTTATATCTAACATGCATGCACGTCCTTTATGCATTTAATCAGGTGGAGACTAATAGAATTTATTGTCTCTCTCTCTGTGTGTGTGTGTGTGTCTTTCTTTTTTTTGGGTGGGGGGGTGGGGGAATGGGTTTGCTCTCAGTTTGCATGCTTGATAGAGATGACAATTTTGACCCGCCTCGACAGGGTCCCATCCAATCCTAATTTGACAAGTGCGATTATTTTTAAATTTTACAAGTAACGGGGCAAGTTAGGATATAAAAATAAAATACCGTAGGGTTTGGGTATAGGAATGGTAACTGTAGTGTATCCAACGGGTATTACTCGAACTCACCCTGATTATCCTGATTATAGGGTACACGAGAGGTATTATCCAATTACTGCTCATATTACATGCACCAATTACCCATTTATTGGGTACTTAGCAGGTATTATCAGATTACTCATCTAAGTTATTTGATTACCAGTTTAAATTATTAGATACCTGAATTTATGCTAATAATACTATCAATTCGGATACTCAATTATATATATATTGTGTTCCAAGAACGAAATCCATTTAATTAATGCCAATAACTTAAGATTTTGGTACCAAATAACTTAAGATTTTGATACCAAATAATTTATTTTTAACTTAAGATTTGGTTCTCAATGTAACGAATGAACACTATTTTTTTTTTTTAACTTAACTATAGTAGAGGTTTAAGACGAGATTAAATTTGAGTTTTTGCTTTAATTTTATTTTTTTAATAGTAATATAATAAATTTTACTAAGTAAAAAATATTTTAAAACTTTTATTGAAAGATAACTTTTTTAGTGTTTTAAGATGTAAAATCACTTATAAAGTTATTGTATTCAAAGAATTTTTTAATCCTTGTTCTTAATTTAATCACCTCATATTTGAAGATTATAGGTACCTGATTATCCGATGGGTTAAGGGATGTTAGTCAGATAAAAATACTCATCAGGTATCCACCTAGCCTAGGTAATTTTTTTATCCGATGGATTCGGGGATGGTATTGATAATACCCGACCCCAATCCGATCCGTTGCCATCACTAATGCTTAATCCTTAACAAGATTTGATCTTTTACCAAGTGTTGCAAAATCAGGAGTATGAACAAGTCGGTTATATGTTAGTCACAACTGCAGAAATAGTTGCAGAGCAATAAAATGAAATTAAATATAAATAGATGTGAGTCACATGGCATTGCCTGGATAGGTTAGAAAGTATAATGTCACTACAAGGGTAAGAATCTGTTAAAAAAACTTGTTCTTCCCATCTACCAATATTCTTCTCCTCAAGTGGAGGCATGTATTTATGTTGCTGTAAATAGTTCAGACTTGTATCTGACTTATTCTTTTGAATGTCATTGGCAGTGTTCAAGTTTGTGGAACAGCCAGATAACAATGATAAACAATTGGATCAGAAGAGCAAGGTCAAATTTAAAATCATGAGTTTGAAGGTGAAAGAAGGAACAGATTATGTGCCTGAATTGGTGAGTTGTAAGGCCTCTAATGTTATTGATCAGTTCCTGATATGATGCCTATTTTTATTTTCAATTACGAGTTTCATTTTTGTTGGATAAAACTCAATACTCTTAAAGGGGGAAAAGGAGAGCCTGAAGAAGTGTGCTGCAGCATTAATTCCCATTCATGGTCTGATGTAGTGTTCTATCTGGGAATTAAGCACAATAATATTCTTTTAACTCGTAACGGTATGCCAGTATAAGGTTTATTAGATGATTATTCATTGCTAATGCTAATATAAGGTTTATCAGATGATTATTCATCACTGACATGTTCTGATCACTGTAACCATCTGGATTGTATCTTTTAGGGAATTAAATTTTCTTAAGTCCAATGGCTTGAAAGTTTTGTAATTTAGAAGCATGAAACTATCCAGTGGTGTTGGTTTAGTTTTCTATAATTGCTTGTTCCTGTTAGTCACCATTTGATCTGGTTAATAAATTTCTTATTTAAAAAAAAGTTATTGAATCCAATAGTTGTAAACACGTTGCCCAAACTAATTTTTTCTTGGATAAGTAAAAAATATATTAAGAAGGCATCAAGGGGATGCTGCTGAAGAACAAAAGATCTTGCTCTAAGAACTATGTTGTATCCTTGTGTTCAATGTAACCCAAGGCACAAAATTTGTTCATCAATTAATCATGCTTCTCTATTGGTTACTAATTGCACTAGTTTTTTAAGAATCTGATTATAGTTGTAACCTCTGTCATATTTCTTATGTACTAAAATAGGAAAAAAATCTGCTTTAAAAAAAAAAGGGTACAAATCTGCTAAAGCTGGGAAATCATGACACGATTTATTTATTTATCTATTTATTTTTTTGGGGGTGAGGGGTATTTTCAGCCTGAAAATCATATGCTTTGGCTTGTTAACTATGGTCATTTAAGAAGCATTTTCTAGTTTCCAGTGTTCTGAATTGAAATTTACTAGTTAACCCTTTCCGTACAGTTTGATGAGCAGAAGGATCAAGTAACCATTGAGCGAATTTTGCGTGTTGTGTTTTTGGATGCGGAACAACCTAATCCTGTAAGTAAATTAAATGAATTTCATTGCATATGTGGTGATGAATGTGTTCATTAATCTATTTCCATGATTTTCATGACTAAAGTTCAATAACCACATTGAGGTTCTTTATGCTAGGTATTGGATAAACTGAAGCACCAGTTGGCTGAAGCTGAGGCTGCACTTGAAGCACGAAAGAAACGTCTGCCTGACACAGGTACAAGAGTTGTTGGAGAAGGTCTTGTTATAGACGAATGGGTAAGTGTTATATTGCTCCTTTTCTAAACGGTGAATAACTTGATATTCAGAATTTTCTCAGCTTTCTTCCTTTTAAGTCATATATATACATTTTTCTTCTTTTTTCCTTCTTGTTTGTAGAAAGAGCGAAGAGAGAAATACCTTGCTCAGCAACAAGTTGATGCAGTAGATTCAGTGTAAATTGCAATTTGCTTCTCGTAAGTGCTTCTTTTGCCGAGAAATATTTTTTTGACCGCCTTGTATTTTAATTCCATGTGATGATGGATGGAGGTGGAGGCGGAGGTGGAGGTGGAGGCGTTCATCCAATGCTTAATGTACAGAATATTGTGATAATCCATATGTCAATAATGTCCTTGTTTGGGATTGGGATGTCTGTCTTTGTGTAGATAATGGATTTTGTTTTTATGGGAAAAATGATATATATATATATATATATATATATTTATCTGTTTCAGTGTGTACAAGTGTGTGCATGCGCATGTGAATTAACGGAGTTTTGAAATGGATTGATGAGATCATTCTGTCCCCTTTCTATTACCTAGTAGCTTTACTATTTATGCAACCTTACCAAACATGGGACTTAAAATCATTTCAAGTGTTAAGTGTCTTAAACAAATATTTTTTCGGTTGAATTTGCTTGGGAGAATTTTTAGTGTTCAAGTGATTGAGACTGGGGAAAGATCAGTTCAAAGTAGCAATCAAAAGAAAAGTAAGAAGGCATGGTGGGTATGGGGGACCATCGAACCAATGTTCATGCATAGAATACTGCCTTAAAAAAAAATTCCCTACTTGGACTGAATATGACAAGTAATTATGGAGAGGAAACTAAGGCCACACCTTCATTGATGGTTTCGGCCTTTGGTATTTGTCTTGTAAATCACCTTTTGCCTTGTAGGCCACGTTATAAGGATTAGATTAGAGGACTCTACCTGCTCGGTGGCAGGTCACTCACTTTTTTGAGTCTCGTAGTGTATCATCCATTTGAGAATGAAGGTCGTAGTGAAAAAGGCATGCACTGTTGTTGTTGTTGTTACTTTGGGAGCTGCCTTTGCAGGGCTCAAAGATCATTGTGTCTTTTCGAAACAATCCGCTCTCAGGTGGAATTGGATTGCGGTTGGGTCATCGAAGAAGATGAGTCAAGCAGGCCTTTTTCACGGTGCATCTGATGCATCAAAGGAAGCTAAGGGATGTAGCGGTAGTCATGAGAAGCCATCTGCTGCAGAAGAATCAATTAGGCTTGTATCCTGTCTAAGTTGCTGGGGACCCTATTGAGTATTCGTAGGTGCATGTCTTGTAAAACTATAGTTCAGTGAGTCTGCTCAGTTTCTATTGTATGATGACTCCCTCTCTAATAGAACTTCTGAAGGACATTGGCTGTTCATCTTTAGGTGCTCTGTATATCTGTGGCTAGAAAGCCAGCTAATGGAATACTATTCTGTACTTGTGTTATCTATATTTATATTATTATTATTATGGCACCGGTTAGTGTGCCAAAAAACACAATAAAACTTCAACAACCACTAAAAACCACAAAAATTCTATATTATACTTTTACACATCCCACCTTTGCTAATTTAAAAAAAGTTAAATATTTTGCTTAAAAAAAATTTGAACCCGGAGGAGGTTAATCAAGTAGAAATTTTTTTTTTTTTTGGGGTAATCATGTTCTCGAACTCCAAAGGTTTTGTGCGACTACCATTGTGGAATAGGCTCACAAAAACCGTTAGAACGGATTGGCAAAAACTGTTCTAACACTATCGTTGTGTTCTGTCGAAACATTGCGGTGCAAAACATAAATTGGGATTTTTTTGAATCTGTGAGAACGGATTTTGGAAAATTGTTCTAACCAAAATCCGTTCTAATGGTTTGTCACTGTTCTTTTCCAAAAAACACGATTTTGAGAAAAAAAATCAAACGTCAAAATTTATCCAAATCAAGTTTTATCTTGTTTTTTTCTTTTCTTTTTTTTTTTTTTTTAACCACTCCAAAAGTGCTTAATGTCAACACTACGTGTAATAGCGAGATTTCAAAATTAATGAGGTTTTATTTTGGTAAATTTTTTTTTTATCCTATAATGCACTGAAATTACTATAATTAATTATCACTTCAATGGTATTGAAAAAAAAATTATTACTATTATATAATTAAGAAATTTTATCTATCTATTTTTTTTATTTCCTTAAGTGCTCTTTAATTACTTATTATTTTCATAATTTTTTTATTTTTTAAATACTTTTTAATTAGTTAATATTTAGATACTTTTATCAAAACTAACATTAAAATTTACTAAATCGAAGTCAAAATGTGCAAATAAGAAGATTCCATATTTCCCTATCGTAGGTTTTAACAAATAATAGTAAAATTTTACAAGTAAAAACAAAAAGTAAAATTACTGTATTGTCCCCTTTTTATCAAGTCTCCAGCACAAAAAATGGTACACAGATCAATCCGTTGCCGAATCCCAATCATGTTTCATACCATTCAAAAGCCTCTCCATCTCCTAAACGTAAAATCAGATATATATATATATATATATATATATATCTATAAAGAAGCAATTAACCTAAGTGTTGAAAACATCCTGTACGGAAAAATAATAAACAGCCAAGAAAAGAATTTTGGAAAGAATCTGATCATTTAAAAATGCAAAATCTTGAAACACCGTGACCCAAATTTAAACAGACAACCAGAATCCATAAAAGCATTTATAGATCAGGCGGCAATTGGAAGTTTTGGGCACCAAGTATAAGATGAGAGGCATGCTCAACAAAGACGGCGACTCCGCATTTGCTGCCATTGAAACCATCCCAGAGTGGGAAATTAACAGCCCCAGTGATGTTCTTCTTGGGAGTGATGTCTTTGACAGAGCAGAGCTTCTCCAGCTTTCTGACCACAAAGTCATTGGGGAGTACTTTGTCTTTGTTGACGCCATCGTTGCAGTTAGTGACCAAGCTGTTCTCGTACAGAGCCACCAACACATTGGCGCCGTCGCCGTCCACCTTGTTTCTCAGAGCCCCTTTCAAAGACACTTGCAGTGTCTCCGGTGATGGCCTCTCGAACGTTGCCTGATCATTTAAAATCCATTTTGGATGAGATTACACACACACAAACACATATATATCGTTAATCAGAAAAATAAAAATAAAAATAATGTGATAGGGTTAATCAGAAAAATATTACTAAAAATAATGAGATAGGGCCAATACTTTAATTCAAATATTACTTAGTCAGTTTAATATTTTAAAGTGATACTTTACTTTTTTTTTTAAGTAATATTTCCTAATTATCCATCTCATAGTATTGCCCCTTTTTCTTAGTTACTCTCTTTCATATTTTGTATTGCTTTATGTTATGAAAAACGGATACTTACTTAACCAACCCCTCCTCTCAAAAAAAAAAAAAAAAAAGGGAGGAGAAAAACAGATACTTCAAAACAAGTGTTATATTTATACTCAACACTTATCATATAAACACTCTTTTTTTTTTTTTTTTAGTTAAGCCATATAAATATACTCTTCAAACACTGAGATATGTGACAGACTCTCCAAGTGTCATCGTCTAATTATTTTATTTTTTTAAATATATAATTAAAATAAACTTAATTAGTAGCTGAAGCTACCTAAAATTTTTGTATATTGAATTAGTTTTATTTTAACTGTTATATTCATATGTATAATTAATAATAATATATTAAAATTACATTTATAAATATATATATATATGTCATATATACACACACGTACACACATACATTTTTATTGTATTTTTGTCATGTTTGTGTTCTCCCTTTTTTCTTTAATTATCATATTTATGTTGATATTTATATTGTGTCTGCATCTATATTGGTATATTTGCTTCTTAGATTTTAACTATATGTTATTGTCGCTTTCCTTAATTGCTTAATTCATATTTTATTGAAACACTGTTATTCTTTTCCAGGCGTATTGTCGAGAGACTAAAAACATTTGAAAGTGTTGGTGGCAAGATTACATGTATGAATGGGAAAGGAAAGAGGGAGGGAGGAGGCTCTCAAAGAGCAGAATTATTATAGATATTTTATATTTTATAATTAAAAATTTTAAATATAAATATTTGGTTTAATCTCTCTGTCACAAATTCAGAATAATTATAAAACAATTACAACAACAATCAATCAATAACATAATTTACAGCCTCGGACACTATTACTCATCTTGTTTTGATGGATCTTCTCATCATAATTTTGTCGGAACGTAGGCTGGTGTTGGTCATTTCATAAAACTAATGCTGTGTTTGGAGGACTTGTGACCCAGAAGAAGAAAATAATATATATAAATTCATTTTTATAATTAATCAAATAAAAATTATTTTTATTAATATTTATTTATTTTCCTATTATTGTTTTTAAGTTCAATGATACAGGGAGTGCTTAGAATTTTACAAAATTCAACGAATCTTTATATCTCTATAAATTTTAATTTTTTTCACTCACTATAAGCATACAAAATTACAACTTTTACAATTCCAAATTAACACCCCTAAAATAAAATAAATTTACCTAGCATTCCATTCATTTTGATTTTCTAGATTTTCTCTTGGGCTTTCACTTTCTTTCTATGCAAATCTAATCACCAAACACACACTGCAAGTTTGCAAAATCTATACATAGGATAGGAGTGTTTGGTTGGTAAAAATCAATCAAAATTTATTAATTTTTACCAATTTTTTATAATTTTTTTTCTAATTAAATTTTATCACATATTACTTTAATATCAAATTTTCATATTTTTATCGTACTTTTTCATCAAACTTTTGTTAACCAAACACCCTCATAATTTTAATAAATACTGTAGGAAAGGAAGAATCAAAGGTAAAGCTGACCTGGAGGGTGGGAGAAGGGAAACGAGGTGCGGAAGCGATGCAGGAGAGCAGAGCATCTTGATCGTTGGCAACGCAATGGGCCTTGCCCTGAACCACGACTTGTGGGGTGAACATAGTGTCGAGGTGGAGGGCCTCTACGTAGGCCTTCTGCCTGACCGTCCACTGGCTCGACCCGTAGGGGTCCTTCCAGCCCTTGTAGTCCCAGTAATCCACATGGAACCCCAGCACAATCACCGGCACCTCCAGGTTGAAGTCACCCCTCCCCAGCCTCGACAGCACCAGCTCCGCCTCCGGGGAGGTCCCGCATCCCTGCGACGAGAACAGCTCCACCACCACGGGCCCTCCCCTCCTCTGCTCCTCCGCCGTGAGGTCCGCCGTCGAGTTCTCCAATGACTCGTCCTTCGACGACGAGGAGGAGGTGCCTTTGCCGAAGCACCAGAAGAGACGGCGCGGCATTGTACGGTGCTACGTCGTCGTCTCAGGCTGCTGGATAACGGTGGCGGTGGGTCGGATTTATTGGTTTTGGATTTTATATTACTCCTTTGGTTGATCGGAAAAGGAGATCAGCTGAATTGGAGAACGGAGGAGCAGAGAAATAAGAGAGAGATTATGGCGGTGGCGGTGGGGAGAGAAAGGTGGCGAAAGAAATGCTGAGAAGGGCTTGAATATTTCCTATATATACGCGTGACAAGTCTCTCTCACTCGCTCGAGCTATTTTTGAAATTAATGAAAGTTAAAATGAAAAAACAAAATTGAGAAAAGACAGATAGAGAGTCATGGAATGGAAATTAGGTTGTGGAGGTGAGAGAGGTCTTTTGTTGGCTTGCCTCGAGGTTTCGTTGCCGACACGAAAGTGCCGGTGACACGTCGGTTGTCAGTGGTTGCGGATCCGTTGTGTTGACATTGGTTGGTAATATATATATATGTATATAATTAGTCTGATGACTCTGATGATAGATAGATAGTGTCGTTGGTGTTTTGATTTCATTCCTGGCCACCGTCTACTTATTGGTGAGGAGGGTGGGAAGGATGCCTTGACGCGGAATCTGCTTTCTTAACGGGGGACGGAAATGATCTGTCTCTTAAATGGATCCACCGCCTTTACACCTGTTAACCCCACTTTAATTCTCAAAAGAACACTTGGAGGCATTTTGGATGATAACGAGTGTAAAAAATTAAAAAAAGTGAGTTGTATCCGTTATTTTATGGCGTTTAAAAGTTCAATCAAAATCTATGAAAAAAATCTGTTAGAATGATGAAAAAACAGGTTGTTTCAACAATTTTGGACAAAAATTGTGTCAACAAATTGATAAATATTAAAAAAAAATAGGTAACTTTTTGTAATTTTTTTAAACGTTTGTAATATTTAAATTTTGAAAGTAAAAGCATAGAAAACGAAAATAATAAAAGTTGGTAAAAGTGGATAACTTTTTATAACTTTTGGTAATTTTTGACCAATCAAATGGGACCTTGAGATGGAAAAAAATTAATTTTTTTCTTAGCTTTGCCTGTTTAACAAAATTGTCAAATTTTAATTTTGTGTTTAATTTTTAGTTTTTTTTTTTTACTCAGTTATTGATTTTCAATTTTCAATTTATAATAAAAAAAGAAAAACTTAAAAACATGTTGATAATAATAGTTATTAGTCGGTAGTTATAATATTGGGGGGATAGGCAGTGGTGGATGGTGGTGATTGGAGGCAGAGTGGTTGGAAGTGGGTGACGACTGGTGGTGGCCAAAGGTGGGTGGCGGCATGTGGTCGGGGTGGTCGCCAATTGGCATTGGTTAGAGGTGGATGATGGTTGTCAGAGATGGTCACGGTTGGTAACAGAGATGGTGGCTAATTGGCAGTGGTTGGATGTGAGTGATGGCTAGTTGATAGTTATCGGAGATGGGTAGTAGTGACGGTAGTGGTGGGATGTGGGTGATAGTCGGCAATGGTTGGTGGTGGCTCGGTAGCTGTGGGTAATGGGTGATGGTTGTGCCTAGTAGCGATTGTGGAGAAAAATGAAAACATGAGAAAATGCCATTTTCATGTTTTCATAATTTTTAAAAATTTTAAAAATAGTTTTCATATTTTCTAAAAATTGAAAATAAATTTACTAAACTAGTTTTGATGTCTAGTTTTCAAAAAAACAAAACTAAAAACAAAAAATTTTGTTAAACAGGCCCTTAATAGCTAGATTTTTAGTTTTAATTAATTTGATATTTTGCGCTTCATGGTTTAAAAGAAATTTAAAATATAATAAGATAAATTTTATAATTGCAAAGAAAGCTAAAAAACTATAAATTCTAACTACTCTTCCCAAATGGGGCCTAAGGTTAGATTGATTTCTTATTCTGTTATTTAATAACTACTAAGTAGTTGGTAGTGTAAGAGAGAATGAATGAAGCTATTCGTGAATATTTGAGGTTGACTCATTTTGGATCGTCTTAAGCCCGTTTAATTAACCAAACAAGTTGAGCTCGAATCATGATTTTGGCTCGTGTTAAAATCGATTCAAGCTTAAGACACGCGTTGAAATCATGAGGTGGGTGATGGTCGGTCAGAGGTGGGTAGTAGTTGACGGTGGTGGTTAGATGTAAGTGATGGTCGACGATAGTTGGTGGTGGCTGGGCGGCTGTGGGGGTTGAATGTGGTTGTGATTGATGGTGGTTGTGGAAGAAAATGAAAACTTGAGAAAGTACAATTTTCATGTTTTCATATTTTTTGAAAATTGAAAATAAATTTAACAAACGAGTTTTGATGTTCAGTTTCAAAAAAAAAAAAAAAAAAAAAAAGAAGAAAACAGAAACAGAAAACTAAAAATTTTGTGAAATGGGCCCTTAATAGTTAGATTTTTAACTTTTGTTAATTTGACATTTTTTGATTCACGGTTTAAAAAAAAAATAAAATATAATGGAACAAATTTGATTATTTCAAAAAAAAGTCAAAAAGTGTAACTCCTAGCTACTCTTCCTAAATGAGACTTGAGGCTAGATTAATTCACTACTTTGTTACTTAATAATGAGTAGAGTAGTTGGTAGTGAAAGAGACGAGAGCACATCACAAACCAAGCTATTCGTGAATATTTGAGGCTTGACTCATTCTGGTTCGTCTTAGGCTCGTTTGATTAACCCACTAAGTTGAGCTCGAATCATGATTTTGGCTCATATTGAAATCGAGTCAAGCTTAAGACACGTAGTGCTCAGTTTAAGTTGGCTCATCAACAAGTTCAATTATTTTTTTATTATATATATATATTTATAATATATCTTTTCTTAGTTTGACTTATTTTGTGTTTCCCATTTGCTTTGGAACCTTAATTGGTAATTCTTTCTCAGTTTCTACGATTTCCCTTACTTTCTATGATGAACCTCCTCCTTGTGTCTCCCTCTTTGCCATGCTCTTTATTTCAACTTCTTGTGACAAATTATGTAATTCAGAATTAATATGGTAATGAAGAAAGAAAAATAAGTGTAGGCAAGAATGAAGAATAATTGTAACATATAAAGGCACAATGAATTATGTAGTTCTGCGTAATGCTTATTTTCATGGGTAAAGGGAGTAGAAGTATTTCATTATGACAAAAGGAGAATACAAAATGAGAAAGACATAAAATGTTTCAATACCAAAATTAAGACAAAAAGCACCACACTTGGATGATGCATTGTGGCTTAAACCAAAGAGAGGTTAAGACAAAGTCAAGCCTCCTAACATGGGTTTACCAACTCATGACTCAATAATTCTCCCCCTTAAGCCCATATGTGGGTAGTTACAATCATTTCCTTCCTCTATAATGCCCTAGAGGGCTTTTCAAATACAATAACACCAATCAAGTCCAAGTAACGCTTGAACTTCTGAATTAGAACTGGCTTAGTCAATCTATTAGCTGGATTATTCTCTGTACCAATCTTCTAAATTCCAACATGTCCTTGAGATATAATTTTTCGGGACAAAGTGATATCCCAAATCAATGTGCTTAGTCCTTTCATGATATACTTGATCTTTGGTTAAATGTATAATACTTTGGCTATCAAAATATATTACAGTAAGATCCTATTTCAAACCTAATTTTTCACCAAGCAAGTCTTTTAACCAAATAGCTTTTTTTACTACTTCAGTTATTATCATATATGTAGCCTCTATAGTGGTCAAGGCAATTGTAGTCTGCAACGTTGCTTTCCAACTAGTGGCAGAACTAGAAAGAGTGAAGACATACTCTATCAGATATCATTTCTTATCAAGATCAGTAGTACAGTTTGAATTCACGAACCAATAGTAGTACTATTTGCACCATTACTATCAAATACTAAACTAACATCTGCAGTGCTTGTCACGATCGAATTTACGTGTCGAGCTGACGGGTGTGGATCATAAGTCTTTATTGCAACATCGTGCGTTTGAGATCGCCCAAATGATAGAAATATGTTTTAATTTCGAAAACAAGGCTTGAATGTAGAGATTAGGAGTTGCCATCTGACGTTTTCAAAATGGGTGTGTTAAGAAACCCGAGTGTTGATTCTGGTTTAAAGTGTTTTAGTTTATATTTTTGAAATAGTGATAAAAGGCCATTTTTAATAACTCTTGACTAGTCTATGTAATAACAGAAAATGGTTCGGGGGTTTGGCTACGTATGGAAACCATTACGTTTGGATACCAAGGTATATCTAGAGTCTTTTTCGACTCTCTGTAGTCATAATCTCATAGTATAATACTTCAGTTTATGATGATCATAGCGTACAACCCATGAATGCAAATGATGTATGAAATGAGAGGTGACTAAGTTTAGCTCGTGTGTGCGATTGTAATGTAAATTGAAAGATGATCTATAAAGATCAGAGTGACTAGACTCGAGCTATGTGCTCAAGCTACCTACGTACTATGCGAAGGGATCAGGTCGATGTAGTTCAGACCTAAAGTGGTCCAAATTACATGTTGGTGAGATGCAAACTAGTATACAAATGTAAGAGCCTAACTCTAAGTCTAAATTGACACCTCACACAGATGGTCTATGAAGACCATGGAGATCGCACTCAAGCTATCTGTTCGAATTGCCTTCGTACCTAGTCACAGGGATCAGGTCACTGCAACTCACTCCTGATAGTTGAAACTTTATGATGAACGTAAGAGCCTAGCTCTAGATTGAGGCCTCACACCAATGGTCTATGAAGATTAGGGTGACCAAACTCAAGCTATCTACTCAAGCTATCTATGTACCCTAAAAAGGGATCGGGTCTATGTAGCTTTGGGTATAGATTAAGAGTGATTGTCATTGTACTGTGAGAGCTTAGCTCCGAGACTGAAATGAAAGTTAGCGCGTCATGCGTAACTTGGGAAGAGAGTTTCGCTCCATATGATAAAAGACAGTTAACACCTCGTGCTTAACTGGGAAAGGGACCTTCATCCAAATGGTAAGAGATAGTTAGCGCCTTGCATATAACTGGGAAATGGTTAACTAAAGAAAGAAGCCTTGCTCTAAACGAGAAAGATAGTTAACACCTGGCGTATAACTGAGGGAAATGACCCTTGCTCTAAGTAAGAAGAAATAGTTAGTGTCTAGCGAATAACTAGAGGTAGAGTTTCACTCTATTGGGGAGAGATAATTAGCACCTAGCGTGTAACTGGCTCTAGGTAACAAGGAACAGTTAGTGTCTTACACATAATTAGAGAAGGAAATGAGTGTCGATCCAGATGAAAGGAAATAGTTAGTGCCTTACACATAACTAAAGATAGAGTTTCACTCTGTTGGGGAGTTCAACTCTAAGGGAAGAGACAGTTAGCACCATGCACATAACTGTGGAAAGGAGCTTTGCTCTAAGGATGTGCCTCATGCATTAGTGAGTGTCTATCATTTGAGAAAGGAACTCAGCTCAGATCGAGAGCTAAGTTCCTAGTGATGATAATCAGGTCTGTGTGAAAATGTCTAGGAGCCTAATGTGATGTGAGTAATGCTATTTCCATGATTAGATATGTCATGGGCATATTGAATGTGATGACAATTTATATTCTATCATGGATGGCAATTCAACGATACATGTTGGATAAGTCTAAAGGAAGTCATGACTTAGAAATTATCGGCTTAGCCAATCCTAAGTCATTTCCAATCTCTGGAGTCTTGCTCACTCAATTGAATGCTCTGGATTGATGAGCGTTTAATTCCTAAGTTTTTATCAACCTAGTAGGTGTGTGTTTGCATGTTTGAATGTGTCCTAACATGTCAAGGCATGTGCTGACATATTAGAACATGATGCATGGCATGTTATAGCATGAACTAGTAGGGTAAATGATGTCCTAGCATGTTATATCATGATGTAGGATGGTGATAAGATATGTTAGCATGGCATAGCATGATCATGGCATGTATAACGTGGCATAATATGGCATGTTAGCCTATTATATGATGACAATGACATTGTATAACATGGTAGAAATGATATGACATGGTGAATATGATATCTAACATGGCTTAACATGGTAATATGATGTTATGACATGAAATGACATGGTAGACATGGTATTATGATATGGTATGACATGGCAGAATGATGTTATGGCATGACATATGTATGATGCTTTGAATTTTGTAAAATTGTCTCAGGTAAATTCGGTTAATATCATACATCAGGTATAACTCAATCTTGAATTATAATCCAAATACCTTTCATTGACAAAGAATTTTATTTCCACATTTTAAATTATTCTATTCTAATTATGCAAATACATTGAATTGAAAAATAAAATAAAAATTTTATAGAGAGAGAAAATTATACCGACGAGGGCTTTTTCTAGAGAGAGAAGCTCTGAAGGGTGCTGAATGTTGAATGAGAAAAATGAGAAGGAAAGACCCCTATTTATAAGATTTTTAGCTAAATAGAACTTTTGCCCATTCAAATAGGCGAAAAAAATTGCTCGTTTCATCGGGCGAACAAGTTTGTCTGACAAAATGGGTAAAACTGTTTACCAGGGCCATCTAGTAGCACTTTCTATTCAACAGGATGGGCGAACATGTTTGCACAGTGCCACGGGCGACTATGATCACAAAACAAGTTGGTGGAACTTCCTGCCATTTGAGATAGGCAAAAAAGCTTGCTACATGCCTATTTGGCAAGTAAAATGGTGGCTAGGCTTAATTTTTGGGCCATTTGGCTTCAGCCCTTGTCTTAGGCCATGCTCGACAAAGTTTGAGTTTTGTCTCAACAACTTCGGGCCATTCTAAGACCTTTAGTGTAGTTTTCAGGTGCTTTTGGGACCTCACAGGTACTTTTTGGAGAGAATTAAACCAATTATGTCAAAATTTGGTTCAATTTGGATTCTCTATAACCAAGTTATGTCTATTTGAAAATTTTTGCTCTGAAACGGGTTGAAATAGAGGTAGAATCAGCCAATCCTTTGGCTTGACCCTTGGAGGCACCATTAAGCTGACTCATCCTGTCATTTTTGGGTGTGGAGAATCAAAAAATTCCATCAATGGGATTCTAAGATACTTTTATAAATTTATAAAATATTAAAAAATTTTACAAATAAAGCTCTTCAGAGATCTCCTGAGGTTTTGACTTGGCCAGACTTAACTATGCCATTACCTTAAGGAACCTACCCTTGACATTCTTGTGCAATTTGAAGTCATTTTAACTCCTTCAAGATGCTCAAATTGTGTCTGGTGCATCGACATATTTTTTGTCGGTCAGAGCTATTTTAGGTCAGCGGAAACCGGATGACCTCTGGAATGGCATTCTGGTTCCTCTGAGCTATGTTCTATATTCTATGACATGTTCTAGGAATATTTTGTATATTCTCATACCATTAGCTTGATTTGGGTATTCCGGTTGATACCAGCCTTTAGGTGCGCTGGTAAAGGCAGTTCTTGATTTGTGGACCAAATTGATCCTTAATTCTAGATTTTGGCTCTTTTGTTAATGCTGGAGTTGTTTTTTTGATGTATTGGACATGTTGGTGTAGTCTAGTGGCCTTTTACTTTGATTTGAGTCTTCAGCTTGGTTTCTTCCTAACTCTAGGGGTATAACAGCATTTTGTTGATTATTCACTTTTTGTCGAATTCTAACACTTTGACATATCCTATGATTAAGAAAGCTTAATTAATAGAGCACTATTCAAATAAAAGTATTAAATATTGTAAAATTTAAGTAAGGGGGCAAAATTAAGGCGTCTATAGCTGTCTCTCTTTTTCTGCCTTAGTTTGTCTAAGGTAGAAAATGAAAAAAAGACAACCTTGTCCCTTTGCATGTTAAAATAAAGAAAGAAACAATCTTACAACTTGGGTTGATGCCTCACACTTGAATAGTTGCAGGAATTGTCTTCTTGAATTTGGGGATGCGTTTGTGCCTTGCACTTAACTTTCGAAAAATGAGCTTTGCTTTTGGACTGATAAATGAGTTATACTCGATATTTAACTCTAAAAAATTATCTTAAATATTGAATTAGTAAATGATTATATACTTTACATTTGTTCTTGAAGAAATGTGCCTTGCTCATAGGTGTACGTATGTGCCTTGCACGAGTTTTAAGGAAGGGAGCCTTGCTCTTGAATGGGTGATTAATCTTCAATTTAACATTGAATTGAGCTTTGCTCTATCCGGTTTAGTAAGTTGAGGAGCCTAGCTCTAAGCCTCGCTTTGTCTAGTTGGGTAAGGTAAGGAGCCTTGCTCCCAAGCCTCGCTCTATTAGGTTTAGTTAGATGATAAGTCTCGCTTCGTTTGGTTTGCAGGGGTGAGGAGCCTCGTTCTTGAATTGGTTTCTAATCCTGTGCTTTGCACTAGATTATGAGCACGGACCTTGCTCCCAGGTTGGTTTCTAAGTCTAAGGCCTTGTTTGGCACCATCGAAAACTACCAAAACTCACAAACTTTAACTACTTTTTATACTTTCCTTCGATAAAAAATTTTCACATTTCAACTTTATATCACATTTTTCTATTCTTATTATTTTTTTGCCCCATTTTTTTATCAACCAAACACCCCCTAAGATTGAAACAAGATTTTGAAAAGGGAGTACAAACTCCTAGGCTAACTGTGAGTCTTGTGATGAACACAAAAGTTCAAAAAGGGAATAGAACTTTGGGGTTTGACTTTCAGTCTATAATGGAAACAAGACTTCAGAAAGGGAGTACAAAGCTTTGAGTTTTGACTTTGAATCCTATAGTAGACATAAGACTTCAGAAGGAGAGTATAAACTTTGATGTTGACTCTGAATCCTATGGTGGACACATGACTTCAAAAGAGGAGTATAAACTTTGAGGTTTGACTCTAAGTCTCATGATAGACACAAGACTTTAGAAGGGGAGTATAAAACTCTAGGATTTGACTCAGAGTCTTGTAATGAAAACAATACTTTATAAGGGGAGTATAAAACTCTAAAGTAAGGAGTTTTGCTCTATTTGGCTTAATCTAGTGAGGAGCCTTGCTCCTGAGGTTGAATTAGTGCCTGGCATATGATTTCAAAAGAAGAATTTTGCTCTGATAAGAAATCTAACTCTTAGGATACATTTTCATATGAAGGAGGATTTAGTGCCTCGCACTTTATCTTGGGATGAGCCTCACTCTAGCTGGTCTGGTAAGGATCTTTGCTCTATCTTGTCTAGAATGGTAAAGAGTTTCAATCCCGAGCTTCGCTCTAGCTAGTTTAGAATAGTAAGGGGCTTCGCTCTATCTGGTTTGGAATAGTAGGGAGCTTCACTCCTGAGCTTCGCTCTATCTGGTTTGGTTTGGTATGGAGATTTGCTCTATTTAGTCTAGTTTGGTATAGAGCTTCACTCCTAAGCTTTACTCAATTTGGTCTGGAATGGTAAGGAGCTTTGCTCTCGAGTTTTGCTCTATCTAGATTAGTGCATCGTACATGATTTCAAGAGAAGAGTTTTGTCCTAATCAAGGAGTCTCACTCTTAGATGCACTCTCATGGGGGAGGGATTTAGTGCCTCGCATTTAATCTAAAGAGCAGCTTCATTTCCTAGAAAGGTTTGCTCTAACTGGTCTAGTAAGGAGCTTCGCTCCTGAGTATCGCTCTATTTGGTTTGGTAAGGAGTTTCACTTTCGAGCTTCACTCTATTTAACAATTCTTAAGAAGGATTTGATGCCTTGTAACTAATCCAGAGATGAGCCTCACTCTAACTAGTCTAGTTTGATAAGGGGTCATACTCCCGAGCCTAGCTTTATCTTACGATTCTAGATTTACCTTTTGAATGGGAGCATCACTTCCTAGTTATTGTGTGATCTTTATCCTAAGTTGGCTTTGTAATCTTTAGCCTAGCTTTATGCTTTGCACTTGAATAAGTGAAGGATGCCTCACTCCTTGGTTGTTGGTGGTCCTACACCTTGCACTGGACAATGATGAGAAGAATGCCAGCCTCATGAATTGGTGTATTTATGATTTGTTTTGTGTAGTTTTATTGTAATGCTATCATGGTCACTGTTACTGCCTATGAGATGTGCATTATCATGCGCATGATCATAAGGTGTTTGATTTTGAAAATGCTTGAGTTTTGAAAATTTGTTTGGGAGTTTAAAAACCAGTGATGTGACCGTGACCAGTCTTATTTTTTGAACAAAGTTAATGAGTCTAATTGAAATAATGTGTATTATTTTAAAAATTGGATTATGCAAAATGAATGAATGTGGATAAATGAATATGGTATATACTGATAAGGATGTGCTTTGTATAATTGGTTTGAAAATAAATGATTGCTTATTTACCAGGTGTGTGACTTGCTAGTGTGGTAGAATGATTGCTTGTGCACTTTTTGAATTTTTTTTTTTTTTTGGTAAATGACCTTATTGTTGAAGTGTTCAATGAGGTATTTACCATGTTTGCGTTTTATTAGGAGACCTAGTCACTGAATGTGTTTTCTATTCCCTCAAGGGCTTTTTTTGCTTCAGGAGCTTTTGGATTAATGGACCATTATCAATTAACCAGGTTCTTACATCTAGTTTGAAAGTTATTAGTTTGAATTGAGGAGCATGGTATTGGTTAATCTAGTCTGATCATGGTTGCAAGGATGGTTTTGAAAAAAGAGGGTTGCCCTCGCTTATGGGAGTTCTTCAACTAAACAACCCTTTTCAATTAGAGAGAATTTTAATTTAGGTTAAAGTGTAGGCCAGGTTTCAGGGTTTGAAGAAAAATATGATGTACAAGCTCAAATTCCTATTTTTACTTAGGTAAAATTACTGAGGATTATCTACAAGGTCTTGTGCTTGAGAATGCGTCATTTGTCTTGAGAAGTGCTTTGAGTGCCTTTGATGGATGCATTGAACAAAGCTATCAACATCAATTTAAGAAGGCTTTATTTGGACCATAATGTTGGTAATTGGTTAAGGTTGTAGAAACGAAGGGTATTTTAGGCTCAAATTTTATTTTTCTGGGTTTGAATAATCCCAATGTCGTTTGAATCCTCGTTTGATGAGCTACCGTGCTTTGTTGCTCTTGATACTTAAGAGCTAGAGCTTGCTCATTGCTTGCTTTCTTCCTTATGAGGTTCTTGAGTCTTTGATGATGTTTGTACTTTTGTTTTGCCTTTACTTTGACTCTTATTCTGCTCGATTCCGTCCTTTGGGTTTCGAGCTTATTTTTTCTTTGAACTTGACTCTAGCTCTTTACTTGATTCTGTCCTTTGGACTTTGGGCTTTTTTCTAGCTCTTTTTCTTACGTTTGGCCCTATTTTGTTTTCTTCCATTATCCCAGTGTAAGGGAATGACCTTTGGGGGTTTATAGCAAAAGAATACGAACTAGCTCAAATGGCTTGCGGGGGATAAATTGTCCTAATCTAAGGATAGCAGAAACAAGGGCCTCTCTTCATTTTTAGTTTGACCATTTTGTTCAAATACATCACCTCGAGGTTATGTTGACTTCTTTTCTTGAGTTGAGTTGACTTGTCTAGATGAGATGATGATTATAATGATGAAGAATGCCTCTAACATCTGAACCATTTCACTTACATGCTCTAATGTAAGGGATGATCCAAGGTAGGGTTTAATGAAAAGAATGTTTAGCTAAGTTGACTTGTATGGATAAGATGACGATTATGATGATGAAGAATGCCTCCGATGTTTGAACTGTCTTACTTGTATGCCTCAATGTGGGGGATGATCCAAGGTAGGGTTTAATAAAAAAAATGCATGATGATTTTTCTTTCTTTCTTTTTTTTTTTAAGGCTCAAAGGGTTTGGCAATTGATGATCCTAATGTACTCAAGATAGTTGAAATAATGGCCTTTAGTCATTTTGACTTTGGAAACTTAGTCTCTTGAGTTCTAAAAATTGCTAAGGCCATGATTGTCCTAGGAATTTTTGTTTATATTGAAGCAATAGTCCTTTTTTTTGGTATGGTTATTTGAAAGAAAAATAGGTTAAAGGCTCAGAATTGGACAATGGTTGAGAGTCTAACCTTAATCAAGGATTTCAAGGGTTGGATGCCCCTTCTCATGTTGAATTTGGTCTATTAATCTGTTACGCTTTAGTTTGCATTGGCGACTGCTTTTAGGGAGAAGAAAATGTTCTCATTGATTTAATCACTAGAAGATGGTGACCAAACCTATTTGATTGTCTATGTATCTCGGTGATTTGAGAATCAGGTTGCCCATAGTTCTGGCAAGCATTAAGATTGCCATATTGAACACTTTAAGTGCAGGCCATTCAAAATGTATTAGTGCTTACCAGTGATTCTAGTAGACTAGTTTGTCACAAAGAATGTTTAGTGAAAAATGATTAACTGTTTTGAAAAGTTTGAAAATTTTATACAAATTTGTGTGGTTGTAAGTTCAAAATTGCACAAGGTTGCAGTATTTATTTTTCATTGCAAAATGAAAGATGAAATGCCAGTTTTGTACAGCTAAAGGAGATGGGTCTCAGCTTGGCATGACAATGAGTTGACTTAAGTGATGTGATGCTACTTTGACTACGGAGTATTCTGATTATGAGATGACATTGTGTAACCGGTGAGGGGGACTTTGGGATACCCTCAAGTGCTAGGTGAGTTTGAAGAGGAATGCCTTTGGCCAGAGGCATTTTTAGAATGTAATGCAATGCACGTAGTGTGATTGTGTTGGTTTTATGTGCGAAGTTTATGTAACTGGCGACATGCCAATTATTTTATGTAAAGGTCTAATGATTGAAATGTCTCAAGATTAGGGGTCCTAGTTTTGCCAGTGATTTGAAAATTAGGGTTTATTTTTGTGTTATTTTCAAACATGTGAGTTAGTGAATTATGGCTGTGGAAGATGTTAATATTCTAGATGTGATTAATGATCTGTGTTTGTTTGTCATGTTGCTGCATTTGGGATCTTGAATTCTTGAAAAATGAATGGAATAAAAAATTTGAAAATAACATGCACATTAGTATTGATATTTCAAATTTAATATGTACAAGAAGCTGAAAAAGAAAACAAAATTGTCGAACTCCTGTATGCCCTTTTTACTGAAGCTTGAGATCTTAAACTCTTATCTATCTATTGTCGATCAAGTCTTAAATTTTATGCCTCAGAGGCAAATAGTCTTCAGTGTCATGGCCTTCCGATTTCCCGTGATATTTACACCTCTTGGAGGGATTATAAGAGTGAGGGCAAGGTTGTGTTGGCATCCGATTTGACAGTGGTTGAATCAGATGAGCTTTATGAAATTGTTGATATGCTTCAATCCAATTGGAAGGCAAATCAACAAAGATCTTTTTTGGTCTGGAATAGGCCTGAGGTTGGTTTTCGGTCCCTAGCTTCTGAGGCACATACTACTAAGCTGAAGAAGAGGATGGCACTGAGGATTTGGAAGACAATACTACAGCTATTTCTACCTTTATCTCAGTTTCTATCTTGTTGAAGGCATTCTTAGAATAGGGATCAATCAATCAACCAAACTAAATGCCTTCTTCAATCATATCTCCTTGAATTATCAGCTTAGTAAAAGAGCAATGCAAGTTTGAAAATATTCGATCAAAGTACATCCCTTAGAGTATTTGAACAAAGATCCTAGTAAATTCTGTGACAATTAGAGGAGGCTCAACTTGAGTTGCACTTTCTTACCACCTTGAGCATAGGCGTAAAAAACCTCAAAGTTAGATTTTTTCATGGTTGATTACACTTGAAAAGTGTAATTACAAACTCCATATTTTGACTTTCATTGATACATTTGAGTAATTAACTTTGGAGTTTTATCATTATTTTATTACTTATAGCTTCTATCTTCTTAATTGCAGGGAAAAGTGTGAAATAATTGAGATTAGTAGTGATGAAAGTGGCTGCCGAGGAGGAAAAAATGGTCCGAAGTTCAAGATGGTTGAAGTGGTGTGCAGCTGAAGTTCCAGCTTGACACCCTGTTAGTATTTTGACCATACCTTTTCACTCACAATTTAAATTGACCTAATTTTTTTTTGGGTTGGAAAGAAGACTCAAAGGGCTACAACTTTGTTGTTTTAGCCGAAACCTGAATCAATTGTCTTCGATGTCAAAATCACATTGGAAGTTGAGGACAGAAAGCTGTCAAAAGAGAGAAACGACTTCAAGCAAAATTTGGGGAATCAAGGTTCTGTGGTCTAGACCCCCACCCAAATGGTCCAGACCATAGTGAGCTTGTTTGGCGAGGTGACCATTCTGTGGTCTGGACCCCCTCCCAGATGGTCTGGACCACAGTATCCTAGGTGCGCGAGTTTAATTCTTATCTTTTAGGGTTTCCTTGCAACCCCTTTATAAACCCTCTTGCACAGCCGAACCAAGGGAGAGCCCTACTTTACTTTTTTTTCATTCTTTTTAGAGTTTTAGAGAGTTTTTAGAGATTTTTAATGTTCGTAGAATGCTTTGAAGACTTTTTTAGAGTTTGCGTAGGCTTCGCTGCAGCAGCAATCTTTTGTTACTGACCGACCCTAAAAAGTGTTTTGGGTTCTACCTCTCAAGTGCAAGAGGGCAGTCGTAGTTTTAAACTCGGTGAGTCCGAGGTCGAATCCACAGGGAGGGTTTTGTTAAAAGCTCTAGACTTGTTCTCGTAATTAGTAGGTGAACCTAAATTAATTTAAACTAATTTTTTAGCAACTCAAACTTTTGTTTTAGATTCTAAATGAAAGAAATTCAATTTAATTTTAAAATGCAAACAAAGCATCTACTCTAAATTTTAAAGTGAATAAATCAACTCAGAAATTAAATTAAATAACAAGCACAATACTAAAGAGGTTCTTGATCCAACTTTCAAGTGTGGGTAGCTCACTACTTTACTTTGGGATGTTTTTATTCAAATCTAGATTAGGGTGTAATTCGAAAAGTGTTAAGAATATTTTAATCAAAGGTCAGTACCAGTGATCTCAAGCGGATATGGTTAAAGACCTTTGTTTTCGAAGGTTTTTCAAATAGACGAAACTAGAAGTGAACTCAAATCCTATTTTTAATCTTGTTCGAAAGTATGTAAACGGTTATATTCGAAAACTCATACCAGTGACTTCAAATGAGTGTGGTCAAAGATTTTCGGTTTCGAATGTTTTTGAAACGAGTTAAAAATAGATTTTAACATGGTGGATCCTTACGCATGAGCTCTCACAACCCATGCGAAGGGTCTACAAACATCCTAAGGTTTTACGTGAACTACCCATTCTTGATTCGTTGAATCAAGAACTAGGGTTTATGCTATAACCATTTTAAAAAAAATGAAAACAATCAACAAGCACTCAACCAATTGATCTATTCTATGAAATAAACAAAATATGCTATTAAAGAACATAACGAAATAGAGCTTATAGCTAAAATCGTTCGGAAAGAAAACTATTCAACATCACAGCAATAAAGAAGAAAAGCTCCAAGCGCCTCCATGTAAAAATACTCTCTAAATTAATCTAAAACTAATCTAAGCTCTCTAAGTATCTCAGAAAAAAATGTAAAAAAAGTTCTCTGTGCGGCCGTGCATTAGGTTCTTTATATAGTTGCTCGAAACCCTAAGAGGCGGGCTTCAGAACTCGATTTTCTGGATACATGGGGGTCCCGACCGTTTAAAGAGGGGGTCAGGACCACAGAATGGTATTTTCTCATGTTCAGCTTACTGTGGTCCCGACCATTAGAATGGACGGTCTTGACCCCCAAGTATCTTTTTTGTTGCTTCTTTTCCTACTTCATGAAGAATCTTTAGGCCAGTCTTGCTCACCCAAGGCAAGGTTGAAGCATGACTTTTTCTTTATTCTCTAGGCTGTTTCCATGGCTATAAACTTCAATCTCTTTGCCATTTTCCCTGCAATTAGAAAGATGGAAGCGTAAATGACAAGATATCACTAAAACTTCAAGTTTACTTATCCAAATGCAATAATAAGTATAAGAATATGGAGTTTGTAATTACACTTTTTAAGTGTAATCACACCCCCCAACTTGAACATTGCTAGTTCCTAGCATTGCTCTTTTATTAAAATGAGATGCACAATGTTCTTTATTAAAAATGAGATGCAACTACTATCCTATTTCTCTTTTCGTTGGAAACACGGCTACACTTAGCTACGTGTAGCAAGCCCTTTAAACCCCTAGGTTTCCCCTAGTGGACGAGTAAGGTCTCGAGAGGGTTTGCAGTGAATTTACCCACAAAATTCTATGGCATGGTTTCAAAGTGTCAAAAAGTGATCAAGATCAAAAATGAATTAAGCTCAAGCTCAATAAGTTACAAAACCCAAATATCATGTGTAATTCCAAAGTGCTAAGCATAAATGCATGGACTATCAAAGTAGAAAGAGTATGTGTGCAAAATTGTTTCATTTATTCAACAAGGTCTCAAGAGCATAAACGGAACTAAGTTTTGACTTCAAAAGCTCACAGGATTCCACTCATAGAAAGAAATTCACTCATCAAGGGTTCACACATTCCTATTAGCATAAAATGCTATTCTAGTTGCACATAACTCCATAAAATGTGAATGAATTAGAATGAAACTCAAAGTGGATAGCTCCTAACCATGTTTCAATGCATATGTAAGAGATCACACCACACAACCTACTCAATGCCACTACATGCACAATACAAGAGTTGCTTTCTTAGAATCCACTAGGTCTTTGTTTTGGTTGTAACTTGGCCAGGGGTAATGATTAACAATGGAAGATATGGAAATCAAAGCACATGTCTTGGGATAAAGATGTTCAAGTGCACACAAGTCCTAAACTACCCATTTCTTTTTCAACCCCAAGATGAACTACAACAAGAAGCTTATTCACTAACTTACAAACTACTCATGGGACATTCTCAATAATTATAATACAATGCACAAGTCCCAAAATTACATAAGCAAAAATGAATGTTAGACTTTTTTTTTCCTTTTTTTTCTTTTTTTTTTCTCTTGTTTTTTTGAGATAATGAAATAAATATAAGCTGAATTCTTCACCCAATATTCCCTCTCAGTATGCTCTCAAAACTTTCCATTCCCAACCCCCACTCACATCACTGACATTGAGGCACTTTTCACAACCCAAAATATGTGAGGGTAAGGCTTAAAAGTGTGTGATCAAGGTTAAGGGATAATATATGAGGTGGGAGCCAAAAAATATATATATATATATATATGTATCACACACTTTATTAAAAGGCTTTAACTTGGTTCCTAGGGCAATTTCATATCAAGGAAGGATAAAAAGGCCTAACAATAGCAAAGATAGCCTAGCATCATGTTTAAAGCTTGCAACAACTCATAATGTGCCAAGTAAAACTCATGCAAGTGTGTGTGATGCAATTAGTGCATTGAAAACTGAAGTGAAGAGCAAAAGAGCTGTGATTATGTGCAACCCCTCAAGAAAAAGAAATAATAGGCTCGAAAGCTCACAATTAAGGGGTATAAGTCTCTACCTAGTCCAAAGATGCTCAAGTAACCAATATCAAATAAAGTCTACTCCTAAGCACATAAACTTTTCACCATGATAGTCCAAAAATGCACAAGGTTATCACACACTCCACTTGAATTATGTTTCCTATTAATACTTAAACAAAACTCACTTATTACTTTCTCACTCAAATTCACCATTAACCAAACCAAAAGGGTTGACATGTAAGTATAAATGTGCTAAATTCATATATTTAAGCTAAAAAATGCTCAAATTTTGAAAAAATTGACAATTTTAGCACAAAGTGTCATCATGCGAACTCTACCCCCCAACCTAGACTAAACATTGTCCTCAATGTGAAAACTATAATGCATAAGTGGGTCTGTAGTGTGCAAAGTGAGCATGATGATGAGCATGAAATAATAGCCACAAAAGGCACAAATAAGAACATAGCACAAATTAAACCAAGCATGCACCCATTATTGAAGCCCCGTAAGGCATCACCCAAAGCACCCCCCAACCTAGATTCTATAGCACTCCCAACAACAACAATTTTATATAATGGAGTACCAAAATTGAAAGTGCAAGATTAAATAAGAAGGAGAGGAAGGGTATTACCTCAAGAACTTCCTTATTTGAAGAAAACAAAAGAAACTATTCATAAGAAAAGGTTAGACATAAAATGAAATGAAAATAAGACAAGAAAAAAAGTTAGTACGAGAAAAAAAAATTAAATAAAAGAAACTAAAGGAGGAGAATCAAATTAAAAAGAACTAAGAAAATAAGAAAATGAAAAATCTAATCTATTATGTACAAATGAAATGAAGACAAAAAGTGTTATCCAACACCCTGTCTATCCCATGCATCCACAAATGGTTTAAAAAATAAAATGTTCTCTACGGGCCCACGAGGCACTGAATATGGATGCTTTTCAGGTGTAAAACACACCGGGAATGAAAGGCCAAGTGAAGTTCTTGAAACCTCGGATGTGGCCAAAGTGTAAGTGTAGGTGTGGACATGGTTTCCTCAATTAGTCTCTTGATACCAAAGAAATCTATGGATGTGGAAATAGTGGGTTCAATAAGTCTTTCAATGCCTAAGAAATCTATGGGTGTGGGAATGGTGGGTTTGAATGATCTCTCAACACCCAAAAAGTCAATGTACGCCTTCCCCGTGTCTACTACCTTTCCCCAATGATGGCCGATCTCATGGTAGTCACTCACAATTCCCATAGTAAGACTTTTGGATGGGACAAAGTCAGGAGATGAGAGATGTGCACCAATTTCAACCTCAGTTGTGTAATGGAGTGAACTAGGGTCAACTGATTCAATGATATGTTCATCGGGCCATGTGACACTCAAATGCTCAGTTGGAGTCAAAGGACTCTCAATAAGGTTTGGGGTGGTTGGGATAGGTTGAGCATCAAGCTCAATAGTAGGAAAGAATTGTATGTCTCCCTGACTCTCAGTAAGTGGTAAAGGAACATCTTGAATGAGAGTGTCCAAAAGAATATGAGAAAGATGCTCATTGCAAATGTTATCCCCAATATAGTTAGGGCAATTGTCCCACTTAGTGCCTATAATAGTGTTTGAGGTCGACGTCTCGGTCATGTTACCACTTAGATTGGTGCTCACAGCTTGTGTTATCTTAGAAAGTTGCTCTCTCAAGTCATCTAGGGCATGGTTGCACTCGTTAATAATGCTCAATTGCTATTGCATAAATTGATAAAAAATGTCCTCTAATTGTGCATCATTAGGTTCACAAGACCAATAATCTTGAGGTTCCTCATGCTGGCCCTCAGTGAGTGGAACAAAGTTGGGATAGGCACAATAATTAGTCTCCAAGCATGTGCTACTTCTAAAGGATGGATCATGAATATCAAGTGAAGTAAGAGTATATGGGAAAGGTTTGGTGTGGCTTTCAAGTGCATGAGATTCAAAACTAGGCTTAAGTCCTCCCTTTGGCCTGGTGCGTTCATAGAAAAATTTGAGGAATGACCATGCCTCACCTGGAGTAAGGTCAAGAAATTCCCTATCCAAGACTTTATCAAATGCCTAGTGTAAACTACTAGGTAGAGCATTATATAATATGGCTACAATGTCCCCTAGCTCTAATCTGTGATTTGGAAACATGTCCAAAAGTATGTTAAATCTCTTCGAACATGTATAAAATACTTCACCCTTCTTTCGATAAAAATTTTTGATTTGAAGGCCATGGGTGAAGGTTTGATGAATAGGGAGGACATGTTCAATAAAAGTTTGATGAAATTGCTCCCAAGTACAGACCCATTCACTTACGGCACAACACCAGTCACCAGCAACACTTTGCAATGATAAAGGGAAAAACATAAGCCTAAGTCTCTTACTCATTCTAACATCATCACATAAGCCACACACTGCCTCAAACCTATCAAGGTGAAGACATGGGTCATCCTTGTCATGCCCGAAGAATTGGGGTAATTGGTGATAGGTCTCTAACGTATAGTCATATCCAAATTGGTCACTTAGAGACTCTATGTAGGCTTTGGCATCAAAAGGACCATGAGTAAAGTCACCAAAACTAATATCCATGATAAGAAAGCAAACAATAAAACCAAAATGAAAGAAAAAAAATTACACTAAAATGCAATCTAAATTAATTAACATGCAAGCTAGATTAGATGATATGCAAATAAATATGTTACTATGCAAAAGAAAGAAAACTACTAATAAAGAGATGGAGAAAAGAAAATTTCACCCAATTTCTTAAGTGAACTCCCTTTTAACTCCCAAGTCTAGTGCTTAGTTGCCCTCCCTGGCAGCGGCGCCAAAAACTTGACCGACCCTAAAAAGTATTTCGGGTTCTACCTCTCAAGTGTAAGAGGGTAGTCGTAGTTTTAAACTCGGTGAGTCCGAGGTCGAATCCACAGGGAGGGCTTTGTTAAAAGCTCTAGACTTGTTCTCTTAATTAGTAGGTGAACCTAAATTAATTTAAACTAACTTTTTAGCAACTCAAACTTTTGTTTTAGATTCTAAATGAAAGAAATTCAATTTAATTTTAAAATGCAAACAAAGCATCTACTCTAAATTTTAAAGTGAATAAATTAGCTCAGAAATTAAATTAAATAACAAGCACAATACTAAAGAGGTTCTTGATCCAACTTTCAAGTCCGGGTAGCTCACTACTTTACCTTGGGATGTTTTTATTCAAATCTAGATTAGGGTTTAATTCGAAAAGTGTTAAGAATAGTTTAATCAAAGGTCAGTACCAGTGATCTCAAGCGGATATGGTTAAAGACCTTTGTTTTCGAAGGTTTTTCAAATAAACGAAACTAGAAGTGAACTCAAATCCTATTTTTAATCTTGTTTGAAAGTATGTAAACGGTTATATTCGAAAACTCATACCAGTGACTTCAAACGAGTGTGGTCAAAGATTTCGGTTTCGAATGTTTTTGAAACGAGTTAAAAATAGATTTTAACATAGTAGATCCTTACGCATGAGCTCTCACAACCCATGCGAAGGGTCTACAAACATCCCAAGGTTTTACGTGAACTACCCATTCTTGATTCGTTGAATCAAGAACTAGGGTTTATGCTATAACCATTTTAAACAAAATGAAAACAATCAACAAGCACTCAACCAATTGATCTATTCTCTGAAATAAACAAAATATGCTATTAAAGAACATAACGAAATAGAACTTACAGCTAAAATCGTTCGGAAAGAAAACTATTCAACGTCACAGCAATAAAGAAGAAAAGCTCCAAGCGCCTCCATTAACAATCTTCAGTCATGTAAAAATACTCTCTAAATTAATCTAAAACTAATCTAAGCTCTCTAAGTATCTCAGAAAAAAATGTAAAAAAAGTTCTCTGTGCGGCCGTGCATTAGGTTCTTTATATAGTTGCCCGAAACCCTAAGAGGCGGGCTTTAGAACTCGATTTTCTGGATACATGGGGGTCCCGACCGTTTAAAGAGGGGGTCGGGACCACAGAATAGTATTTTCTCTTGTTCAGCTTACTGTGGTCCCGACCATTAGAATGGACGGTCCCGACCCCCAAGTATCTTTTTTGTTGCTTCTTTTCCTACTTCATGAAGAGTCTTTAGGCCAGTCTTGCTCACCCAAGGCAAGGTTTGAAGCATGACTTTTTCTTCATCCTCTAGGCTGTTTCCATGGCTATAAACTTCAATCTCTTTGCCATTTTCTCTGCAATTAGATAGATGGAAGCGTAAATGACAAGATAACACTAAAACTTCAAGTTTACTTATCCAAATGCAATTATAAGTATAAGAATAGGGAGTTTGTAATTACACTTTTTAAGTGTAATCAGTTACAACGTTCTATATTTGATTACAGAGTATGCTTAGTTTCGTTTCTTTACTTAATAATATTGTTTCGTTGTTTGATTCATTAAATTCATTAAACATGTATTCGTTGATTGATTTTGTTTCGTTTAAAGCTGTGTTAGCGTAAAACCCTAGTTCTTGATTCAACGAATTAAGGAAGGGTAGTTCATGAAACACTAGGGGATGTGCGTAGACCCTTCGCATGGGTTGCAAAACCTCATGCATAGGGATCTACTATTTTTAAACCTATTTTAACTTGTTTCGAAAAACATTCATAAATGAAAACCTCTAACCATATTCGCTGAAATCACTAGTATTCGTTTTCGATTATAATTGATTAATATTTTTGGACAAATTAAAAGCAAGATTCAAGTTCAATTCCAATTTCGTTTGTTTGAAAAACTTTCGAAACAAAAGTCTTTAACCAAATTCCTTGAAATCACTGGTACTAATTTTTGATTAAAATGTTCTCATTATTTGTTTGAACAAACCCCTAACTCAGATTTGAACCCAAACATCCCATAGTGAAGTAGTGAACTACTTGAAATTGAAAGTTGGATCAAGAACCTTTTTAATATTGAGTTAATCAATTTGCTTTAAAATTTAATTTTATTGCATTTTAATTTAATGTCACAGTTCCTTCACTCTATCATTCTCAACCCAACCATTCTCAGACATCCTATAAATCCCAAATTAGTTTAAATTAATTTGGGTTCACGTATTAACTAAGAGAACGAGTCTAGAGCTTTTAACAAAGCCCTCCATGTGGAGATGACCTTAGTTCTCACCGAGTAAAACTACGACTGCCCTCTTGCACTTGAGAGGTAGAACTCGAACACATTTCAGGGTCGGTCAATGGTCATAAGGGAGCATCTATCAATGGCTAGCTCGCTATTGTGTCTGTATTGTTTCATGAATATGGTAGTGAGATCTTTCCAACTTCTTATCTAAGTCATATCAAGGCGAGAATACCACTGGAGTGCTAAGCCAATGAGGCTCTGTTGAAAAAGCTACATTATGAGAGAGTAGTTATTATTATAACCATAGAGAGCACCAGTGTAGAGCCTGAGACGAGCAATGGGGTCTTCTACCCAGCTGTACTTGGGGAACTTTGGCATTTTGAACTTGGAAGGTAACTTCAAGTTTGGCTAGAAGCACAAATTCTAGAAATTAGTACTCCAATAGACACGGGTGCTAGAGTGATTCTTCAAGGCTTCTTCAATGTTTTTGAGTTTCTAGGCCAAGGTAGGCTCTATTGTTGAAGGAGGCAAAGGTTGGGATGGTTGTAGTTAAAGGAGTGAGGATTATTGTTGAAAGAGCTAATGGATTTGAATTGTGAAGGCTGAAGGATTGAAAGAGAAGACGTAGGAGGTATGCCAGAGTTACCTATTTGATGAGTTGTATTTTGCAATCATAAAAGAATGGAAAAGATGATGGGTTGACTGAGAATTAGAAGCTCAAGTTGGTGATTTCCTTTAGACTTAGTGTGATGGTTACTACTTTCAGAGGTCTGGGATGTTTTGAAGTGAGCAGGTAATATTTGGTTAAGTTGAGAGGTAGGAACATGAGCCAATGCCCAGTTGAGAGCCAAGGTTAGGTTGGTAACCTCCTGATCATTAAAAATAATTGGAGAGGTATCAGTAATGGTGTTAGGAATGAGGCTAGTATTGAGAGTTGGTAACGGTGGCAGTTGACTTGTTCCTTCTGATATAGTTGTGATAAGTGCCTCGGTTCTGACAACATTGAGTGCTTTTGATAAAGATGCCAAGTCTCTGATCCCTAATCTGGGTTGACAGAGGAGTGTTGGGTGAAGGGAATGGTAACGATGGTACTTGTTCTGAAAATGAAAGTTTATTAAAAATGATTTTGAATGAAATTTTTTTATTTTATTTGTGGGGTCATCCTCGTTGGTGAAGGAAAAAATGATAATGTGATTTGAAAGGAGATTGCCAATGAAGTTTTTGTTTTATTACCTTATCCCATTCAAATTTGTCATTGGAAGAATTATTACAAATAAATGAATTGAATTAGATTGAAATGAGTATTCACTCTATAAATTCAGTGACTACTTTACATCAAGAATAAAAATAAATAAAAATCTTATCTACTTTTTGAGTCTTCGAATCTTCATTTTTTATCTTCGATTATCTGGCTGGATAGAGCTTTCTCTTTATTTGAATGGGTGCTTCTTATTAACCTAATGGAGTTTTTATCTTTGCATATTCCAGTTCATTTTTATTAGAATTTTGACAGAGTTTCGAGTTGAAACTTTGATGAATTTCTAGTGTGAGATTTGTTAAAAAATCTGCCTTAAATCTAGCAAAGTTTCATGTTGAAACTGTTGCAAATATTTTGGGTAGAGTTTTGACAAAACAACAAATTTGGACAGAAATTTGAAGAAACTCTAACCTTGGATTTCTATCCCAAATTTGGTAGAGTTTCAGGTTGAAACTGCAACTAGATTTGTAGAGAAAAACTTTAGGGAGTATTTCTTGAGATTTCTGCCTAGATTTAGAGATTCTTCCAAATCTCTAACTTAAATCTGATAGAGTTTCAAGTCGAAACTTTTGACAAATTTGAGTTCGAACTACGATATGCGTTGATTTATAGTTAATGGATAAATGTAAGGTAAAACTTGGATTTGAATGACAATCTCTTTACTTTTTTTTTAAAAAAGGTGAACCTCAAGAGTTCGCTAACATAAATGAATGGTCTATTTGAGACTTGGTCCCTTAGGTAACTTTTTTCACTTTGCAAAGATAACAGTGTGTTGTCTCCTCCACTATGTATGAACGAATGTTTAATGCAATCATAGGGAACAAATGAGTTAACACCATCATTTCTATTGTTCTTGTAAAAATTGGGTTCTGTGAGGCTCTAGCCTATGGCTTGATTACATGTGATATAAGGCTCATGACTCGACTTAATGTACCCTAAAAAGGTTAACAGCCACTAGATCTTCAACCTCTAGTTTTCTGAAGAAAAACTTCTCAGGTTGGTGATCTAGCTGGGAGGAAGTTCGGTACACTTGGCAGGGGGACTCTATACACAGCCACATCCTGGAAGGACCTACCGGCCTTTCTCAACTAACTAGAGGGTAAAAATGGGTTGTGTATAACATGTTCAATGAAGTGTGCAGTGTGTGATTTTGGAGGGACGAGTTTATGATAGATATAGAAAGTAGTAAAATATTAGCCCTGTTTATTCATACATCTTGCAAAACAAATCAAGGTATATACATACACAGTTTATTTACAATTAGTATGTACAATATAGATGAAACAGTAATATGTATGCATCTTAGTGGAAAATGAAGTGCATGTTTTGATTAGATTAACCGGAGATTAAAGTGTGAGATAGCGATTGTAAAGAGAGAAAACTATAGCTAAACCCTCGAAGCGGAAGTTGGTCCCACGTGCAGTTGCCCATTGTCGCGATTGGATCCGTGTGCTAGGCTGATGGGTACAGGTTGTAAGCTTTTATTATGACATCATGCATCTGAGATCGCTCAAATAATAAAAATATGTTTTAATTTTGAAAACAGGGCCTGAATGCAAAGATTAAGAGTCGCCACCTGACGCTTTCAAAATAGGTGTGTTAAGAAACCCAAGTTTTGATTCTGGTTTAAAATGTTTTGGTTTATGTTTTTGAAATAGTGATAAATAGCCCTTTTTAATGACTCTTAACTAGTCTATGTAATCAGAGAAAATGGGTCTGGGGGTTTAGCTACGTATGAAAGCCATTATGCCTAGGTACCTAGGGTGATGTGATCCCATATCTATTAGCAAAGGCAGTCTTTGGTGTTATATATATGAGTTGGCAACCCTCCCCTTACGAGCTAGCTTTTGAGCTGGAGTTAGGCCAGCGATCGGTTAGCAAGGGTGATCTTTGGTGTTATATATAGGGTTTGGCAACCATCCCCTTATGAGCTAGCTTTTAAGGTAGAGTTAGGCGTAGTTCATACTAGTTTGGTATCATAGCTTCGCTTGCACATCAGTTCGTTCTACATTCTTGATGTTCTTAGAAGACTAGGGTTCTATCTTCCATCTTTAGTGGGTAGCTAGGGTTCTTTTTCCTTCTTCAATTGGCGGCTAGAACTTCAATAACCAAAAAAAAAAAAAAAAAAATCAAAGAGAAGAAAAAGACCAAATTGCTTCTCCTCTATTGGCGCGGCAAAACAACTTTAAAATACAATTCGGTTTGTTCTTCAAAGTTTAGCAAGTTCTAAAATTCTTCTACATACATTCCCAAAAAAAAACAAAGAGAATTCTTCCTTAGGCATCGAATCTGAATTTGGTTAACAAAGTTATAATTCATTCTAGTTTTCATTTGTTCTAGTCCCTTTATTTCGTGTTTAGTATTAAAAAAAAGGAAAAAAATAAAAGAAAACTTCTGTGAAAACCCTAGTAGCCCAAACCAATTTTTAACCCAAGTTGGATTAGGACTTTTCTACCAAATCCTATTCCTAACCCTAGTTAGATTGGGTCTTTTCTTGTTTCTTGTTTTTGTTTCTTGATTCTTGGATTCTTTCATTTTTGCTTTTTGATTCTTACTTATCATTCGAAATTCTAAATTTTTTCTATCTTGATCCTTGAATTCTTGTTTTCTTGATTCTTAATTCTTAAATTCTTAGTTCTTGAGTGCTTGAGTTCTTAATTTTTGAACTCTACAAGATCTGAATTTTTTATTTGGTTTAAGTTAGTTCTTTAAAGAACTTGAGAGAAGACAAAGAGTAAAAAAAGGCAAGTGTGAATATTCATTATAGAAAAAGCCATTCAAGAGTGATACACGAGCTGCATTCTTGATTGTAAACATGTGAGGGAGTGTGTGAGGTAAATCTTTTTATTACTAACATCTTTCTTGCAAAGTGAATCAACATTTAAGGAGGGGGAGATAACACCTCGTTTATGTTACAAGCTATGCAACAACAATTTAAGCGCATTAATGTTGTGTTTGGAGAGATAAAGGATAGGAAGGATAGTAACGACCTCTTAATTGTAGGCCTACAAAAAGATCAATCCCAAAAAGTTCCTTAATGGGAGGCAAGGTAGGCGTGAACTTAACCGATTGTTTGAGTATGAAGGGGATAGTGAAGTCAAACGTGAGGTGTGTTTTCCTTTTATTTTTCAAAAAAGTTTTAAACTTATCAAGAATTCATTCTTATGGCATTCTTCTATCTTCAACACATGGTTCTTGATTCAAGAAATCAATAAGCCTTGTTTCTACATTCTTTGATCTCGATATTAGTTTTCTTGGGTTTTGATTCAATTGGTCGTGGATTTGAGGCATTTGACCAAAGGTTAACTTTATAGGGATATCTAGAGTCATTTTCCACTCTCTGCAGTTATAATCTCACAATATAATACTCTGGTTTATGATGATCATAACATACAACCCATGAATGAAAATGATGGCTGAAATAATAGGTGACTGAGCTTAGCTCATGTGTGCGAGTGTAATGTAAATTGAAAGATGGTCTATAAAGACCAGAGTGACCAGACTCGAGCCATGTGCTCAACCTACCTATGTGCCCAATGAAGGGATCAGGTTGAAGTAGGTCAGACCTAAAGTGGTCCAAACTACATGTTGTTGAGATGTGAACTGGTATGCAAATGTAAGAGCCTAGCTCTAAGTCTAAATTGGCGCCTCACATAGATGATCTATGAAAACCATAGAGACTGCATTTAGGCTATCTGCTCGAGCTGCCTATGTACCTTGTGACAGGGATCTGGTCACCATAGCTCACACCCTATAGTTGAAACTATGTCATGAATGTAAGAGCCTAGCTCTGAGTTAGCGTCTCGCGCCAATGGTTTATGAAGACCAGGGTGACCAGACCCAAGCTATTTACTTGAGCTGCATATGTATCCTAAAAAGGGATCAAGTCTACGTAGCTCTGGGTATGGATTAGGAGTAATCCTTTTTGTACTATGAGAGCGTAGCTTTAAGACTGAAATGAAATTTAGTGCCTCGTGTGTAACTTAGGAAGAGAGCTTCACTCAAGATGGCAAAAGACAGTTAGCACCTCGTGCGTAAGTTAGGAAGAGAACTTAAAAGAACTTTGATCCAAATGGTAAGAGATAGTTAGTGCCTTGCACACAACTAATAAATGGCTAACTAAAGAAATGAGCCTTTCTCCAAATGAGAAAGATAGTTAGCACCTAGGACATAATTGAGGGAAAGGAGTCTTACTCCAGGTAAGAACGAATGGTTAGTGCCTAGTGCATAACTAGATGGTAAATGATGTCTTAGCATGTTATATAACAATATATGAAGGTGATAATACATATTAGCATGGCATAATATGATCAAGGCATGGTATAACATGGCATAGCATGGCAATATGGCATCTTAGCATGGTATATGATGATAATGACATGGTATAACGTGGCAGAGTTAATATGGCATGGTGAATATGATATCTAATATGGCCTAGCATTGTAATATGATGTTTTGACATTAAATGACATGGTAGACATAGTATTTTGACAGGGTATGGCATGGGTAGAATGATGTTATGGCTTGACATGTATGCTATTTGGAGTTTTACAAAATTGTCTCATGTAAATTCGGTCAATATTATACATCAGGTACAATCCGATCTTTAATTATGATCTAGATACGCTTCATTGACAAAGAATTTTATTTATGCAATTAAAATTATTCTATTCTAATTATGCAAATACATTAAATTGAAAAATAAAATAAAAATTTTCTAGAGAGAGAACATTATACCGACACAGGTTTTTTATAGAGAGAAGCTCTGAAGGGTACCGGGTGTTGAATGAGAAAAATGAGAAAGAGAGGCCCCTATTTATAAAATTTTTGGCCGAACAGAACTTTTACTTATTTAAATAGGCGAAAAAATTACTCGTTTCATCGGGTGAACAAGTTTGCCTTACAAAACGAATAGAACTTTTTGTTAGGGCCGTTTACTAGCCTCTCTGCTCAACAAGACGGGCGAACATGTCTGCACAGCGCCATTGGTGACTATAATCACAAATCAAGTTGGGTGGAACTTTTGGCCAGTTGAGATAGGCGAAAAAGCTTACCACATGCCTATTTGGTTACTAAAATGGCAACTAGGCTTAATTTACGGGCCATTTAGCCTGAGACATGCTCGATGAAGTTTAGGTTCTGTCCTAATAAGTTTGGGACATTCTAAGACCTTTACGTATTTTGTGGGAGCTTTTGGACATCTTAGGTATTTTTTGGAGAGAATTAAACGAATTAGGTCAAATTTTGGTTTAATTTAGATTTACTAGGGCCAACTTATGTCAGTTTGAAAATTACTGCTATGAAACGAGCTGAAACAGAGGTAGAGTCAACTAATATTTTAGCCTGCTTTTTGGAGGCACCGCTAGGCTAACTCCTCTTACCATTTTTGGGTATGAGGAATCCAAAAATGCCATTGGTAGGACTCAAAGACACTTTTATAAATTTATAAAATATTAACAAATTTTCCAAACGAAGCTCCGGATGGATCTCTTAAGGTTTGACTTGACTAGACTTAACTATGCCATTATTTCAAGGAATTTACCCTTAGCATTTTTGTGTGATTTGAAGGCTTCCAACTTTGTCTGGTTGCTCAAATTATGTTTGGTGCACTGACAGTTTTTTTTTTTTCGTCGATAGGAGCCATTTTTGGTTGGCGGAGCCCGGATCACCATTGGAATGGCATTCTGGCTGCTCTGAGCTATGTTCTATGTTCTATGACATGTTCTAGGATTATTTTGTATGTCCTCATACATTTCTGGCTTGATCTGGGTATTCTAGTTGATATAGCAATCAAGTGCGTCGGTAGAGGCCATTCTTAACTTTTGGACCAAATTAACCCTTAATTTTCGATTTTGGCTCTTTTATTAATGCTGGAGTTATTTGTTTGATGTATTGAACATGTTTGTATAGTTTGGTGACCTTCTGCCTTGATCTGGGTCTTTAGCTTGGTTTTTCCCTAACTCTAGGGGTACAACCGATGTAATGACCCGAGTTTGATTTAGTTTAATTTATTTTATACATATATATATTATTCGATAAATTTAATTCATTATTTAAATTTAATAATTTAAAATTTTGCTATTTAACTTTGAGTTGTATTTAAAAAGGTTAATTTTTGGTTACCTTTGAAAAGATTTTAAAAATTCAGGGAAAAAGTATAATTTTCTTAAAGCATAGGGGAGCGTATGTAATTATTAAAAAAATATATAAAAAAACAGCTGCCATACATTTATATTGATGTCTATTTTAGAAAAAAAATGTAGAAAATCCTAAATTTGTTTTGGGTGGCTACACTGTAATTTTTGGGATTTGCTGGTCTACTTTTTCTCTGATGCCAAACTAGCAAAGGTAAGGGGCTAGAACCACTTATTTATTTATGTTTTTTTTCCTTTCTCTTCTTGACACACAGTGGTGAACAAGTTAATTAGAATCATAAACTCACACTTTTGTTATATATATATATATATATATGATAGAGACAAATCTATCATGTAATCATCACCTTTGGAATGAATGCTTATAAAGGTTAAAGGGACCTACAGCAATTCATTATTGGAGTATGAAGAAACAGATTCTTTTTTTCTTTTAATTATTTTTTTTACTTTTTTTGTCTTTATGTGTTAATGAAGTGTATATGCCATGAATATATATACATATGCAAAGTCATGTGTTGTTGTTTTTGTTTTAGCTATAAATTAGTGTGTTTAAATTTAGTACTCTGCATTAGCCTATTAGATATTATTGTTATTAAATACTAATAATGTGAGGTTGGTTGCTAGGTGAAATTAAAATATGTCCTAGTTGATATGCTGGTACATTAATGGTTAAAAGGTTTAAAACTTAAATTTAAGGAGAAACTAATTAAAGTGAAATTTGATGTGTTTTGTTTGGGTTGAGGGATACCAAAAATATCGGGTATATGTACCTAAGGGTTAAAAGTCTCGAAACTCATGCGGGGTGATAATCGAGTCTAGTAGGCTAGTAACCTACGAACAATGTAGATGCCTAAGGGTGGCATATTACATTCCTAAGGCTTTTGCCTAGGAAGAAGACACTAAAAGATGGGGTGTATTGGTTGGGTCCTATTTCTACGGGACAACCAAGCAGATATCGGAGAATATGTACCTAAGGGTTAAAAGTCTCGAAACTCATGCGGGGTGATAATCGAGTCTAATAGGCTAGTAACCTACGAACGATGTAGATGCCTAAGGGTGGCATATTACATTCCTAAGGCTTTTGCCTAGGAAGAAGACACTAAAAGATGGGGTGTATTGGTTGGGTCCTATTTCTACGGGACAACCAAGTAGATATCGAAGAATAGTGTATATTGGTTGGGTCCTATTTCTACGAGACAACCAAGCAACCGTGCCTTAAGACCAATTGATTTTCTTTTGATATGTTTTGTGGTGTTTATACATGATTAAATTGTAAGGAAGTGAAATTATTAAATAAATTTAAATTTCTTATAGTATATGAGATTGCTATTTATGCAGTGATGTTTCACTTAATAGCATGCTAGGACATTGTTGCATTTGTATTATTACTAGGGTTCTGAGCACTAACGAGCACACGTGATGTTAGTATTCATATCCCTATAGCTTGTGATGTACGTACTGATTTTGAATCATGTGCTGGACCTGCTCAATATGGAAATTAGAATTTTATTTATTTTTTTTGATTTATTAAATTAGATTTTTTCTTAAGAAAATTTTTTTGGCAAATTGTAATAAGCATCTGTTTGAGAAGTAAGTATTTCTTTACTTTTATTCAGTTTTTTGAAGATTATTTGGTTTAGGTTTAGAGGTTTGTAGTTTTGTTTTGGAGCTTTGTTGCCTAATTGGTTTGACTAAGGCATTTATTTAAGTTTAAATATGAGTTTATTTATTATTTTTATTTTTATTTTTATTTTTATTGATCCATAGCATGTGTGTATGGTTTTAATGTGTAGCAAGGAGAATTGCTAAGTGGTGTATAATGTGTTTTTTATTCACGTGCTCGAGTTATGGAATCCGAGGCGTGACAACTTGGTATCAGAGCCTAGGTTTAGAATACCTAGGGATAATGGTTCTTTTTCTTTTAGTTGCTATGTGGTTATATGATGTTAAGTTTATTTGTGATATGTGATTTTGATTTTTTGTTGGGCTTAGATTGTTAAGAAGGCATTGACCTTGGTATATTCTTTTATGATTTTTATTAGAGTATGTCGCCGTGTGTCACTCTAGGTGTTAGAGGTAAGGGTAGAGGCGAAGGCAGAAGCAAAAGCTAGGGACGTGGCCGTGGTAGGGACCGAGCTCAAGGGATTTAGGTTGGGCAAGGCATTGAAACTCCAGTTGATGATGTCCCTGCTGCCGCGAGAGTGTCACAGGAACAAAGGTCTCATGCTGGAGTAGGAATAGAAGTTCCATTAGGGGCACCTCACATGGCAGAGGTACAATCTGAAGCACCAAGTGTGCCATAGCCAGGAATGGTGGACTCATAGATGTGGATGCAACAAATGGCTACAACGTTTGTTGGGGGAATGCAAGCAAGTCAGCCCATAGCTCTGTATGAGAAATTTAGGAGGATAAAGCCTCCCACTTACTCTAGTGTAGCAGGCACTGGTTGAGAAGTTTTTGCACGAGAATGAGAAGATATTCAAAGTGATGCAATTAAATAAAGATAAGACCAGAGTCTTGTTTGTTGCTTTTCAACTAAAGTTGGTGGAGTACTGTAAAGGAGTCTCGTGGGGCATCTGTACTTACTTGGGATGCTTTTAAGGAGCGTTTCAAAGACTACTTCCCCCCACAGTCTCTGAGAGATGCCAACCATGACAAGTTTCTAAATTTGGCTAGAGGCCGATGTCTGTACTGGATTATGGATGTAAGTTTATGTCATTAGCCAAATATGCTAGGGAGTTGGTATCCACTGAAAGCACCAAGTGTAGGCAGTGTGAGAAAGGACTGAGGCCAGTTGTCAGGGATCGGATAGTGCCATTGGTGCTCAATGAATATGAAGTTCTAATTGACTAGGCAATGGTAGTGGAGAAGAATTTAGCAGATACCAGAGCACAAAATGAAGTTAGATAGGGTAAAGTTCCACAACAGAAGAGTAGGCCTACAAAAAGACAGAGAGAAAATATATATGGGACACAAACTTAGCAATACCAGCAGGAGAGTATAGCCCTAAGTCAATCAGCAGCAGGAAGGGTTCCTGCATAGAGTCTTATTATTTGTCATAACTACAGACAACCCCGGCATCGCCAATTTAATTGTCCTTTCAAACATGGGCTAGTGGCATTTAAAAGTAGAGTTTAGGTAAAGGCTTGTTATACATGTGGCCAATTAGGCCATGTGTAGAGGCATTGCCCGCAGAAGCAAGGTAATGGTAATGCTGTGAGACTTCCACAGTCGGGTCAATCAGTACAAAGTAACAGGCCAGCAAGGTCACAATTAGTGTAGACTCAGTTTCAAAGGGGTACTCATAGTGGAGCATAGCAGTACTAGATAGGTGTTCTAGGTGGCATTCAATAGCATCAGGGAGCTTAAGGTGGAACTCAATAGGGCTAAAAGGGGGTAGGTCACCAACAGCATCAGCTCAGGGGCGAGTTTTCACTGTGGCCCAGAATGATGGACGAGCAGAGCCTATAGTGACAAGAGGTACTTTTCTCATCTATGCTACTAAATCCACAGTTTTTGTAGACACGGGAGCATCTCACTCATTTATTGCCAGACCATATATCTCTGCATTGAAATTATTTATACATGAGTTGATTCCACCATTACAAGTTGAAACACCAATAGGGGGTCATTCTGTGTTGAACCGAGTCTGTAAGGATTGTGAGATCACTATCAGGGATGAGGCTTTGGGTTGTGAGCACTTGTTAGTTTTTGATTTGATTGTGTTAGACATGGGAAGCTTTGACGTGATTCTTGGCATGAATTGTTTGTTAGTCTATTAGGCAAGGATAGATTGTTCTAAGGATCGGGTGGCTATTTACTCTCGAGGGAGATCAAGCACGGTTTTTTGGTGATTGCTGTAGTCCTCGGATCTTGCCTTCTCTTGATGGGGAAGGATGAGTTGACTTGTGCAACTTATTTGTTTGCATAGTTTTGGAGGATGAGAATAGTGACAAAGTTGAGTTAACAGAGATTGTTTGTGAATTTCCAGATGTGTTTTCAGATGATGTGTCTGGATTACCACCTGAGCAGGAGGTTAAATTTGGATTGATTTGATTCCTGGCACAGAACTTATTTCTGTAGCTCCGTACAGATTGGCACCTGCAGAGTTGGTGGAATTAAAATCTCAGATAGAGGAGTTGAGGTCCAAGGGATTTATCCACCCTAGCATTTTGCCTTGGAGTGCACTAACGCTATTTGTAGCTAAAAAGGATAGAACTCTCAGAATGTATATAGATTACCAGAGTTGAACTGGGTAACGATCAAAAATTAGTATCCCTTACCAAGGATTAACGATCTGTTCGATCAACTGCAGGTTAAGTTATTTTCTTAAAAATTGATTCGAGATCTGGTTACCACTAATTGAGGGTGAAGCAGGAGGATATTCCCAAGATAGCATTCAGGACTCAGTATGGCCACTATGAGTTCTTAGTAATGCCATTTGGACTGACCAATGCTCTATAGTATTCATGGACTTGATAAACCGATTGCTCAATAGATATTTAGACAAGTTTGTAGTTGTATTTATTGATGAAATTTTGGTTTATTCCTGGTTAGAGGAAGAGCATGAGGAGCATCTGAGAGTTGTACTTCAGACCTTGAAAGACCACCAGCTTTATGCTAAATTGAGCAAGTGTGAGTTGTGGCTCAAGGAGGAGAAATTTCTAGGGTTTTTTATTTCTGGGGAGGGAGTTACAATTGATCTATCTAAGATTGAGGCAGTTATAAATTGGCCAAGATTGAGGATAGTTTTTAAGATTAGGAGTTTTCTGGGTTTGGCAGGGTATTACCGATGATTTGTTTGTGACTTCTCGAGGTTAGCCAGGCCGTTAACTAGGTTGACTCGAAAAGAGGTCAAGTTTGTTTGGGATGAGAAGTGTGAGCAGTCTTTTCAGGAGCTGAAAAAGAGGTTAACTCCTGCACCTATACTTATGATCCCAGAGAGAGGACTTGGTTACTTAGTTTATTGAGACGCATCTAGGGAAGGTTTATGCTATATACTAATGCAGGGTGATAAAGTAGTGGCTTATGGGTCTAGATAGTTAAAGACTTACGAGCATAACTACCCAATACATGATTTGGAGTTGGTAGCAGTCATATATGCTTTGAAAATCTAGAGACACTATTTGTATGGTGAGAAATTTGAGATGTTCTCTGATCACAGGAGCCTGAAATATCTTTTCACTCAGAAAGATCTAAATCTGAGACAGATGAGATGGATAGGGTACATGGAGGATTATGATTTTGAGCTCCTGTATCATCTTGGTAAGGCAAATGTGGTTGCTGACGCACTTAGTCGGAAGACTCATGATACTTTAGCGGGTCTTGCCATGCGAGAATGGGAGATGATGAGGAGCCTTGGTGAATTAGATTTGGAGCTTCATGAAGATGAGGGTCATACTATTCTATGTGCCATAGCTACTTAGCTAATTTTGTTGAGTCAGGTGATTGAGGCTCAAGGGACTGATGCTGAATTAGAGGTTATTTGAGCTAAGTTACTGAGTTTTGATGAGATGCCAGGATGGATGATTGGTGTTATAACAGTTTAAGGTATTTAGGGAGACTCTTTGTGCCTATTACTATTCGAGATATGGTTCTAAAAGAGTTCCGTCACTCAAAATTTGTAGTACATCCTGGAGGTACTAAGATATACCACGACTTGTGTCGTTAGTTCTTTTGGGCAGGCATGAAGAAGGATGTGGCAATGTTTACGAGTAGATGCCTTACTTGTCAGCAAGTTAAGGTCGAGCATCAGAGACCGGCTGGTCTTTTGCAGCATTTACCAGTGTCAGAATGAAAATAGGAAAACACTACGATAGACTTTGTTTCCGGTTTGCCAAGATCTCCAAAGGGCCATGATACTATTTGGGTGATAATGGATAGGTTGATGAAGTCTACTTACTTCTCACTTATTCGTTTGACGAACTTTATAGATGTTTTAGCTAAATTATAACCAAACCAAACCAAGCCTTTTCCCACTAGGTGGGGTCGGCTATATGGATTTGTCGACGCCAATTAGATTTGTTTAGGGGCATGTCCTCCGATAAATCTAGGTAGGTCAGGTCATGTTTAATGGTTTCTTTCCAGCTTCTCTTAAGTCTTCCTCTATCTCTCCTACTCCTGGCAATCTCCATACTTTCACACCTTCTAACAGGTGCCTCTGCTGGACGGCTTCTAATATGGCCAAACCATCTTAATCGGTTTTCTCTCATTTTATCTTCAATCGGTGCTATTCCTACTTTGCTCCTAATCTCCTTGTTCCTAATCCTATCTTTCCTTGTAATCCCGCACATCCCATTATGTGTTAGAAAATCTATAAAAAAATTTGACAAAGTTTTACGTTGGCTGTCGACTACCTAACACAACCCTCCTTCTTTATCCGGGCTTGGGACCGGCCATGAAAAAAAACATAGGCGGAGTTTAGCTAAATTATATTTTAAGGAAATTGTAAGGCTTCATAGAGCTCCTGTATCCATTAACTCTATTGATGTTTTGCTTCACGATTTTGGCAGAGTTGTTGTTTAGTATAACTTTTCACCCTCAGACTGATGGATAGTCAAAACGCATAATTCAGACTTTAGAGGATATGCTGAGGGCGTGTGTGCTTGATTTTTGTGGTAGTTGGGAGAATCACCTTCCTCTTATTGAATTTGCTTATAACAATAGCTACCAGTCAAGCATTGAGATGGCTTTCTTTGAAGCTTTATATGGTAGGCCGTGCAGATCTCCTATCTGTTAGGTAGAGGTTGGAGAAATTAAAATTACTGGGCCTGAATTTGTACATGAAACAATTGAGAGGATCAAGGTAATTCGGCAGAGACTCGAGATAGCACAAAGCCACTAGAAAAGTTATGTTGACGGGAGGTAGAGACCATTGGAGTTTAAGGTAGGAGACCATGTGTTTCTGAAGGTTTCATCACAGAAGGGGTAGTTTTATTTTGGGCGTAGGGGGAAGTTGTCCCCAAGGTATATCGAACCATTTAAGGATTACACATGGCTAGTTAAGAGCTTCTCTCTCCTCTTTCTCTCTTTAAAATTCTATGGCATCTCGAACTACTCATTCTGCCTTACTTAGTTAACCTGTGCCATCTGCTCTCGCGACTTCTTCACCAGTAACGAATCCTAACAAGGATAGTATAGATCTGGATGAGGACATTCTAGGTCTCTCATCTTCTTCTATTCTATCCATACCGTTCAATCTACAAGGGAAAGATGCTTTGCAGGTAACTTTTCAGTCACTCCCTTCTTATCCTCACAAGGAATCCCAGAGATACGTACCAAAACGTAGCATAGATGATCTAAGGGCAGAAATCCTCAAGTTCAAAGTTGATAGTAATGCTATTACTGCCGGCTTAGAATGCTCTGTTAAAGTAAATATGGATATAAAGGCACCCTTAGGCTTTGGATCTAGCTCTAGCATGGAGCTCGTTATTGCTTAAGAGGATGCAGAGCAGCGAATGGAGTTCATGCAGTTGACAACGAGCACAAAGACAAATAGCTATTTACAGTTGCAAGAAGACAAGCCCAGAAGCAATACACCAGCTTTGAAGAATGTCATTGAAGGAAGAAGGTAGCTTGAGAACGACGAAGTCAGTGAAGAGCAGTGGCCATGGATGATTACTCATGGTAATTCTGGTGATCTTCAAGTATACAATCAAAGCCAGAAGCCTAATGGAATGCCAACACATCAAGTGCCACGTGGTAAGTTCTTAACTCCTCTTATGCAAAAAACTGTCACAAATTTTAAAATCTAGCCCAATGTGCAATTGCCGCTTAGCTCCAATGTTCCAGATATATCCTTTATTATGGACCGAGAATATCCACCTCTTAATGGCCCTAAAAACCCACAAGCTCATGATCATGTTTTACATGAAGCCCCATTACAAACTCTGAAGGAATCAGCCCAAACTCCTCTTGGGCTCAGCTTTTTAATGACAAACGAATTAAATCCAATGGATTTAACTTGGAATTCATTCAAGGCAGCACAACTGATGATTCAAAACTAATAGCTTCCCTCATTTGGGATGATGTATCTGATGAATTAAGTAGATGGAACAACGCGTTAGTTGGTTATGTCTTTGGTGCAAAGCCTCAGTTTAAGTTCATGAAGCAATATGTAAATAGACGATGGAAGGCCTTTAGCACTGTTGAGCTATACGTTTTGAAGGCAGGTGTCTTTATCTTCAATTTTCAAGACAACGAAACAAAGCAAAAAATATTGGAGATGGGGCCATGGAGTTACTATGATAAGCCATTGATCTTTAAATCGTGGTCTTTGAAGAGCTCTTATGAAAGAGATGATTTGAACTCAGTGGCAATTTGGGTTAGACTACCTCATCTTAAGCTCCACTTATGGTCTGCCAAAGCATTGAGCAAGATTTCAAGCCTAATTGGGAGGCCTCTTTTTACTGATAGGATGACAGCAACTAGGCAAAGATTGGCATATGCCAAAATATGCTAGACCATGATGGTAGTATATTTCAATAGAAAGTTGAATACGAATGGATCCCTCCAACTTGTGAAATATGTAAAACTTTTGGGCACAAGATCTCATCTTGTCCAAAAGTAATTAAGAGGGAGTGGAGACCCAAGCCAATTGGCCAAAGTAGCAATTCTGGTGACAGTGAAGTAAATCAAGCTAATGGAAAGCAAAATGGAGCTGAAATAAACTCAAAAGAAAATGCTATTCTTGAAGGTGATTTTAAATCAAAAGAAGTTATTTTTCATAACAAGTTTGAAACTCTTCAAGTGACAAATGGTGTTGACAAACTAGATCCTGCCTCTACTGCTATTGTAATAGAAGACTTAAGCAGGAGCAACATTAATCCTTGGACTGATATGATTGTAATTCCTGAGGAGCAAGGAGTAGTTGACTCTAAATTCTAGCTGATTAAATTACCTGATTTGGAGGAGACTTCAACTGGTTATAAGCAAAAGATAAGCACAATGGCTATCTCAGTGATGAATCAAGCAGATGAACCAGGTACTTCCCCACTTGTTGTTATAAGTCCTGATAAGTCCACAGTATTAAAGACTCTCACAAGGCCATCAAATTCCTAACCTTTCTGTTTTCTAATTCCCAGAAAAAGAAAAAAACAGAAGAAGAACTCTCAGTCAATTGTGCATACAAAAGCTAAGGCTGGTTCAGCATATGATCAAGCCTCTAGCTCTTCCTCCCAATGAAACTTGCTGTATGGAACTGTAGGGGCTTACACAGCCCTATTAAGCACCAGGAGGCTCAAAAACTTATTAGTAATAACTCTCTGAGCCTTTTATGTTTAGCTGAAACTAAGGTGAAGCAATTTAATTTTTTGAAGGTGTGTAAATCTATTAATCCTACTTTTGATGCATATGGTAATTTTGGCACTAATGATGTAGCTAGAATCATTCTTTTGTGGGACCCCAGTGTTATCAGCATTAATATTATATTAACCACTAATCAGGTGGTCTTTTGTCATGTTGTTCACAAAGCTATCACAGTAGAGTTTTTTGCATCCTTTGTGTATGCTTCAAACAGCAGGAAAACAAAAGAAGCTTTATAGCATGATTTGCATACTCAGAGTTCTATTATTACAAGCAATCAACCTTGGATCATTCTTGGAGATTTCAAAATAATTAAGGAAAATGGGAAAAAGATGAGAGGAAAGAGCATTGACAAAGCCGTTGCAGATGAATTTAATGAATGCCTATTGAACATTGAAGTCACTGATTTAAAATTTTCAGGCTACTATTATACTTAGAGCAACAGACAAGCAAAAGATTGTCTAATTCTCTGCAAGCTTGATTGAGTACTAGTTAACGATGGATGGCTTGGGCAATATGCTGAATCTGAAGCCATCTTTCTTCCATAAAGAATCTTTGATCACAGTCCAATGCTGGTTTCCATCAGACCTTAGGTTAAAACAGGCATAAAGCCTTTTAAATTTTTAACTTCTGGGCTAATCACAGGGATTTTAAACCCATAGTAGAGAGCACATGGTCCATTCAATTGAAAGGCACTCCAATGTTCTAACTTTATACAAATTTAGCTGCTCAAATCCAGGCTTAGAGAATTCAATAAGAGTAACTATAGAGGCATTTTAGTTAAAGTACAAACTCCATCTTGATAATGCTCAAATCAATTTGCAAGCTAATCCCATAGATGAACAAGTAATTGAAGAGGAAAAAGCAGCCTTTGCTAACTATATGCATCTTACAGCAGCAGAAGAGGCCTTCTACAAGCAGAAATCAAGAGACAACATAGTCCTCCTTGGTAATCAGAATACTTTCTACTTTCACAGGAAAGTTAAAACCGATAGTTTAAGGAACAAGATATTGTCAATTAAGGACGGTCAAGGAAACTTCCATGAAGATTATGAAGAGGTGAAGTCTGTTATAGTCCAGCATTTCCAAAAGCTCTTGGGAACCTCTCCAGAATACCCCCTTGAGGCCACTCAGATTGTCATGGACTTATTCAAAGACACAGCCGGGCTTCTTAGCATTTCATACTTGGATGATGATATTACTAATGAAGAAACAAAATCCACTTTTTTCTCCCTTAATGACCATAAAGCTCCTGGGCCAGATGGTTATACACCCCTCTTTTTCAAAAAGACTTGGGATATTATTGGCAAAGATGTCACATTGGCTATCAAGTCTTTTTTTGAAACATGTAAGCTGCTGAAGAAAGTGAACTCCTCAAGTATTGCTCCAGTACCTAAAATTCCTAATCCTTCAATAGTCTCAGAATATAGACCAATCTATTGTTGTAACACCATATATATATGCATCTCCAAGATACTATCTGATAGGCTCAAAAAGGTGATCCATCACATTATTAAACCTTCTCAAGCTGCCTTTGTTGCAAATAGGTAAATATCTGACCAAATTCTCCTCATGCAAGAATTGGTAAGGAACTATCACAGAAGGCGCATGTCCCTTAGATGTGCTCTAAAAATTGACTTAATGAAGGATTCTGATTTAGCCTCTTGGCCTCTAATTTTGGATATACTCAAGGCTCTACAACTTCCCAATAGATTCATGACCGCGTGTAGAATGTGCGTCTAATTAACCCCAAGTGCAAGGGTGTGCGGTGTAGTTTTAACTCGGTAAGTCCGAGGTCGAATCCACAGAGAACTATGAGATTGAGCACTAGGGTTTTCTAAGTTCTTCTACCTATTGTTTCATTTTAAAACACAAGAAAAGAAAGTAAAACAAATTTTAGGTTTTGAGAAGAGTTGATTAAATAACCAGCAATCAAATAAAAGTAAATTGCAAACATTAACTGAACTAGCATTCAAGAAATTAAATTACTTTTATTCCAACTAATAGAAAAGCAAGATACAAAATTAAACTAAACTAAAATAATAAAAGCAATAAAATTAAGCATTCAAGATAACTAAAATGATTCTTGATTCAACTTTCAATTCTGGGTAGTTTACTACTTCACTGCGAGATGTGTTAAAACTACAATCTATAGTTCACATCAAAGGAGCCATAGACTGGGAAAAGTATTCTCATTAAAGTTTAGAAAATATCCGATACTCAGTTTTAAAATCATGTTTCTTTATGGATAATAAAATTGGAAAGATTTTCTAAGAAAACTTTCAGTTTCAAACCTAAATTAGGGTTCGTCCAAAAATTATTAAGAAAATTATATTCAAGAGTTTTTACCAGTGATTACAGAGAATATAGTCAAAAACTCTTGTTTTCGAAGGTTTTTCAGACAACCAAAACCAGATTTGTTTAAGAAATCAATTTTAATTTGCCCAAAATTATTAAATCAATGTTTACCCGAAAACCTTTACTAGTGATTACAAAGAATGTAGTCAAAGGTTTCCGTTTTCGGAAGTGTTTGAAACAAAATAAAATGATCCTTAAAATCATAGATCACTCCGCATAGGTTTTTACAAACCATGCGAAGGATCTACGCACATCCCTTCATTTTTCTTAAACTACCCTTCCTTGATTCGTTGAATCAAGAACTAGGGTTTTATGCTACATTCATAATGAAATCCATGCAATTGAATCCAACCATTAAGACAAAAATCAAAGAATGAGATGAAGGAATAAATATAAACTAAACTACGAATAAAAATATTATTAATCTACGCAAAAATAGTACTGTACTTCGAAAAATGAAAGGAATAGCGAAAGACAATGCATGCTGAAACAAAACCAAAGAAAGCTACTCCCAACTTGAAAAACATCTTCAAGAATCTATAAAAACTCACTCTAAAACTCTAGAAAACTCTCAAGAATGTGGGGAAGAAGATGAGAAGAATCCCCCCTAAACGACTGCTCATAGGGTTTTTATAACCCATGCGCGATACCCTAAAAACGAAGCAATAACGCATCTCCCGCGTGTCCCGAAGGTGTCCGGACTGCAGTATGCTCCAGCTCATTTTTCTTGAAAGTGTCCTGAAGGTGTTTGGACACCCTCTTCCTGCACTTGTATTCTGAACTATTTCTCATCATTTTCGTCGTCTTCGGGACTCCCACTTGTGCTTATTGAATCATTTTCTCTACAATTAAGAAAAATAAACCTAATTAGTGTAAAACATAATAAGATGCATAAATAAATTACTAAAATGCATAGTTTATGTCAAATTGGAGGTTTTATGATTACACTTTTCAAGTGTAATCACACCCCCCAACTAAAGTATTGCTAGTCCCTAGCAATGATTTTATTCAATCTAAACTAAACTATTATCTGATTTCTTTTTTTGTTGGAAACACGGTTGCACTTAGCAATGTGCAACAAGCCCTTTAAACCCCTAGGTTCCCCCTAGTGGACGAGTAAGGTCTCGTGAGGGTTTGCAGTGATGCTACCCACAAACATCTATGGCATGGTCTCAAAGTGTCAAAAAGTAATCAAGATCAAAAATGAATCAAGCTCAAGCCCAACAAGTCACAAAACTCAAATATCATGTGTAATTCCTAAGTGCTAAGCATAAATGCATGGACTATCAAAATAGAAAGAGCATGTGTACAAAATTGTTTCATTCATTCAACAAGGTTGCAAGAGCATAAACGGAACTAGGTTTTGACTTCAAATACTCACAAGGTACCACTCATAGAAAGAAATTCACTCACCAAGGGTTCACACATACCTATTAGCATACAATACTATCCTAGTTGCACATAACCCCCTAAATAAATGAGTGGACTAAAATGAAATTCAAAGTGGACAGCTTTTAACCATGTTCCAATGCCAATGTAAGAGATCACATCACACAACCTACATAAGACCACTACATGCACCATACAAGAGTTGCTTGCTTAGAATCCACTAGGTCTTTATTTTGGTTGTAACTTGGCCAAGCGTAATGGTTAACAATGGAGGATATGAAAATCAAGGCACATGTCTTGGGATAAAGATGCTCAAGTGCACACAAGTCCCAAACTATCCAATTCCTTTCCAAACCCAACAAGAACTACAACAAGAAGCTTATTCACAAACTAACAACCCACTCATGGGATATTCTCAATAATGACAACCCAATGCACAAGTCCCAGAATTACACGAACAAAAAGAAATGACAAACTTTTTTTTCTTTATTTTTTTCTTTTTCTCTTTCTATCTTTCTTTATCTTTTTTTTTTTTCTTTTCTTTTCCTTTTTTTTTGGAAATAATGGAATACATCAGCTAGATTCTCCACCCAATATTACCTCTCAATATGCTCTCAAAAGTTTCTGTTCCCAACCCCCATTCACATCATTGACATTAAGGCACTTTCACAACCCATGACACGTGAGGGTAAGGCTAAAAGTGTGTGAATAAGGCTAAGGGATAATATATGAGGTGAGAACCAAGAAAAATATATATATAAATATATCACACACTTTATTTAAAAGGCTTCAAGTTGGTTCCTAGGGTAATTCATAACCAATAAAGGATAAAGAGGCCCAACAATAGCAAAGATGGCCTAGCATCATGTTCAAAACTTGCAACAACTCATAATATGCCAAGTGGAACTCATGCAAGTGTGTGTGATGCAATTGGTGCATTGGAAACCAAAGCAAAGAATAAAAAAGCTGTGATTATGTCCAATCCCTCAAGAAAAGAATAATAGGCTCAAAAGCTCACCATTTGGGGTATATGTCTCCATCTAGTCCAAGAATGCTCAATTAACCAATGTTAAAGAAAATCAACTCCTAAGCACATAAACTCTTTTATATGATAGTAAAAAATGCACAAGGTCATGACACAATCAACTTGAAATAAGTTTCCTATTAAAGCTTGAACAAAACTCATTCATCACTTTCTCACTCAATTCCACAATCAACCAAACCAAAAAGGGCTAACATGTTGGTACAAATGTGCTAAATTCATGTATTCAAGGTTAAATATGCTCAAAAATTTTTAAATTTTGCAATTTTTGGTACAAAAGGTCATCATGCGAACCCTACCCCCAACTTGAAATTCACATTGTCCTCAATGTGAGAACCATGATGCATATGTGGGTCTGTAGTGTGCAATAGTAAGCATGATGATGAGCATGAAACAATAACCATAAAAAGCACAAATAAGAACAAAGCACAAATTAAACGAAGCATGCACCCGTTATTTAAGCTACTTTAGGCATCACCCAATACATCCCCCCAACTTAAGTTCAACAACACTCCCAACAACAACAATTATGAATATGAAGTACTAATTTAGAAGTGCAAAACTAAATAAAAAAGAGAAGAAGGATATTACCTTGAGCGCTTCTTTATTTTGAAGAAAAATAAAAGAACTATTCAAGCAATATGTTAGAATTAAAAGAAGATAAAAATAAAAGAAAAATAAAACAAGAAGAAAAGAGTTAGTAGAAAGACAAAATAAAAATAGAAGAAAAGAAAAACTAAACTAACAATAAATCAAAAAAATAAAGAAAGAAAAATCTAATCTACTAATATATAAGGGTTAATGCAAAAATATACTATCCAACTCCTAATCTTTCCTAAGCCTTACCAAATGGCTTTAGAAATAAAATATTCTCCTTGAGTCTACGAGGTATCAAAAATGAGGGTGTGCCGAGTGTAGAGAACACTAGAGAATTCATGGCCTTGTGAGGATTGTTGAATCCCAAATATGGCCTAAAGTCATATGCATATGTGAATATGGAATGTGATTGTGTGTTTTCTAGTATCCCCTCGACACCTAAGAAGTCAATGCAAACTATTTCCTTCGTCTCCACCACTTCCCTATATGTGTGGTCAGTCTTGGTTAAAACATATTCAGTTTTCTCAGTAAGATTCTCAGTTGAGGTGAGGGCAAAAGAGGAGAGGTGTGCACCACTCTTACTCTTAGGCTTGTCTATCGAACTCTCGAAGGATGATAAAGAAAATTCACTTTTATGAGAGTCTTGTGTAACTGAAGTAGGAACCCAACCATAATTAGAATCATACTTTCACTTGAATCTAGGGGTCTCAACAGGTAAGTCATAAGTGTACTATCCCCAATAGAAAATGATATATCATACATGGTCTCAGTGAGTGGTGTGGTAGAACATGATGAAACTAAACTGATTGGCTTAACAGTGTGCTCCCTTAAACTTATAGCATCAAAGCTCTTAGAATGAGTATTAGGACTTTCCAAGGTCACTTGGGTTGTCAGGGTCGGATGAGCTTCAAGCTCTATGGTGGTGTTGGTTGGTATGTCTTCTAGACTCTCAACGGATGATGTCTCATGTATGTTATAGTCTGGTGGGAACGAGTCAAAGGGCTCATTCCCTTCATTATCGCAACCATTATCAAAATAGTCACTCCACTCAAAGCTAAGGTTTTTGAATTAGAATTTTCTCGTGCAAGTAACAAAAAGGCCTTAGATTTAGCAATTTCAGCTTCAGTGCATGGACGAATATAAGGACATGCTGTGGGCTCAAACAATGTATCATCTAATGTAGAGTCAGTATGTGTAAGTCTCATGTGCACTAGAATCAACTTTTAAGCTAATTTCTTCCCTATATTGAGTTTGCTCATAGAGTGACTCAAAAAAATCCCATGCCAACTCCGGAGTAAAGTCAAGAAACTTACCCTTGGATAACTCCTCAAGAGTGTGGCGCATCTCTAAAAATAAACCATTATAGAAATTTTTAATGATGCATCCTAAGTCAAGATTATAATATGGGTAAGAGTTTAATATATTTTTAAACCTCTCCCAACATTGATAAATTTCTTTACCACAATTTTGAGAAAAATTTTCAATTTCAAATCGTAGGCTGAAGTTTTGAAAAATAGGGAGAAAGGTCATAATAAATTCATTTTGTAACTCTTCCCAACCATTAATGTCCCAAGTAACGGTACAACCCCATTTATCGGCCACTCCACATAATGGTAATGGGAAAAAATTATACTTAAAAGTGTTGTCCAAGTAACCATTCATGCAATAGAAACAAACTGACTCAAATTTTTCTAAATGAAATCTATGATCCTCATATTCACGTCCATGGAATTTAGGTAGCATAGAAAAGGTTTCTAGGCAAAAATCAATTCCATAAATGCTACCTAAATAATTAATAAATGGGTGGATGTCAGAAGGTGAACTAGAATTATAAAGAGAATAATCAATGTTCATGAAATTTTCAAAATTTTTTTTTTTAACGAAACAATAGAAGAGTAACCTAGAGTTATCCTAATGAATCAAAACTAAGTTCCCCCACAACGGCGCCAAAAACTTGACCGCGTGTAGAATGTGCATCTAATTAACCCCCAAGTGCAAGGGTGTGCAGTATAGTTTTAATTCGATGAGTCCGAGGTCAAATCCACAGGGAACTATGAGATTGAACACTAGGGTTTTCTAAGTTCTTCTACCTACTATTTCATTTTAAAAGACAAGAAAAGAAAATAAAACAAATTTTAGGTTTTGAGAATAGTTGATTAAGTAACCAGCAATCAAATAAAAGTAAATTGCAAACATTAACTGAACTAGCATTCAAGAAATTAAATTACTTTTATTCCAACTAATAGAAAAGCAAGATACAAAATTAAACTAAACTAAAATAATGAAAGCAATAAAATTAAGCATTCAAGATAACTAAAATGATTCTTGATTCAACTTTCAATTCTGGGTAGTTTACTACTTCACTACGAGATGTGTTAAAACTACAATCTATAGTTCACATCAAAGGAGCCATATACTGGGAAAAGTATTCTCATTAAAGTTCAGAAAATATCCGATACTCAGTTTTAAAATCACGTTTCTTTATGGATAATAAAACTTGAAAGATTTTCTAAGAAAATATTCAGTTTCAAACCTAAATTAGGGTTCATCCAAAAATTATTAAGAAAATTATATTCAAGAGTTTTTACCAGTGATTACAGAGAATATAGTCAAAACTCTTGTTTTCAAAGGTTTTTCAAACAACCAAAACCAGATTTGTTTAAGAAATCAATTTTAATTTGCCCAAAATTATTAAATCAATGTTTACCCGAAAACCTTTACCAGTGATTACAGAGAATGTAATCAAAGGTTTCTGTTTTCGAAAGTGTTTGAAACAAAATAAAATGATCCTTAAAATCGTAGATCACTCTGCATAGGTTTTTACAAACCATGCGAAGGATCTACGCACATCCCTTCATTTTTCTTAAACTACCCTTCCTTGAATCGTTGAATCAAGAACTAGGGTTTTATGCTACATTCATAATGAAATCCATGCAATTGAATCCAACCATTAAGACAAAAATCAAAGAATGAGATGAAGAAATAAATATAAACTAAACTACGAATAAAAATATTATTAATCTACGCAAAAATAGTACCGTACTTCGAAGAACGAAAGGAATAGCGAAAGACAATGCATGCTGAAACAAAACCAAAGAAAGCTACTCCCAACTTGAAAAACATCTTCAAGAATCTATAAAAACTCACTCTAAAACTCTAGAAAACTCTCAAGAATGTGGGGAAGAAGATGAGAAGAATCCCCCCTAAACGGCTGCTCATGGGGTTTTTGTAACCCATGCGTGAAACCCTAAAAATGAAGAAATAACGCGTCTCCCGCGTGTCCCAGGTGTCCTAAAGGTGTCCAGACACCCTCTTCTTGTACTTGTATTTTGAACTATTCCTCATCATTTTCATCGTCTTCGGGACTCCTACTTGTGCTTATTGAATCATTTTCACTGCAATTAAGAAAAATAAACCTAATTAGTGTAAAACATAATAAGATGCATAAATAAATTACTAAAATGCATAGTTTATGTCAAATTGGAGGTTTTATGATTACACTTTTCAAGTGTAATCAATTCACCAAATAGATTGAAGCATGTATAAGTTCTCCATACTTCTCAGTTTCTATCAATGGAATTCTAGAAGGCTACTTTCAAGGTGCCAAGAGGTTAAGGCAAGGCAATCCAATTTCCCCCTATCTTTTTATACTTGTGATGGAGTTCTTCTCTAGACTCTTTGACAAGAACATCAAAGAAGGGGAATTTTTTTATCATCCTAAATGTCAAGGTCTTCTTAGAAGCCACATATGCTTTGCGAACAATTTGTTTATCCTATGCTACCCAAATGATGCCTCATTTCAGATAATTGGCAAAACTCTTATGAAGCTTCACAAATACTCTGGATTGAAGCCTAACAATCACAATAGTTGGATATATATGTTTAGTGTTCAAGAGCAAGAATAAAACAAATTATGCTCTATACTGGATATGCAAGCTGATAAGCTACCAGCTAAGTATCTTGGAATTCCACTAATTTCCACAAAGCTTAAAGCAGATGATTATAATGAGCTCGTAAACAAGATCCTCATCTGAGTTAAGAGCTAGGCAAATAAATCTCTTTCATATGCAGGGCGTCTCCAGCTCATTAAATCAGTACTCTTTAGCATTTAAGTGTACTAGAGCCTTCATGTCACTCTACTAAAAAAGATTTATCACTCCATTGAGCAAATTTTGAGGAGATTCCTCTGGTTAGGTTCTAAAATGAAGAAGACTAGTAGTAAGGTAGCTCGGGAGAATGTTTGCTTACCAAAAGAAGAAGGTGGCCTTAGCTTAAGGAGAATTAAAGATAAGAACAAAGTAGCTATATTACGCCACCTATGGTCTATATGCTCAAGAAGATCAACTTTGTCAGGGAAATGGAGCTATTCTAACCTACTAAAAGGCAAAAGCATTTGGCAAATCAAAGTTCCTACCGATTGCTCTTGGACATAGAAGAAAATACTCAAACTAAGGCATAAGCCTCTTCTATGTGCAAATGCCAAGTGGTTAATGGTGAATACACATTTCTATGGTATGATGATTGGCATCCTTTAGGCCCTCTTGTGCCTAAATATGGAAGCCGAGTTGCCTACGAAGCAAACATTCCATTAAATTCAAAAGTCCCTTGGGTGATCTCCAATGGGGATTGGAAATGGCCATCTCCTACCACTTGGAAGCTTCAAGAAATCATTAGACACAACCCTTTTCCTCCTAATTGTTATGCCAAGGATAAATTTCTTTAGCTAACCTCCAAGAATAACCATTATATAACAAGATCAACATGGGAAGCCATTTGAATTCATAAGCCCAAAGTTTTTTGGCACAAATTGATTTGGTTTCCTAAGAATATTCTAAGGTTTAGCTTTATCTCTTGGCTTGCAATTCGAGGTAGGCTTTCTACTAAGGATAATTTGATCTCATGGGGAATTAATACTGCTCCCACTTGCTTACTTTGTGGAACTCAAAATGAGAACATGGATCATATTTTCTTTCATTGTTCAATCTCCCAAGAAGTCAGCGGTGCTATTTTTAACCTATACTTCTTATATAAGAATAGTCAGAATTGGCAAAGAGAGGTGGATTGGGCAATTGGCAAATTCAGCAGCAAGAACTTCATCAACTTCATACACAAACTTGCATGGACAAGCCTCATCTACTATATTTGGCTAGAAAGAAATACAAGGCTCTTTACAAGCACCATTGCAAGGCCTCAAGTCATTGTCAACAGAGTCAAGCACAATGTCAGATTAAAAGCTTCTCAGATTAAGGCCATTAATCCTATGGCTTGATATACGTACAAAATGGGGAATCCTAAACCTAGGTAAATGTAAATGTGTAGTCTAATTGTAAAGGTTTGCTGATTTTGTACATGAAGTATATGTTATATATCGAGGGTATGCCCTCTAGAAATTGTACTCCGTTTCCTTATTAATCCAAATTATCTTACTTACCCCAAAAAAAAAAAAAAAAACATTTGAGGTTTTGGCTAGGGTTGGAGAGGTGGCATATCGTTTGGCCTTGCCACCACAGTTATCAGGAGTGCATAAGGTGTTTCATGTGTCCATGCTCTGGAAGTATAACCCAGCCCTTCGTATGTGCTGGATTGGACTGAGCTTAAGGTTGATTCAGACGTGACTTATGAGGTGAAACCAATGAAAATCCTAGATACTCAGAGCAAGTGCTTTGAGGGAAGACTATTCCCTTAGTTAGGGTGTTATGGAAGCACCATAGTGTTAAGGAGTCGACTTAGGAATGAGAGACAGATATGTGAAGTAGGTATCCTAAGTTATTTTCTTGATCTTTCTTTTACTTACCTCCTAAATTTTGAGGATGAAATTTTTGTAAAAGGGAAGGATGTAATGACCCGAGTTTAATTTAATTTAATTTAATTTGATTTATATGTATATATATTTTATTATTCGGTAAATTTAATTCGTTATTTAAGTTTAATAATTTAAAATTTTGCTATTTAATTTTGAATTGTATTTAAAAAGGTTAATTTTTGGTTACCTTTGAAAAGATTTTAAAAATTTTAGGGAAAAGCATAATTTTCTTCAAGCATATGGGAGGGTATGTAATTATTACAAATATATATATATATATAAAACAGCTGCCATAATTTATATTGATATGTCTATCTCAGGAAAAAAATATAGAAAACCCTAAATTTGTTTTGGGCGGCTACACTGTAGCTTTTGGGATTTATTGGTCTGCTTCTTCTCCGTTGCCGAACTAGCAAAGGTAAAGGGCTAGAACCACTTATTTATATATATTTTTTTCCTTTTGACACACGGTGGTGAATAAGTTAATTAGAAGCATAAACTCATACTTTTGTTTCATATATATATATATATATATATATATATATATCTATAATAGAGACAAATCTATGATGCAATTATCACATTTGGAATGAATGCATATAAAGGTTAAAGGGACTTGCAACAATTCATTGTTAGAGTATAAAGAAATGGATTTTTTTAATTATTTGTTTTCTGTTTTGTTTTTATGTGTCCATGAGGTGCACTGCCATGAATATATATACATATGAAAAGCTGTGTGCTGTTGGTTTTGTTTTGGCTATAAATTAGTGTGTTTAAATTTAGCATTTTGCATTAGCCTGTTAGATTTTATTTTATTAAATACTTGTAACGTGAGGTTAGTTGCTAGGTGGAAATTAAAATCTATACCATTTGATATGCTGGTACATTAATGGTTAAAATGTTTAAAACTTAAATTTAAGGAGAAATTAATTAAATTGAAATTTGATTTATTTTGTTTGGTTTGAGGGGTACTGAAAATATTGATATACGTACCCAAGAGTTGAAAGTCCCGAAACTCGTGCGGGGGTGGTAATCGAGTCCAATGGGCTAGTAACCTACAAATGATGCAAATGCCTAAGGGTGGCATATTATATTCTCAAGGCTTTTGCCTAAGAAGCAGACACTGAAGGATGGTGTATACTGGTTAAGTCCTGTTCCTACAGGACAACCAAGAAGACACCGAAGAATGGTGTATATTGGTTGAGCCCTATTTCTACGGGTCAACCAAGTAGCAGTGCCTTGAAACCAATTGATTTTCTTTTGATATGTTTTGTGGTGTTTATATATGATTAAATTGTAAGGAAGAGAAATTAATAAATAAATTTAAATTTCTTATATTATATGAGATTGCTATTTATGCAGTGATGTTTCACTTAGTAGCATGCTAGGACATTGTTGCATTTATATTATTGTTAGGGTTTCGAGCACACGTGGTATTAGTGCTCATCCCCTTATAGCTTGTGATGTAAGTAATGATTTTGAGTCACGTGCTGGACCTGCTCAATATGGAAATTAGAATTTTATTTTATTTTTTTAATTTATTATATTATATTTTTCTTTAAAAAATTGTTTTGGTAAATTGTAATAAGCCTGTATTTGCGAGGTGAGTATTTTTTTTTTTACTTTAATTTAGTTTTTTGAAGATTATTTGGTTTAGGTTTAGAGGTTTGTAGTTTTGCTCTAGAGCTTTGTTGCCTAATTGGTTTGACTAAGGCATTTATTTAAATTTAAATATAAGTTTATTTATTTATTTATTTTTATTTTTATTGCTCCATAGTGTGTGTGTATAGCTCTAATGTGTAGCAGGGAGAATTGTTAAATGGTTTATAATGTGCTTTTTTATTCATGTGCTTAGGTTATGGAATCTAGGGTGTGACAACTGACTTTTTGTTGTTTGTTTGCTTTTTATCGAATTCTGACACTTTGACATATATTACGATTAAGAACACTTAATAAGTAGAGCACCATTAAACTTAAAGCATTAAATACTATAAAATTTAAGTAAAAGGGCAAAATTGGGGTGCCCATAATGCCTCTCAAATATCGAAATATCCATTTCAAGACTTGCTAGTAAGCTTTACCAAGATTGGCCATCTATTTGCTCACAACACTGACATACGTGAATATTTAGACAAGTACATACCATAGTATATATGAGGCTTCCAATTGCACTAACGTATGGCCATGAGATGTAGCTATCTATTGTTCTTTAGACTGGGGTGACATGGCCGCTAAAAGCAAAAGTGAGTAGCAAATGGAGTACTCACAAGTTTAGAGTTTTGTATACCAGAATGTTCAAGTACTTTCTCAATGTACTTTTTTTGTGATAAGTATAATTTTTCGCTTTTCTATACCAATGTTTTTCTATACCCAAAATCTTCTTCACCGGACCCAAATCTTTCATTTCAATCTCACCACTAAGTTAGGCCTTCAACCTAATGATCTCTGATATGTCTTTTGTAGTAATAAGCATGTCATCAACATACAATAACAAATACACAAAGGAACTATCTACGCCAATTTTGAAGTAAACATAACTATCATGCTTACTCCTTAAGTAGCCATGCTCTATCGTGAATGTGTCAAACTGCTTGTACTACTATCTAGGTAATTGCTTCAGGCTATACAAAGATTTTTTTTTCAATATGAAAACATGGTTCTCATTTTCTTAAACAGCAAACCCTTTTGGTTGATGCATTTAAATCTATTCTTCAAGCTTGCCATATAAGAAAGTTATCTAGACATCAAGCTGTTCAAGTTATAAATTAAACATGACAAGCATAGCAAGTAATGCACGAATAGAGCTGTGTTTCATAACTGGTGATAATACTTCATTGATGTCTATACTTTCTTTTTAAATATAGTCTTTTACCACCTACCTTATACCTTACATTTTTCATTACTGGGATTTCTTCTTTTCTTTTAAAGTACCATTTGTGCCCAACAAGCTTTTTACCCTTAAGTAGTTTCGTTAGTTTTGATGTCTGATTCTTTTGAAGAGACTCAATTTCTTCATTTGTAGCAATAATTTATTCTGTTGATTCTTTACTTGTGACAAATTTATGATATGTTACAGGTTTTTAAAACTCAATTATTTCTATCATAGTCAAAGCATAAGAGACAAAATCAACATTATTGTACCTCAGAGGTAGTCTGATGATTGTTTTTTGTCTGTGGGTAACAACATTATATTAGGGCTTAGGTAGTGCATCATCTGCTCCTGTATGTTACTCATTTTCTTCAATGCGATCATTAAGAATATAACCTTTTCTGAAAGGTTTGCTTTCAAACTTTATAGTTTCTCCAATAATAATGTCTTTACCTTTATTAACACATTCTTTTGTCTGATGCAATATGATTGATTCATCAAAAGATAATGCTTCTGTTGATAATAAACTTAGGTGATTTAGGATTAGGATACCACAATCTATATCCTTTCACCCTAGATCTGTAACTCAGAAAATGCACTTCTTTGTTCAAGCTTTTTTTCATTAACATGTGGACAGATTAGGCAACACAATTATTAAATTAGAATATTCAATAGGATTACCTAACTGCACCTCTTCAGGAGTCTTACACTCAATCAAAATTGATGGAGATCGATTCACCAGATAGCAAGCTGTGGAAACTGTTTCAACCCAAAAATCTTTTCCCAAACTAGCATTAGAGAATAAACAATGACCTTTCTCCAAAAGTGTTCTGTTCATCCGTTTTGCTACACCATTCTGCTGGGGTGTTTTTCTGACCGTATGGTGGCTTACGATCTCTTTATTATTCTAGAACTCAACAAAGTCTCCTAAACAGAACTCAAGACCATTATTAGTCCTGAGATGGTTAATTTTTTTCTTTATCCATTTCTCAATCATGACCTTCTACTATTTAAACTTGAGAAATACTTCATCTTTGCACTTTAGAAAATAAATCTAGACTTTCCTTGAATAGTCATCTATAAAGGTCACAGAATATCTTGATCCACCTTTTGATGGAACCAAAGATAGACCCTAAAGGTCAAAATGGATATAGTCTAATGTATCTTTAGTTTTGAGAATGGCTTTCCTGAGCTTGACTCTACATTGCTTACTAAAGACGTAATGCTCACAGAAGTCTAACTTTTCTACTTTCTGACCACGTAGCAAGCCTTGCTTGCTCAACACTATCATGTGTGTCTCACTCATATGTCATGATCTGAATTTGCTAATAATGAAACAATTGCGTCTCCAAGAACTATATTTCCTTGAAGTATATAGAGATTTTTAGTCAACTTCCCTTTCATGACCACCAAGCTCTTTTTGTTACTCGTATGACTCCCCATTCAACTATATACTTACAATCATTGGAATAGAGAGTGCCAAAGGAGATAAGATTTTTCTTCCAATTTAGCATTGCTAGACATTTGTCAAAGTATTGATAATACCATCGCGCATCTTAATTCGAATTGTTCTAATACTTACAAATTTACAGGGTACATTATTTCCCATCTAAACTGCACCAATGTTCATTAACTAGTATGTCATGAACTAGTCCCGATTAGGACACGCATGATAAGAACAACCCAAATCAAGCATCCAGTCATCATTTAATGATTCATGAACAGCCGCCATTCACAGAGTAGTTTCGTCACTATCTTAAATTTTTTCAGCAACATTAGTAACTTTTTTGTGTTTCTTTTGTTTAAGCCTTTGGGTAGTCTCTCTTACAATGCCCTGTTTTCTTTCAATAGTAATACTTAGCTTTTTTCGATTTGAATTTTGATCTAGATCGACCTTTGTTGCAACTGCTAGGATCATTTTTCTCTGCTGTTCTTTCTCTAACTGTCAAACCCTCGACCTGATTTTTGCCTGCATATTCAAACACTTTTGTTATCAATTCTTTTGACAGCAAGGATGCTTTAACATCCTCTATAAAAGTTGTATCCTTTCCATAAAGCATTATCGTAACAAAATGCTTATATGATGGAGGTAGAGAACATAATATAGTGAGGGACTGATAATCATCATTAATTTTAATATCAATATTTTTTAGATCAATATAAATTTTATTAATCTTGAAATTAAACTTTTCAAGATGGCTTTGAATAGGTGTACTTTCCTTCATGTGCAAGGTGTAAAGATGTTGATTGAGGTATAACCTATTTATGAGATACATCGTCATATAAAAATTCTCCAATTTGAGTCATAATTTTGTTGTAGTTATCTCATCTGCAACTTCTTGCACTACCTCACTGCTTAAGCACAATTCGATTGTACTTAGTACTTTAGCATCGAAGTCAAACTTATCTTCATGTGACATCATTGTAGGGAGTTTTCCATTTTCATTCAAAGCTTTGTGCGAACCCTATTGGATTAACAAAGCACGCATTTTTGCGCGCCATAAATTCAATTTATCCTTGCCATCAAATTTCATAACTTCATATTTAGCAACTGCCATATTAAAATTTCAACAAAAATAGTTTAGCTCTGACACTTGTTTGTTGTGACAAATTTTGTAATTGAGAATTAATATGGTAATGACAAATTTTGTAAAGCAAAACATTAATTGTAGGGAGTTTTCCCTTTTCATTCAAAGCTTTGTACGAACCCTATTGGGTTAACAAAGCACGCATTTTTGCACGCCATAAATTGAATTTATCCTTGCCATCAAATTTTACAACTTCATATTTAGCAACTGCCATATTAAAATCTCAACAAAAATAGTTTAGCTCTGACACTAGTTTGTTATGACAAATTTTGTAATTGAGAATTAATATGGTAATGACAAATTTTGTAAAGCAAAACATTAATATGTATTCCACTTATCAACAGAACAAGAGAGTCCAATGAAAGATTAAAAAAAAAGAACATATAAGTTATTTTTTTAGATGCCTAATGCCAAAATTGTCAAAGGAGTATGTGTGTATGGAAACCTAAACTCCTAGATAAAAACCCTTGAAGGATCAACTTGAAGTATGTGGAAATATTCATAGATATAAAGCTTTAATATGAACTTATACATTTTGTATATCTCAATATGCTGTTTCTTCATACTATTCTTTGTGCAAAAATTTTGAACTTTGGATGGTGTTATCACATCTGAATTTTAGAGGTGGTAAAAAGAAGCTGAACCCATGAACTTGCAAAAATCTATCCAAAACAAATAGGTTTAGGTTTAATTAAAAATATAACCAAGTTAAAATTAGGTGCATAATAAAACCTAATTATGGTTTAGATGGGTTGAGAATGAATAAACATTAACAAGTAACTCCATTCTAATCTTTTTCTTTCTATACATCAGTTTAGTTTGTTCGATGATAAAGTCAATCTTCAATTGGTTCGATGCCATTTTGTTGAATCTTTCAGCCAAAAGGTCAGCTTTTCTTGGGTTGTTACAGTGACCCTCAGTAGATGATTAGAAGGGGACTTCTTCATTAGTGCCTTTAATTAATGAGAATTTGGGCAACACTATAGAAGAAAATTCAGCTCGATCGCTAGGGACCAGTCGAAGATTAAACCATTAATAAGAAGAACAGCTAAAGTAGCATATAGGAATTTAGTTTCCCCTACTTGTATCTAGGAGGTTAATGAATCTTATCTCTTAAGTTTTCTTCATCGACATCGCTGTTTTCTTTCTCTTTCTATATATATATCACGCATATGCAAACTTGAATCTATCATGTCTCCTTTCAAAAAAAAAAAAAAAAAAAAGAAAAAGAAAAGAATCTATCATGACTTTGGTTAGAGTTACAAATTTGAAACTTATTATTATTATTATTATTTCTATGGAAATCATGGATGAGGTGGAAAATAATATTTGTAAGTTAATTCCTGAAAATCTTTCTAAAGCCTTAGTTTTTCCAAAATTTGGAGAAGTTCATATCAATAAATGTACATATGTGTATATTGGATTAATTTTTAAATGGATTGAATTTGAGTTTGTGGGTAAAATATAATCTATATCTTATTCATCCAATAATGCCCAGTTATTAAATGGGTAGAATTGTGTTCAATTTGTTTACTCCCAACGCATTACGACTTGGTCCAAACCCACTTATTTGCTAACTCCATTAAAATTGTATCATCTAAATGAAATTGTATTTAAATTTGAGCATTTAGAGTCACCTAGTTCTTCTTCTAGCCTTCTAGGTGCTTGTTCTTTTTCTATTTAAATTGCCTTAGGTTGAAGAAAAGCTTTATTTTTTTAGAAGTAACTGAATTGCAAAAAAAAAAAAAAAAAAAGTGATAATAATTATTTACCTAGATTTAATGAGGGTGATTCAAATCAGAATTCTTCTTAAAACTCACTTTTCAACGTTGAATGCGCATCAGAATTCATAGTATATATGTTCACAAATATATATATTTGTTGCTTCGTATGATGCCGCAATTGGACTTACACGTTGGGAGAGATCCTTAGTGAGCGTGGATCAAATCATCTAGTGTGACATATGCTCTCACTTGCTCTAGTTTATAAATTTTGAAATATTTTTGAAAGTTGAGTTTAATAGGCCATGATAGATAACTTAGAGTTTCCACCTAGCATTTTCAATTGGGTGTGTTTTGAAACTTGGAATTAGTTTTCTTGTTAAAACTCAGTTTTTATCACTTTCCTAAAAAATATGATAGATGGTCATTTTTAATGACTCTATGCACACATATATGAATGGTTCTTTGTAAGAAACATTTTACCAGATTTTTTTTCTAGAGTTATAACTATTTATTACAAATAATTCAGTTTGTACAAGTATATACTCAATATCCAAGTAGGCTTGATATGATCAAAGTGTTTTCTAGGTCATCTCAGACCTTCCAAATGATATGTATCCCCAAAATATTTGGAGAATTCTAGATACACACACAAAAAGTTTACTTGTTACTAATATAGTCTAACCTTTTGTAAGCTGCTAGAATTTTCTATTGGTGATGAATGAAATTATTTGAAGTTACCCAGTCATGAATTTTATTTACAACCCTTATTATTTTGTTTTAGCATGATCTATTCATTTTGGCACTTACTTATTTAATTTAGTATTGACATATTGTTTGGGAGAGAGTTAGATTTTATCCATTAAAATTTTAAACCCAAATTCCTTTAATTTCAAACCCAATTACTTGAACCCATTTTCATTCACCAATTTACCCATATTTTGGATCCAATTGCACAAATTAACCATAACCCCTTTTGGTGACTTTCCCCTAAAAGAAATAATTGTGTTCCATCTTTTTCCCTATTTGTTTGATTCTTTCTGCCTTAGATTCATAGGAGCGGTGATAGATGGCAACTGGCAGCCATATATGACTCTTGAGGGAGCTATAGATGGGTGGTGGCTGAAAGTGAGAGCAAATTAGAGTTAGAAGCTTCATGGAGAAGAAATAATGACCTTGCCTGTATGTGTGTGCACGCGCTCGTGTGTGTGTACGTATACATATTTATGGCTATATATGCACCTAAATTCAATTTCTTAGTGAGATTGAGAGAATAAGAGAGAGAGAAGCTACCAAAGAAAAAGGAAACGAGGAAAAAAAACCAGTTGTGGTGGTAGTGTTGAGCATTTATCTATTATTGGTTATAGGATCCCTCAAGAAGATAGAAAAAAATGTCTTTCAGCTTGCTATGGTTGGAACAAATCAAATTTTAATAGTTTTAGGCCAAATGCAAAAGATTTTGGGTGTTTCTAGGAAGTTTTTATTGCCTCTTTGGTGTTTTCAAGTATGATTTTCACCTTCTAGGATCCTCATGAAAAAAGTTTTTGGCATAGGATGAAGCTAGGGTTTTTTATGGTTTCCGTGGTTGAAATATCATCAAAGTGTCATTTTCACATGTCAATTTATGGCCTTTTGAAAATTACTATGCAAAAACATGCTAAATCAATAAAGGCTCCTATAATTTCTTCAATTTAAGAGGTGGCCACCAAATGACTTAAATCACCCTTTTGGAATGTAAGAAGTACGATGGTTCCATCAAATTGATAACTAGGACCTTTCCCGGTGGCATGTATTAGTTCTAACAATTGTGGCCCCACATATCATGATTGTACTCGAACTTGGAATTGGGTTGTTGTTTCTACATAGTCACCTCTATAACTATGTGGTAAGTATCCTTATGAAATTTTATGTTCATTTGAGCTGAAATGATTGACCTGATCTCTTTCCTTCTCCTTTTGTTTCTCAATAGGGGCTATTTTTGGCACGTAGATCAGAGTATTTCATAATATTGGAATTCAGTCATTTTTGTCCAATATTTTTTTTTTTACCTTTTTAACTTTCTTGAACTTTCTTCAAGGTTTTGTTCTATTTTGTGTTAAAATAGGGTCCAATTGGTCATTGGATTTTTCTAATATACTGGCATTGGTTTGGTAGCCAATTTTACTAGTTTTTAGTAATTAGGATCTAGGAATGACTATTTGTGTTTCATATGGCTATTTTAAGCTAGATACGTTTATTTGATTAGACTGAGATTTGAAGTGTAGAATATGGTAACTCTAGATGAATGGATTGGAATGTATGCTTGTCTTGGAGTGTTCTTTAAGTATTTGGAGACATTTGTGGTTCTAGGTTTAAAATTGTTGTGTTTGGATAGGAGGGGCAAAATCAAGTGTTCACATATGACAAGTTGAATTTCATTTGTAACGTATGAGGTTTGATTGTTTTAGCATATTAATGTGCTTTGCTTTTTGTTAAAGAATTTGGCTATGAGAAAATTGAAAAATAATTGTTTTTATTTTTGTTTGGCAATGAAATTAATTGGATTTGTTTTTATTAATTGGATGTGTTTTGATTAAATTTTTTTTGACTTTACTTGTATAATGGGTTGATATTTTATTCCATTAATACCATAGTACTTGGTAATATTTTATGCCATTAATGGTTTTATTTTTTGAGTTCAAGCTCAAGCTTTATATGAGCTCATTTGGGCTAGTAGCTTAATCAAGCAATCATGTGCAAAACTCGAGTATAATATTTCTTTATCAAATAAAGCTCATGCTCATATATTAAGCTCAAACTTGAGCTCCAGCTATAAGTCATTTGTTTAAGTTAAGCTTAAATAAGTTAGACGTTAGTTTGATTTCACCCCTAAGTGAAATGATTGAGGTTAATGGTGTGTTTTGTATGAGATTAATAGAAGGTAAATGTTATCTATGTAATTTTTAACTCTTCTTCTAGAAAAAAAAAATATCTTTGGTATACGATATCAAAAGTTTAAACAATTAAAATTTCTTCCTTCTAATGATTAAATATTAAACTATGAAAATTTAGGGAAATAGGTGTAATAACCCAAAAAAATTATAATAATTTTTAATATATATATATATATATATTAATTTAAGATATATTATATAAAATTAAACAATCAAAAGGGAGACACCTGAAGCCACGAGAAACTTAGGAAAACTTTTTTTTTTTTTTTCACCCTTTTCCTATTCGTTCTACTTGGTCACCAAACTCATAATTTATATATATATGGGGACAATTTGGCCATGGAGAGGGTTGTGAAATAAATTGAGAAAAGAAAAGAGAGAGGGAAGAGAGAAGAGGGAGAAAGTAAAGGCTTGAGGTTAGGGATAGCTCGACTTTGGTATTTTCGATGTCGTGATTGTTGTGGCAATGTCAAATTGTGGTGATTTAGCCCAAGGTGAGAGATAAGAAGGAGAGAAATTTTAAACCTTTGGAGTTTCTATGCTTTTTCTTCTTTTTTATTCAAATCTGAGGTAGGAATTTAGTACATTTACTAATAGATATGACACGTAGATAATATTGCAATAATTTTTATATGTGTATCTTTATTTTTATTTTTACTTTTACTTTTATCTTTATTATATGAAATATGGTTTAATTCTAGCAATATATGCATATATGGGCAAGTATATTTTGTGAAGAAAATGATAAATTTTACCCAAAAAGCTTTTGACTTATGGCTATCAAATTTAAAAATTTTCTCACTAAGCTTATATAAATTTTGGGGGTATTATCTTGACACATTATTTTTCAAGAAAATAACCTCAAGTTTAAAAAGGAGGGACATTGGAAAAAAAAAAAAAAGGCTAAAACGACAGCCTCAAGAACTTCAAATTTTGGGAATTTTATTAACTTAAAGTTTTGGAATTTTTATTTTTATGTTCTAGATACAGAAAAAATAAAATAATTAAGTGGAGGGTATGTAATTGAAGTATTTGGATATTTTATAAAAAAAGAAATGTGTGTAATATGAAATGGAAAGTGTTGATTTATTTATGAGATGATATGAGTTTAATTGTTGACTTTGATAAGTTGTTATAAAAAAGATGATATGATGATGGTAATAAGTAAGAAGACAATAAATTGTGATATGTGGGGTTTTGAAAATACTGGGAAAATAGGAAGGGTACAAAAATTACCCTAAGGTTGAAAGACTCAAAACCTACGCAAGGATTAGTATTCATGCCAGTAAGTTAGTGACCTCCAACATGACTTTTATCTAGTTAATCATGGCCATCGAGTCTGGACTCATGAACGACGATGTTTATTTGGTTAATCATAGCCATTGCGTCTAGACTCGTGAACAACGACGTTGTTGTATTATCTGCCTCATCATTGTTATTAGTATTTGTATAGGTTTTTGATTGGCAATTCCTGAACAAACACTTTACTTGTATTTGTTTCCTAAAATGTCATACTGTTGGTGAGTTAGTTCACAAACATAAGCCAAAGAATGTTTGTGAATTTTGGAATCTGGTTGGGAGATTGTTTGTTATAGAGGAGGTTGTCACAGTGTTCAAGTCTTCGGTTCTGTTCTCTGTTTTTCTCTGAAAGCAGGTTCTTGAGCATGAGCAGGGAAGCTCGTGCCCAAGAGCTGCCCCAGTCAGTCGCGCAGATTTTTTTTAAGGATTTCTAAAAGACTTTTTTACCCCTCCTTTTGATATAAAAAGAAAATATTCTTTTCCTACCCTAAGTTTTTTGGTTCTGTGCAGCTGATACTTACTTATTTTGCTCTGCAAAAAGCTGTGAGGATTTTTTTGGGTTCTTGATGATTCAAATCTAAGGTTCTTCTTACCATCTTTGGCAAAAATCTCTCTCTCTTGAAGCTCAGATCTGTGGTGTGGAATCAGATTGGGGAGCTGATAACTTCATGGATTGAAGGCAGAAATCTTCATGGGTTGAGGTGAGTTGTGGGTAGTCTAGCAACCAAGGTTAGGGGGTTGATGTACAAGTAAGTCAATGGGATTTGATTGGGAAAACTTGTAAAACTCTCCTTGAACACCTTGTAACCTCATTTCTTTATAGTGAAGAATTTTTGACTGATCCACTTACGGATCCGGGGTTGTTTCTCCTTTGGGTTCAATGGAGTTTTTCCCTAGTTAACAAAACTCTTGTGTCTTTGTGATGGATGATTACTATGAGCAGATTTTTCTTTATGGATGTTAGTTAAGTTCAGTTTGTAATCTCCTGTATTGAATACCAGTGAGTGATTTGGGAGTTTCAATTGTGATGATTGTGAGGCGATGATAAAGAGATAAAGGATAGATAATAACTAGATCATATTTGAGATCTTTGTTGATGTATGTTTTGATATGTGATGACTTGTAGTTTAGGAGTTATTGAATTGTTGTTAATTTAATTTTTGTGCATATTATATATATTTTTATTATACATTGTGGGCATGGCAAAATCAACCCATACTTATCAACCTGTCCAATTAAACCTATAATAAATGAGTTTAGGTCCTATTATTTTACTAATTAGGTTGTTATTGGGTAATTTATAAAACACAAATTTATGAACGAGTACAATTGGGTTGTTAAATTGGACCCATTAAAACACCCATTTAGAGAAGAAATAAAGGCAACTCTAACTCGTTTTGGAAAAAGAGCTAGGGATACAACTTCAATAGCCAATTCACCATATGCGACAGGATTGAAGAACTCAACAAAATCTCAATTACTAGTATACAGTGACTCTCTTAGTCTCTGTTTCCTCCAGGTTTGAACTTTGATTTTTCTTCAAATTTGTAGTGCTTGGTATGATGTTTTGAGGAAGAAAAATGAATCCTGATTGTGCTAGAGATAATTTGGCCAATGTAAACATATGTGTGCAATTTTTTAAAATAATCATTTACTAATTGGATGATATTATTTAAGAAAATAAGAAAAAATAAATTTTATTTATTTTGTCAAAAAATATATAAAAAAACCACTCCATAAATAATCTATTATACTTCACTTTATTTTTTCATTAATTAAAATTACACAATTGTCTATCTTTCTTTTCATATATATTTTACATATTTATAATGCCATAGATGTTCTTATACAAAAACTTAATTTAGGACAGAATTATAAGGTCTTATTTTCAAGTTTGTAGGTTTTATATAAAAAATTTTTTAATTTTAATTTTATTATATTTTAGTAATCATATAAAAATGAATTAATTAATAAAATAAAAAATAACTTATTTCATTTTAATTTATTTAGTTATCTAACACTAAATGGATGGATAAGAATAATAATGATCTATTTATATATATATACACACACACATTAATTAATTGAAATAAATTTTTAATTTTTGTTTTTAAAAAAAGTAGGCTAGGTCATAAGTAAATGGGTTAAATACGAGTTCATGAGTTTGTACTAACCCGTATCCAACTCGCCTTTTAAATAGACAGGTTTAGATTGCGCCCATTTAACTTTCAACCCATTTAAATTTGCCCAATCCGCCTATTTCGCCACCCCTATATTTATACTGGATTTTGTAACTAATTACTCCATTATAACTATTAAACTAACTAATGGTTTGCTTCTTATTTTCTATTTTTGTTTTATGTGTTTTATATTTTAAAAATCTTAAAACGAGAAAAACAGAAAATGCTCTATTTTTCTTATTTTTCTGTTTTTCTTGTTTTGAGATTTTCCTTATTTTTGATTAAAAACACTTAAAATGATTTTTTTACCAATTTTCGTTTCATGTGTAAATTCATTTTCTATTTTCTAAAATAAATTTTGAAAGCATAAGTAACTAAATGCGTTTGGAGCTATTTCCCTTATTTTCAAAAGTGCAAAATGGAAAATGAGCTCAAAATAGAAAATAAAAAACAAAAACAGAAAACACAAAATAAAAAAAAAAAGACCAAATGCCACCTAACTAATTTGATAATTGAATTCTAACTAACTAATTTAGGGTCTATAACAACTCCCACATCCTTGATTTTTAACCTTGTACTTAAGGTCAAAATATAATTACAACAACGTTATAATGCAAGACAACTTATTTTTATTATTATTACTATTTTTTATTTTTATTTTCATATTTTATTTATTATAATTATTTAAATTATTTGGCTTAAAAATCTAATTCTACAAATTCCACAGCCCAGTTATTCTTTATAGCTTATAAGCTGACTTCGATTCGATCCACTATCTGGCTCGATGGTTGAGCTTTGCCCTAGTTCAATGTGCCTTTAATATAACTTCCTCTGAAAGCTTCATCTAGTTATTCCCCATGCTTGCATTCAATGCTCCCACCTACCTCCACTGTTGAGCCTCTGGTCTGAACCTTTGGTTTCAAGTTCTCCACTTCATCGCTCTTTCTTGTCTCTTTTTCAATTTGTCCTTTAACACATCCATGGCTGTCTTTGACCACCGAAATTCATTGAGAAGAATTCTGGCAGCCCATTGATCTAGCTTATCTCTGTCGCCACCCTTTATTACAGCATCACCGTGGAAATCATAAACTCGGATCTAAAGCACAAATGTATTATCAAACAAAAATGTGTTGTCCAATGTTCTACAACTTGTTCCCTTCTCTCAAAGACCCATTGATTACACTTGAAAAGTGTAATTACAAACTCCACATTTTGACATTCATTGATATATTTAAGTAATTAACTTTGGAGTTTTATCATTATTTTATTACTTATAGCTTCTATCTTCTTAATTACAGGGAAAATGCTGAAATAATTGAGATTAGCAGCGATGAAAGTGGCTGCCGAGGAGGAAAAAATAGTCCGAAGTTCAAGATGATTGAAGTGGTGTGCAGCTGAAGTTCCAACTTGACACCCTATCATTATTTTGACCGTATCTTTTCACTCCCAATTTAGATTGACCTGATTTTTTTTTTTTGGGTTGGAAAGAAGACTCAAAGGGTTACAGCTTTTATGTTTTAGCTGAAGCCTGAATCAATTGTCTTCGAAGTCAAAATCGCATTGGAATTTGAGGACAGAAAACTATCAGAACAAAGAGATGACTTCAAGAGGAAGCAGAATTTGGGGGATCAAGGTTCTGTGGTCCGGACCCCCCCCCAAATGGTCCGGACCATAGTATGCTGGGCACGCGAGTTTAATTATCATCTTTTAAGGTTTTCTTGTAACCCTTCTATAAACCCTGTTGCACGACCGAACCAAGAGGGAGCCCTACTTTAGTTTTTCACCTTTTTTTAGAGTTTTTGATAGTTTTAGAGATTTTTAATGTTTGTAGAATGGTTTGAAGACTTTTTGCAGTTTGCGTAGGCTTCGTACAACAGTGCTTGTTCATTCTTACGTTTTGGATTCGATTTCAGAGTACGTTTACTTTCGTTTTTGTTTTTAATAATATTGTTTCGTTGTTTTATTCATTAGATCTATTAAATATGAGTTTATTGATTGCTTTCGTTTCGTTTAAAGTTATATTAGCATAAAAAACCCTAGTTCTTGATTCAACGGATCAAGGAAGAGTAATTCATAACACACTATGGGATGCACGTAGACCCTTTGCATGGTTTGCAAAAACTCATGCATAGGGATCTACTATTTTTTAAACTTATTTTAATTTGTTTCGAAAGCATTCGAAAACGAAAGCCTTTAACCACATTTGCTGAAATTACTGGTATGGGTTTTTGATTACAATTAGTTAACCATTTTTGGACAAATTAGAAATAGGATTCGAATTCAAATCTGATTTCGTTTGTTTGAAAAACTTTCAAAAACAAAAGTCTTTAACCAAATTCGTTGAAATCACTGGTACTAATTTTTGATTAAAACGTTCTCAATAATTTTTGAACAAACCCCTAATTCAGATTTGAACCCAGACATCCCATAGTGAAGTAGTGAACTACCTGGAATTGAAAGTTGGATCAAGAACCTCTTTAATATCGTGCTTGTTATTTAATTTAAATTCTGAGTTGATTTATTTGCTTTAAAATTTAGAATAGATTGTTTGTTTGCACTTTAAAATTAAATTGAATTCCTTTAATTAATATTCAATTCATTTAGAACCTAAAACAAAAAAAAAAAAATGAATTTTATTAATAAATTTTGTGAACAAGTTTGGAGCTTTTAACAAAGCCTTTCCTGTGGAGATGATCTCAGTTCTCACCGAGTAAAACTATGACTGCCCTCTTACACTTGAGAGGTAGAACCTAAACACATTTTAGGGTCGGTCACCCATCAACAACAACAATCAATTTTGGCAACCTGTACAATCAATATGTTAATTTTTCCCCTCCACGATAGCTCGTCTATCTTTGCAGTGTCAATTAGGGTTGTATCGCACCAACATCTTGTGGAAGAAGGAGGCCCTCTTTTTTGAACACAAATATCCAATTTACTATAAGGCTCGAGTATTTTTAGGTTAAGGAGTTTGTTCCCAACTGGTTTGTCATCTACCATCATTTGTAATTGATAAATTTGCAACTCTTGTATTTCTTGCCCTCTAAATGTTTGTAAGAATGCATTTTCTACCTTTATGAAAGATATTGGTTGGATTTGTGAATATTGAGAATTGATTTTTGAATTTGTTGCATTGATCACTCTTGAACTCTGATTTTGGGCCTAGAGTAAAGACCTTGACCATACATTGAATTTCTTCTTTTTATCTAACCAAAGAAAAACGTGATTTTGGTTTCTCTTTTACACCAATACCAAAGAGTTTAAATTGAATTCCTTCTACAATAGGAACAAAATTCACTCCTTCCTAGTGGTTTATAGACTTTCCATAATTTTTTTTTCACCCGGCAATAAGGGTTGGTCATACTGAAATGTACCTTGAATCACCATGGGCTTATATATGTTCGAGAAATCATTTTATGGCTTCTAATTTCCATGCTGATTTTGGATAATTCTTGATTCTGCAATTATCATTTCCAGTTGATTATTTTATTGATCTTCGATGACTTTGAACATTCTCCACTAATCTTCTTGGGAATTTGATGTTGAGGAGGAGTAATTCCATTTTTTTCTTAAATTTCATTTTTTTGTGTCTGACCTTAGCAATTGCGGTTGGCCACTAGTGGTTGTTAAACCTTTGAATCTCCCTTACTCTTTCTACTTGCCATATTTTTGTTATCAATTTTCAAAAATAAAGCGTTAATCTTCTTACTTATCAAAGCCCTTTCCTCTCCCATTTTGCTATTTTGTTCCTCCATCAAATTGAGGATAGCAGTTATTCGATTGTTAATTTTCTAAAAATGTTGGAACTCTTCTTAAGTCATGTATTTTTCATCTGTTATTGAATCCTAACGCTTGTTATTGCCGTATCAAATACTCTAATACCAATTGAAGTAAACTTATTTCTTAATTGACAAGTAAAAGAAATAAAAAAGAAAATGAAGTTTATTGAATTTGACTCGAGAGCAACCATTGTCTCTGAAATGAGAAATTAATCTGAAAATGATAATTCTATTTCATTATTCCTTTTTTTACATTTCAATTGTTATTTATATTAAATTTTGTAATTAATTAATCTATTACAACCGTTAAACTAGCTGAGTTAGTTGATAATTAAACCCTACCTTACTAATTTGGGTCTCATACACTTTATATGGCATACAAGTAGTACTGAGGATATACGTCATGAAATTTCTAGCAGCCATTTTTCAATTTTTCATTAATACAGCGTCACGAAGTTTCTAGCCCCCATTTACTTTCTTCAATTTCTTGTTTCTTTCCCCTAATTTTCCATGAAGAATATAGCATGATCAAAAATGACAAAAATGTATAATTCATCTTATTACCAACACACGGCAGAACCTGATTAAAAAAAAAAAAGAAAGGAAAAAAAGACTCAGCCACGTGTCCAGATCGATCAGAATAAAGAAGGACCAGAAATTCCATTGCTTTGCCCTGGCAATTTACTCTCCCTGCTGCACCTCCACACCACGGCCATGCATCATTGCATGGCTGAGTTAGTCGGAGCCCCACCCTGGCTCGTCTGCATTATAAAGACCAGACCATTAGGGTTGATTGACGCCACGTCATCAGTTCTTAAACCACTCGTCACCACAAACAACAGATCCACACCTTAGGCTGACCCACTCCGCAAACCCTCCAGCCAAGTCTGACAATTTTGGTCTAGGTGCAGGGGCGGAAATGGCCACGTCCTCACTTACTACTTTTTTTTTTTTTTTTAAATTCACTACTATTAATTTATTCTGACGCGTTTTCACTTACATTCAATTGTTTCCCAACTTCAAAATTTTAACACATTTATTTAAAAATTTCAACGAATAATTATTATTATGAAAATTTTAAAAAATTGTTGACTTTATCTGTTTTTTTAATTTCATATTTTTTTTAATAGATCTTACACTTTTTTAGATACTTTTTTTTATAATTTATTTTTTTTTATCTAATTTTAGTTTTTTTTTTCATTTATCCAATTTAGATTGACCTTATCATTTTTTAATAATTTTTTTTTATCATGTATCATTTATTCAATTTTTATTTTTATTATACGAGTCTTGTCAATTTTTTAGATAAATTTTATCAAATATTCTTTTTTAAGCTCAAAATTTTTAGCTTGAACATGTCCCCACCCGCTACTTTTTCTTATCTTTGCCATCGTATTTTACTATATATGTATTGACCCCCATGCATCAGCCATCTCTACTAATTGGCATATGTATCTCCCTCAGCCTCAGCCCGGTCTTCTTACTTTTAGCCATCTCTCGCTCTCTCTCTCTTTCTCACTAATATATATCTAATATCCACGACTTTATCCATACATATTGTTTGTTCTCAGCTAGCTCTTCCTTGTAACCATGCTTGAAGGCAAAGCAGTCATCGGTGAGACGGATATGATGCAGACCATGCAACAAGATGCGCTTGATTTAGCTGCCAAGGCTCTTGATTTCTATGATGTTACTGAGCCAACCGAAATTGCTTGTTTCATAAAGACGGTACAGCACCCACAAATCAAATTAAAAACTTAATGATTAACCTCTTTTTTTTTTTTTTGGTGGGGGACAGGAAGTTTGTCTTGTCCGTGTAAAATCACTAATTACATCAAAAATTTAAATGTTTAGAAAATAGAAGAGAGTACAATAACAAAATTTGTACTTGAGATTATATAATAATTTAGTGGATAGAATTCATTTATCCATAGAGTTGACCGTGAGTTTGACTTGAATGAGGCGGGTTATCATATTTTTACGAATAAATGAGTTATAATATTGAATTTTTTTTCCCAAACAAAGGGGGTGGGGGGAGGATTTGCACTTAGAATTTTCCGTAATACGTATGTTAACTTACCATTTAATTGTCACTAAAACTTAAATTATTAAGAAATAAACTCAATAACAAGGTACCGAATCTCATCATAAGTTAACAGCGCTGAAGCTAGCTAGGTACCGTCAAGGATGTTCTCTACATATAGGGATATATTCTGATTTCTCTGAGTTGTTATTTATGTAGGGTTGGGTTAAAGGTTTGTTTTGATTGCAGGAATTTGATGGGGCATATGGAGGGGGCTGGCAATGCATTGTGGGGACGGATTTCGGTTCCTTTGTGACTTACTGTTCTGGCTGTTTCATTTACTTTTGCATTGGCAGCCTTGCCATTTTGCTCTTCAGAGGGTCCGGAGGCCCAGAGTCTGACCCTACTCCTTTAGGTACCTTGGATTTGGACTTGGACCCCATTAAAGCATGAAAAAGCTTGCTAGCTAGCTTCTTGTGATCTATCCCATTTTTCTTTCTCCCTTCCTAGCGGACTGTTTTCTTTCTTCACTTGTGTAGACTTGAAAATTTCATGGCTGAGAATTTATATATTACTTTAAACTCAGTAATCTTAATGGTTTTGTACAGCCTGATTGTTTCTTATGCTTGAATTCATAAACTTACTGATTTGTTTGAAAGAGAATATTGGAGAGTATTCCGATCCAGTGTCTTGATTTGTGAGATAGAGGATGAGGGATTGGATTGGTCACACCGAAGACCCTTGTTTGGCCACGAAAAGATCGATTCCCCATCTTATATTCTATTCCATATCCAATCAACCCAAATTTCATATAAATAAATAATCTCACACGAAAAAAATAAATAAAGAAAAAAATTGATCTCATGACTATATTCATTCTAATACATTATCCATTGTATTACTTGCACCCAATTAAATGCGAATGAAATTTTACTGAACATGTGGAAGTATATTGGTATGACTAGCCTTTCTTGAGATTAGGTTTGATGATAGAATGCTCTAAATTAATTAAAGAATGAAAACCAAACGTGCAATTTAAGATATTAAAGAGTCATTTGGTTTATTATTATTTTTTTTTTCTATTTTCTGTTTTGAGAATATTTTTTATTTTGCGCTTTCAAAAATAAAAAAACAGTTCAAAATATATTTGGTGACTTGTGTTTTCAAATTTTGTTTTAGAAAATAGAAAATTAATTTACACGTAAAAAGAAAAATGAGAAGAAGTCGTTTTGAGCATTTTTAACCTAAAATAAGAAAACAGAACATTTTCTAATTCTTAATTTTAAGATTTTTAACATATAAAATAAAAACAGAAAATAAAAAACAAACTAAATGCCACCCAAAGTTTTGTTTTGGATATATAGATATTTCAAATTAATGAATTTCAGATTAATTTATATTAAAATATAAGAGTTTGAGAGTTGTTTTATATAATAATAGAGATAAAATATTTTTAATAATTATTGTTAAAGCAATAATGTCACTATTTCTTAATATATATAATGCAACTACTATTATAAATGATTTTAAATTATTATAAATGAAGTAGTGATATTATTATAAATGATTTAAATGATTTATAATTGTTTTTAGTACATATATAATGCACCGACTAATTTCAATTTGATTGCTAAATGATAGACTTTTACCTTTAAAAAAAAAAATTGGTTGGCAAAGAGGCCACTTTTAGCTATTAATTGGCCATTAAAGGAAATATATATTTTATCGTTTTTGGGGCTAATTTTTGCATATAAATTTTATTTTTTTACAACCAATAAATTCACTTTTCTAGATCAAAATTTGGTTGGCAAAATTTTTAACGTATGCATATATAATAATATGTATATATACTCAAGTGATGACGCAATTCAATGGTTTAGAATACCTAATTGGAGACCCAAGTTTAACTCTTAGCAGCAGCAAATTTATTTTTTGGCATAACTCTTCACCGTCAAAATAGTTGCTAAAAGTAGACCTTTAGCTAAGAGTTTTGGTAGTTTTGACGATTAAAGTTGATTCCTAAAAATTTTACCCAATAGCATTCAAGTACATTTTCTTGGTTGGCAAAGGTCTTTGTTTCTAATATTTTCCAACCAATATCAAAGTGAGTTTGGTTGAGAAAACATTTAGGAGCCAAGATTGAATCTTTAGTGACCAAAAATGCTAGAAATGTTGATTGTTGTAGTAATTATCAAATTTTTTAATTTAAAATTCATAAATTCAAATACAATTTAAAGTTTTAATGAACAAAAAAAATAATCCTAAATTACTAACAAAATAATAATAATAGCAATAACAACAACAGCAGCGACAGCAACAATATAACAACAATAATAATAGTAATAATAATAATTATTGAGTTAAAAAGAGTGTTTTCATTTTCTTTACTATAAAAAATTAGCAAATTATTTACTTACCAAAAAAAAATTAACAAATTATTTTGTCATGACAAACTGGAAAGAATATAATTTTGGATGAAAAATTATACAAGGATTTCTACATTGATAGCATTAAATTAGAAGATTTTATAAACGGGTTGAGTTAGAAAATATGGCAATGAATTTATTACAATTTTGGGATAAAGCATATTCGACCTCACGTGATCCTCTAGAAACGTATGGTTCTACATCTAGCAAACTTCACATCTCATTTTTCATCACCACTTTTTGCCTTTTTCTCTTTATCTTTTGCTTAATGTCTAAGTCAAATGGAAGGACAAGAATGGAATAAGAGAATCCTATTCTCATATATAAAATGGTGATTTGTTTCTAATTTTTGTTTTCAAAATGTGATAATATTTTTTATGGAAAAGAAAGAAAAGCATGTACAAGCAAGTGGTGTACATTGGCAATACAATAAACTCTATTATAGATATAGCAAAATATGGAAATTATTTATAAGAAAATGAGAAAGAGTAAATCTTCTTCCGTTTGATACAAACTGTCACGGTTTTGAATGACTCGATACAGTAAATTAGTGTAATCAAGTATGCAATTCGGATGTTATATTTCAAGATTTTCTTATATATCGAGCAACATAGGATAAAATAGAGTACCAAGCTCATTATTGATTGGTGGACCAAGAACAAAGATAAATCAAAGTAGAACTAATCTTAAGAGGAGCAGAATGAACAAAGCCTATTAATGTCTAATAAATGTACTCAAATCAAATACCAATTGAAGTGAAACAAATCAAGTTTATTAGGGCTTGTTTGACAATACTGTCTTTTTTTTTTGGTCATTTTTTGTTTTATGTTTTTTATTGTCGTTTATTGCTTAAAATAAAAATAAAAATTGTGTTTCGTAATATAATTCTGTTTACAAAAATTTGTAAACAGAAAATAGAAAATTTATTTGTTAAACACAATTTATTTTTTATACATTTTTTTTCTTTTGTTCATTTCTAACTTAAGTTATAGAACACCCCAAAAAAACATATTTTTTGATGTAATTCACCTGAAAAATTACATTTATACCTCATTATTTTGGTCCTTATTTATGTAAAAATTACACTTTGAGCTATATTATTTTTTTTTTCTTTTTATCTCTACTCATTTATAAAAATTATATTTTTATATTAGTAACTATAAATTATGCAGTCCATGCTTACACTAGACTGCCAAGTAACTAACGTAGAGTAAAGAATAAAATTTGAAAGTTTTGGGTGGGTGCTAATATTTGACTAATATATTTTGGTCTTTTTCACATGTGGGCTGATGAAATTCTTTACCGTTTCAACATAATGATCGTCAGGGCTTCTAATCTTCTTTGGGATGTTCGCAAAGAGTGTAGTGGCTCAAAATCCATGTCATCATTCATACTTGTTGGAGGATTGGAATCGTAACCATCTGTTAGGTCCAACCAAAAAAAAAAAAAAACATTATATTGCACATGACTTATCAATTATAATTTATGTCCGTGCCCTCCAGCCCCATCTTGTCTATGATATATCCCTTTGTCTTGCCTAGTTCTAAAAACTAAATATAAGTTTTACCTTAAGTAACAAAATACCAACAAAATGCTCTCTGTTTTTTTTTTTTTTTTTTTTCATTTCTAACTTCAGTTTCAGAACCCAATATATATATATATATATGTTTTTTTTTTGCTTTACTTTTTTCATTTCTAACTTAACTTATAGAACGGAAAAAAAAAGCATGGATTGAAATTAGGATTAAACATAATATGAGAAACATAGGGTTTGTGCCATATTCAAAAGTATAGTGCTAGTTTGTATTATACTTCTTCCCAAGTACCTACTTTAAACTAACATTGATCAACGGTACAAATATTTTCATGAGCAAGAGAGTCCAAAATCATGTTGCATCCAAAACATGCACACATGAGTACACGAACCATGTTGTTTGATAAGGTCATTCCTCTTACAGGTGGAGAGGTGTTTGTTTTATAAGGCACACGGTACTCATTGACCCATATGAAACCGTCAACTTGGTCCAATCCACGTGGGCATCGAAAAATGAACGACCATTATTCTTCTTAGTCCTTGCAACTAAAATTCACTTCCAACCTGCACCACAAACACATGGTGGCCCATAGTACAAAATTGGAGACATACTTGCAAATGACAAAAGTGTTAAATGTAATTTTGAAACAATTACCATGAAATCCATGATGTACAAAAGCATCAACTTGTTTCGTATAATATAACAAGTTTTACAATAAGTTTGTCATACAAAAGTGGAACATTATATTGTAGATAACTAGTTTTTATACAACTTACTCAAATAACAATAATACAAAACAAGTTCTAAATTAACTAAGTTCTCACAATATGCTAAATTTGACAAGGTATTTGATCACGCACTCTAGTTGTTTCTCTCACTTGAGAGCTAGCCACATCAAGTTCAATTGGATTTTGGAAACTACTGCCTGCACTCCCACCATAGCTTTGATCTCCAATAATTTATACCTTGTTCCATGATGCGCTTAATGTGTCATCTCGATCATGTGACTGAATATAATTATGAACAGTACAACAAGTAGTTGAGATATATCTCTAGGTCTTAACTTTGAAAGATAGCATGGCCTTCAAGATAGGAAATCATGCCTTCAAAACACTAAAGCACCTTTCAATCACATTATGCAACATTGAATGGCGGTAATTGATCCAGTCTTTAATATTTGTGGGTCATTGTTCGCGCTTACAATAATCTTGTAAATGGCACCATTCCCTATGGTATGGTGTTAAAAATCCAGGAATGTTCATGTAACTAGAATCTATAACATAGTATTTTTGTTAGGACAGCTTTGGAAATAAATTAGCGAAATTACTTAAACAATCGCTTAGCATACGGGAATCATGGGTTATTTATTGCTAACCCATAAAAACATATATAAATCGCATGTCAAATGAATACGCAAACATGACATTCTGTGTGGGGATGGTTTGTTTGCTACGATATAGAACTTGTTTGCTAGCCAGAACATAACCACAACTTGAGTCCCATCGATTACTCTAATACAGTCCTAATAACCAAAGAAACTATTAATTTTTGAAATTTGATTATTCTTAAATGAAATGCATTAGAATATCAAATGTTATACCTTAAAAAGGGTACCATATTATGTTGTGTAAAATCTCCAAAGGCACTTCATTCATGTTTGGTGGTGCTATAATAACAACATCCAACCTACAAACGACCTTCAAAACTTTATAAAAACATGTGTAAATTGTATGCCTAGAATGTTGAAATCTCTTGTCTACTGCACGAAACCTTTCATTGTGTGATATGATAAGCAAACAAATACCAACTTACTCCTAGAGTGTCAAATATTGACAGTGGTCTAATAATCCTTGCATTCTTATTACTTCACAAAAGGTGATAAAAACATGTGGCTACATTCTAAACTGGTCATAACACCGATCCTCAGACTTGTTAATCAACTCCAAAATATAATTATGCCCTGTTAATGTTAAAGTTCTACATGGTTTGCTTGTTGTATTTTTTTTTCCAATATAACCAGTGATCGTTGTTGCTACAACAAAATCATTGTTGTCATCATCTGAATCATTATCGACAAGATTTTTTAGATCTCCAATATTTGTTGTTAATTGGTCTGTTATCAATTAAATTACATAAAATTGTTTTAACAAATAAGTCACAACATTTTATTCTTTAGTTGTAAAAATAAGACAAACTGTTGATATCATATGCTTACCTCAAAATGTTACTTTAAAAAAAAAAAAAAAAAGAGAGAGAGAGAGTACATCTTCTACTTTAAACCACAAACTTCCCATAAAAGCCATACAGTTTTTTCCTCAAACAAAATGGTTTTATTCTATAGAAAATAAAAAATAGCATACATCATAGTTTTAAAAAACAGTTCGTTTAAAATAGAAAACAACATACTTCATAGTTTCAAAGTCTTGTTAGTTTAAAAGAAAAAAAAAAAAAAAGAAAAAAAGATAGTAGCTTATATCACAAAAGCTTGAAACTAGACAAAATCTACAAGTCCTTATGCTTTCGTAAAATAAAGCCATCATACATAAAATAACATCTCAATCCAAACATCACAAATATGAACATAACACTCAAACATAATAAACATAACAGCAAATGAAGTCGATCAATCATTACAATAAAAAACATAAAAGTCTTCAAACTTAATAGCACAAACATTCTACATCATCATGATCCAATCCATCTTTTGTCATTGGGAATCTTTAAAAGCATTTTTCGATTAAATGATGTCCTCACGTGCCATTTTCATAGTTTTTGCATACGTCATTGCATCAATATCCTTTAGACTGCTTAAGGCTACTAAACATTCTTTGATATGCATACGTTCCTCATCAGGCCTCTCCCTACCTACAGTGATTCTCCCTTTTGACATTTTCATTTCCATCTATTGCACTTTTCTTGCATTGGACTCGGCTCTTGTCTACAGAGTGGCAGTCAGTAAGGTACCATAGCTTTCCTTTCGATGCACTTTCTTTGCAAGCTTCTCGTCAATCTCTAGTTTGGGCTTACTAGAGCGGTCATTTGTACTACTAGTAGAGGAGGAGGAAGGTGCCTTGGTAGATGAGTGGGCATATTCACTGGTTGCAGATGTGTTCCCAAAAATACACATCAGCTCCTAATGGTAAGACAATCAATGTTTTTTTTAATCTTTTGGCAAATTTATTTACCTATATGACATTTTAAAAAAATAATATTAAATTCATTAAAAAAAAATTTATATAACGTAATAATGGAAAGGAAGAATAATAATAATTTTATATAACTTAATACTGGAAAGAAGGCATAATAAAAAGTTTATGTAACTAAATACTAGAATGAAAGAATAATAAGAAGTTTATATAACTTGATACTTGGAAGGAAGAACAAAAAAAAATGCTGCCTTGAAAAATCTCTCCCAAACTTCATCTGAAGCTATGACAGTGTTTGTAATAAGGTCTCATCTGACACCATTTTGTTTTGGAAGTTATTGAGATTTATTGAACAAGATCCTTAGTTTGTTGTACTTGTTGGGCAACTGATCATTAGTATAAGCATAACTAGTTTTAGCCACCATTTGATCCCTCATATACGTCGAAGCCTGTTTGGTGAATGTCCCCATTTGCCATTTTCCCTTTTTCACCTCTTCATCCATCAAGCTAACGAAAATCGTTTCATTCTTTTTTGGCCATAGGTTGGTTTTTTTTTTTTCCATCCTTACCCTCACCAATCATCTTTCTCAACATTGCCTGTGTTATCTACGTTACTTGCCATTACAATTATTCTAAACATCAAAGTCTTATAAGTTCCATGCCAATTCAACCAAAATGGACATCATAAGAGCCTATTAAATCTAAAAATTCAACACTTGCCAACTAATTAGGGTTGCGAAATCTTTAAACTAGGATACAACAATATGATCCTTAGACTAAAAAACAGGGCAAGTTCAATAGAGCAAATAGTTAACACACAGTAAACAAAGGTTTTTAAAGTCAACAGTGGAAAAATAGAAATCAAAAGAAAAATGAAAGACTTTAGAAATAGACCTAATAAAAAACCCTATGTGCCTCAGGCACTATACCTAGGTTAATATCCCATGATTCCCATCACACAATCTAAAAATATTATTTCTTGAAAATTCTTTTCATCCATATGCAATTAACAACGTGCATAAATATACTTTGATCACTCGTGTCTCCTGATAGTACATGATTATGAGTTGAAAAATAAAAAAAAAACTTGGAACTTTGACTGATAAAATATATCCAAACCAATGCCATCTTAGCAAAATTAAAAGTAAAAAAAATATAATAATTTAACATAACTTTCATCCTCAACTACAATTCTAAATCACTGCTCTAAAAAACACCCACCTATGAATCTTGCTCAAGAGTTTTAGCAAATAATTGAAAAATAAACTAGGATGGAAAAGAAAAATCAGGTCTGTAAAAAGGAAAGTGAAAATAAAACCACCAAAATTAAAATGTTGGCAAAAGGAGAATGATAGAGAGAAGCACGTCCTTCACCAAAAAATAAAAATAAAAATAAAAAACAAAAAAAATAACTCTATTCTTACAAACTAAAAATGAACTTAACTCTATTCACAAATCATCAAAACACTGAATATCATTCAAGCATAGAAAAAAAAAAAAACAAATTCATAAATGTTTATTGCAGAATGTTAAAGAGGCACTTCAGTTGGTTCTTCGTGTCCCCGTTTCTTTAATAATCACACCATCGAGCAAAAAAATAAAAAAAAAATGTTAGGATTAACATAGATCTAGAGAAATTTGGGGTAAAAATTAGGATAAATTAAAATTTTCACCATGGTTGGAAAGACGAGCTTTGGTGAGACCAGATCCAGCAACAAGACAAGAAAATAAAGAGCACACAAAAAGAGAAAGGGCAGACCCAAATTAGGAACTAAGATCTGCAAAGATCAAATCATCAATGCACAAGAAAAAAAGAAGAAGAAGAGGAAGAAGAAGAAGAAAAATAAAAGGAGAAAGAGGAAGCACAGCGACGAATAGCAGCACTGGGTTCGGAGAGAAAGAGAGGGGAAAAGAAAAAGGATGAAGAAGAAGAAAGTGGTACGGGGAGAAGAGGGGGGAGAGGGAGAAGAAGAAGAAGAAGTCTAACCTAGTAAAGGGAGAGAAACCTACGAACGATTGAGTATTGAACTGTGTTTACTCCTTTAGCTTTTGTTTTAAACCTGTTTACAAATGGAAAAAAAAAAAAAAAAAACATAAAAACACCTTTCTCTGTAGCCTTTTTTTGTCTTGTTTTGACAAACTTTTTTTTTTTAGCAACAAAAAAATGAAAATTATTTTATCAAACACATTTTTGTTGTCAGTTTTCAAAAATCAAAAAATAGAAATAGAAAAACAAAAAACAAAAATGTTACCAAACGGGGCCTTAACATTGAAAAGTGTAAACTGATCGAGTGCCAATGTTGATTACAAATAATTTTAAGAATGAAAAATAAAAAATTCCTATGTTTTTGGAATGTTATCATTTTTTGCTACATTCTCCATGTATTATTTATAGGCAAAATACAATAACTTTAAGAAACTGCTAAACCACTTCTTGGATAACTTCTTTCATGATGTAGTAACTTAAACCCCTATGATGTAGCAACTTTTTCCATGATATAGTAATCTCTTCCCGTACCTTCCATCCCCGTGTCACAACATCAATCACATTATCTCTTTATCTCGTATCATTCCCATTGACATGATTACGTTCATCTATCATCTCATTCAACTAAGTAACAATTTATATTATCATAATAACCAATTCAAAATCCCAAATTCATTCCAACATCATATTAGCACATTATAACCATTTCTTATCACATTAACATATTCTTAACTCATTTCAACTCAAACGTCATATAATTTGCATTAACAAGGTTACCACAACTTTATATGAACATATATCAAGTCCAAGATATCAACAAATTAGATTTACATAAAAAAAAGACACAAACTAAAATTCTGGAGCACCCGGGGTGCCCCCGTAAGGGACTCGGGCACTTCTGCAGAGGATCAAGGTGCCCCTCTGGAGCCCCGGCGTATCCCTCTATGCCCAGGTGGGTTCTTCTGTTTTGGTCTAAACATTGGTTTATGCACTTAAGCTTCAAAATTTTCCAAATCAAATTCTTACTTCAAAATTTCATTTTTATCTGTTGTCTGCGACCTGTGAGATTTCAATGAATCGATAGGAACAAGTTTTAGTTAACTCATTCTTCTAAAATCAAAATCTTAGTTCCAACCTGTACATACACATATATACATATACTGCCCCACTTGAATCAATTATTTATGCCTTCAAAATCCCAAACATGCATCATAACAACATTTCCTAGTTCATTACATCTCATATACGTTGTTTGGAAACTAGAAACCCCAACCTCAAGTTTTGAACAAAGTGGAACACAATGGTAGTGAACTCTCGGTTTCAAGCTTCCAACTTCGAGTAAATCGTTTATGCAAACCTTAGATCATAACAACAAATCAATCATATAGATGTGCTCAATAAGTGTTCAATTTCATTTCTATAGAGCTAGTTCAAGTTTGGTTAAAGATAAAACCAATTAAAAAACCCTTAAGTCCTTCGGCTTCCTCCCAGTTCCAAGCTCTCTCTCATGATCCCAAAACTTTCGCTCTTTCTTCTCTCACACATACATATACACATGTTTGGCTTGGGCTCTAAGGCTTTTACAGGTCCTTACACTATTTCCCTACCTCGTATTCCGACCATGGTCTTAAATGAAGTGGCTCTTAACCTAAAAGCACTCAGCCTCATCAATCTATCAAAATTCACCAAACAAGGCACCCCCTCTGGCCACCTCGAGCACTTGTGCATAAGGTTGGGGCACCACTCTGGACCCTTGGGCGCCTCTCTGCACCACTTCGTGCCAAAAATGGCTAAGTCCAAGTTTTTGAGGTCCAGTAACTCCAAATCTTTGGTTAATTACGTCCTTAATGACCTTCATTGATCATATTAACATATTATCACATCTAAAACTTGTGATGACCCAAAATTTTAATCCTTGCTTTGGTGAATTTAATTAATATTTGATAACATGGAATTGGATTTGATTTAAAATTTTGAGGCATCAATTAAATATCGATTTTATTGTGGACACACGGGTTGTGTCAGGACTTTTTTTGGTATTTAAAAGTTTAGTTTAATTTTAATAAATTATTAATTTAACGAAATATTTTTCCACATTGCTATATGTGTTCATATATATATATATATATTCATAAATATATTTACTAAAATAAATAGGATAATATATACGTATTACTATCTATTCTTAGTCTCAAAGCGAACCATGACTTAGGCTTGTGAATATTCCGAAGTTGGGACCACTTTAAAAATGATTACTTGTAGAACCCACCACAGACATTTATTGATGAGTAAGCCAATCCAAATAAAATACAAATGGGTAGGTCAGATTATTGCACGCGGTTAGTGTTAATAGATGAATAGAAGTCTAATTAGACTTGTACTTGAAATCCTATTCCAACTAATATTCTAGGATAACCTAGTGCAATGCTATGCATACATATATATGCAGAGTTCAGCAAAGAAAAAGAAAAAAAATGGAGGGGAAAAGGGAGAAAACGCAACAAAGCTTTGGCGGCAGCAAAGTGGTTAGGAAAAGGCCATTGCATTTTTTTTTTATGCACATCAACCATAGTGTTGCAAGTTAAGCAAGAAAACATTAGTTCACCTGAAGTCTAGAGTTATAGATCTAATTTGAGGTAGGGGTGGAGCTAAGTTTTTTTTTTATGCACATCAACCATAGTGTTGCAAGTTAAGCAAGAAAAAATTAGTTCACTTGAAGTCTAGAGTTTCAAATCTAATTTGAGGTAGGGGTGGAGCTAAGTAAAAATTAAATTTATTATGTGTGGTTTAATTTTGTGAACTTTTGTGATTATTTGGTTTATTATTATATAATAAATTATATATGTGATTATGGTTATCTTCTAGATTAGAAAAGTATGTATAAATTAATTTTGATTTTGAGGAATAAAAATTTAGTTGGTACAAAATTTTTAAAATTTTAAATTTGTGTTTTATTATGGAACCTTAAATAAGGAAAAGAAATACTGTTTAAAGTATGTTTTGGATCTAAATAAATAAATAATTATTTATTCATTGATTTTACAATTTTGGTTTTAAGTTGAGAAAGGTACTGGGATAAGTAGTTAGTGCTAAAAGCTCCACTAGTGAAAGACCAGGAACCTGCACAGGGTTGAGTTATCATATCCAGTAGTCTAGTAACCTACGAAGTATTGATGAAATGATATTTTGGTATCTTATGGTTGAGGCATAGGTTGATCGAATAGTGGTACCTTACCTAATAATTAAGAATATGGTTTCGTTAAAATAAGTTATTTTATGATGTGTTCAAAATATTTAAATTTAAATTTAAATATTTTTGATATGTGATATGAGTTGACATGACATGTTAAAGATTCATGCTGAGACACCCGTGCATGATTTATTTAATTTTTATTTTTCTCCGAGAACCAATTGATTATTTAATATACATTAGTATATTGTGCTCATACCCCCACAATTTCAGATGTAGGTGCAAGTGTTGCACTAGATGATGGTCGTGATAGGATCGCTTAGGCAGAGTAGATATTTTAAGTAGTTCGTTAATTTTATTTTAGAGAGAGAATTGCACAAATTTTTTTTTAGTTTACTTTTTTTCTTTTGATTGGATTTTGATTATTGTATATGTCTCAGTTCAAAAGATTAGAGATGGATTTATTTTTTTATTTAAGCTTGGAGATTATCAATTCATTATTATTAAATATAATTCGCTCTGATTAGTTTGGATCGATGGTTTTGGTGATTTTTGGTTGTTTGTTCACACTCCTAAGTTTGTGAAAAATTCGGGGTGTGACAAATTGGTATCAAAGCTTAGGTTAGAATACTTGGGAATAGTGGGGACTAAGACTTCTATGTGATAGGATGCTTACATGTCTTATATGACTTCAAGAGAGTTATTAGTAATCATAATTGTGGATTGATAATAATCAGTTTCTTGTTCTCTTTCTGGTTTCCATTTTTAGAGGAAGCCTCCACGTGTTGCTAATGCTAGCAATAAGGGCCATGATTGAAGTCGTGGCCAAGGTCATGGTTGTGGTCGCGGTCGCAGTTGAGGTCAGGGATAAGGAATGCTGGCAATTGAAGATGTACATATGCAACCTAACGTGGCTCATGATCGAGAGTAACATATAGGAATTGGAACAGAGGTACCATTAGGAATGGCAAATGCACCACAAAGAGTCGAGGTCCCAGCTGGTGTTGGAATTCCACCAGAGGCTGATGATGTACCCCAAGCAAAAGGCGAGGGTGGATAATACTCCACAAACTGTTAATGATTAGGCTAGAATGGCAATGTTTCTCAAGGAGGTTCAATTAACCCCAAAGAATTCATGTGGAATATGGCCACAATTTTTATGAAGATGGTAGGAGCACAGAAAGACAAATCCATTTCAGCAATTACTACGTTCAAGAGGACGAATCCACCAACATTTCATGGAGAGGCTGATCCAAATGCGATTGAGAGTTTTCTATCCCAGTGCAGGAGGATATTTAATATAATGGAGATTATTTAGGATGAGGTGAAAGTGTCTCACACAATATTTCAATTGACTGAAAAAGCGAGTGATTAGTGGACATCTATGAAGATTCTTAAAATATGAGTAAAATAACTTGAGAGAAATTCAAAGAGATACTTAAGGAACAGTTCTTTCCACTACTAATGAGAGATATAAAAAGGGATGAGTTCATGACTTTAATCCAAGTTATGATGATAGTCTCAGAGTATAAACACAAGTTCTTTACTCTTTCTAAATTTAAATATTTTTGACAGATGATGTATGTGGACATGACACGTTAAAAATTCATACCATAACATCCATGCATGATTTATTTAATTTTTATTTTTCTCCGAGTACCAGTTGATTATTTTAATACACATTAGTGTATTGTACTCATGTCCTATAGCTTCAGATACAAGTGCGAGTGTTGCACTAGACGATGGCCGTGATGGGACCACTTAGGTAGAGTAAATATTTTAAGTGGTTTCATTAAGTTTATTTTAGAGAGAGAATTGCACAACTTTTTTTTTTTGGTTTACTTTTTTCTTTTGATTGGATTTTGATTATTGTATATGTCTCAATTTTGGGAGACTAGTAATGGATTTTTTTTTATTGATGTTTGGAGATTATCAATTCATTATTATTAAATATAATTCACTCTGATTAGTTTTGTTCGATGGTTTTGGTGATTTTTGGTTGTTTGTTCGCGCTCCCGGGTTTGTAAAAAATTTGGGGCGTGACAAAAACTTGTTAAAAATCATCAAATTATATTAATGTGAAAAAAACTGGGATATTACACAACTGCACCACGTTATTTAGCTAACGTAAACCTACAACCCATAGGTGTCCCTATCATCAAGGGATAATAAATCATAGTCTCTTAAAGACTTTTCTATCATATCTCATAGTAAGCATCAATCTCTAGTTATATGCATTGATTATAGATCATCCCTTACTTTTAAAAACTTATTTTATATTTTTTGAAGAAAATAGATCTTATTTATAAATATGATTTTATCTTAATATATCAATATATCAATAACAAAAGCTTTTTGGCTAATCACAACAATCGAATGATACTACCTTAGTATAATGCAAATGATATGCTCAATCATACTAAATAATGTAAATTTTCATCACAACACCATGTATCATAAGAAGAAATATTGATTTAGGATGATTATCATCATATATAAATATTTTTAGGACTAAGGAAGTATTTCCAAAATAAATTTTATGAGCCAATGAAACATTTTATAGAAATTAAGAGATGTGACATTCAAATGACCTCAAGCACGTTTGAATGGAACTTTTAAAATGGCTCTCAAATCCTAAACCAAACTCATATTCAGATGTGCAAAGGATGTTCGAATGTCCACTTATCTCTTCAAATGTTCCCTTGAACCTTCAAACATTCATATCGAGAACCTAATTATAGGTTCTTTCTTAACCCAGATCTGATCATTTTCATCCCAAAGTCGATAAATTAGCCATCTATCTTCAACAATATCACAATATACTAATGACTGCAATCATAGTCCTCCAAATACTCAATCTACCTTCTCTGTCTCATGTTCATATCACGCTAAGTGACAAGATACTTTAAGTTTGTATATTTTGAAAACACACCAAACCTTTCTTAGTAAAGATAATGTCGCCAAGATTTAGTGCAAAAACAATCGCATCCAATTTGAACTCGTGCATTGGGTAATTCTATTTTTGAGGTTTCATTTTCCTTGACCAAAAGCTAAAACTTGGTTGTTTGGCATCAACATAAAATGCCAAGCCTTCCCCCAGAAAAAAAAAAATTGTAATACACAAAGTTGGCCACTCTACACTCATGGAATAACCATAAGTGCTTGGTCAACTTACACTTTAACTCAACAAAGGCATTCTCGCATGATTTATCTTATTTGAACCTAACTTTCTTTCAAGTCAGCCAAGTCAAAGGCAATGGAAGCTAGAGAAATCTTGAATAAATCGATGGTAGTAAACCACCAAACCAAATAAATCTCATATCTCAAACGTAAAACTCAATTACATCCAATATAAAACAACTTCAACCATAGAAGAATCCACTATAATACTACCACCAAACACAACATTCCCCAAATAATTCACCTCGGCTAACTAAAATCCATCAACTCCTTGTCTTTTTGCTTGGGCATCTTTCAACTCCTTATCTTTTTGCTCCAATTTGGTCTTGAAACTAGTTATAAAGTCATTTTGAGTCTTCTTGCTATCTACCAAGCTTTCCAATTTTCCTTGAAGTTCATCTAAAGAGACTTTTAGACTGTTTCTCTCTCTCTTCAAGATCTTATTTTTCACATACAACTTTTCATTTTCCTTATATATATATAGTTTGTAGCAATCTTTAAAGAGCTAAGCATATACGTCTTTAACATCCATCTTATTTACTACTTCTTTATTACCTTCACTACCAGAAGACTCATCACTTTCACTCTTTATAGAGGATTTGAAGAGTTTATGGGAGCCTTTTCTCCAAAAGGTGCAAGGGCCATGAATGTTGTGTAATTCTCTGGGTAGTCTTCAGATAAAGAAGAGATACTTGACTATTTATTGGAGTCATTTAATATGGCATTTAGTACCTTATTTTTTTCCTTTCTTATTAGCACAATCTTGAATTATGTGACCAATACTCTGACATTTATAGTAATTCACACCCTTGAATTTATTCTCTTTATTTCTCTCTGGTGCTTTCTCAACTTTTGTTTTATCACCCTTTTTCATTTTTCTGGGCTTGCTGTCCCTCTTCCTAAAAATTTTTTTAATTTTCTTGGTGTAGTGGGCAATTTCTTCAAGTGAGAGATTAGAGTCGTTGTCATCACTAGAAGACTTTTCTTCATTAACAATTTTGAGCACGACACCTTTTGATTTCTTTGGCTTGATCATATGTTGGCTTCGAATGTCTAAAGTGAACCAATCAGGTCTTTTACACGCATCAAGGCAACATCTCTTCCTTCTTCAATTGCAGTCACCTTCGATGGAAAAGTAATAAAAAGAGAAGGAAGAATTTTTTTTTTTACAAATTTGCTAATAGAAATTGGATTTCCCAAATTGAAGCTATAGTTGATAATATCGCAAAGTTTGGCGTAAAAGTGATTAAACCTATAATACCTGGTATTTATTTTTGACCATTTATTTATTATTTGGACCAATAAAATAATTAGACTAAGATTAGGTGTATTTAGTTGGATTTATTTTATTTTTCTTGAATCGAGTTTGGTCCAAAGTGGTATTGGGTTGGACAATTAGGTCAAGGGCCTAGCCATTCTTTTCTCTTCTCTTTATTTCTTTCCTTTTTTTTCTTTCTTTCTTTTTATAGGGGTTGTAGCTTCTAGAGTAAAGAAGAGAAAAATAGAGAGAAATAAGAGGAGAAAGAGAGTAGAGAGAGAAAATGTTTTTCAGGGATCTAGGTGGTATTCAACGCCGTGAACATCATAGTGGTGTTCATTTTCTTCAAGTTTGCTTAAAGTGGGAGAAATAGACACTGGAAGTTTAGGAGCCAAAAACCTAAATCTTCTCATTTCTTCTCTTCTCTTTGGTTTCAAGGTAGGTGGGACTTATATTTCTGTTCTATACATTGTTAGGAGAATTTTGATATGTTACATGCCTTATTTGGTTGAACATTGAAGGATTAAGGTTGAGGTTTACAAATGTAGATATAAATGTGTATATATGTGCATATTCATGTTGAAATCTTACATTCCTATAAGTTATTCTTAAATCTAATGCCGTAAAAACATGTTATTAAGATGTTTGAATATTTATATACGATTGATTGTTGAGTTTGTGGCTTGGATGAGTGATTTGGCATTGTTTTAGAGTTGAGATCTCATTGAAAATGAAACCAGAAATCAGGTACTGGGTGCTAGTGTCCGGACGGAAACCCTAGCATCCAAATGGCATTAAACAGTAAGGCTTGATGTTGGCATTTGGTGCTGGCGTATGGACGGCGATTTTGGAGTCCAGACGGCATTGAGCAGAATGTCCAAAAATGAAAAAAAAAAGTTTGATTTTTAAACGCCTATTTTATGCCCAAACCCATTAATTGTTGATTTAAAAAAATTAAATAAACCCAAATCATTATCAAGCTTAATGGGAATGAATTTTTATATTGAGATAATATTTATTTATATGATTGAACATATCATGTGCATGGGTTGGGGTTGCATCATATGGTTTGATGTTATGATTATTGATTGACCGAGAGTGCCATGTTGATATATTGATGTGCTGAGGCATGTGTCATGTATATGGAAAGGATCCTTAATTTTGAGTAAAATAATAAAATAAAATTTTGAAAATACTGAATAATTCCCAGTCGATATATATTACTAGAGTTTAATTATTAGAATTAAGACGTTAATCTTGAGATACTATTTATATTGATTTTTTTGCTTGAGCTAAACAAATGCCTGATTAGGGGTGTAACTTAGTTTCCTAGCAAAGGGCCAGGGGTGTAACTTAGTTCTCCTGAGTCTTAGCTAATTAGGGGTGTAACTCAGTTCTCCATTCATGATATATATTAAGATATACGATTGCCGTAAACATAAACAGTGTGGTTGGTGACCCCACATGCTTTGCTAAGTGTCACTTATCCCAGAATAAGGTTAGGGGTAGATGGAGACTACAGTATGCATTAACATTGCATTCCATCACATCCCATTGCATAAGATTGCATTTATATTCTTTTTTATTGAGATGTTGATACAATGTGACTGTGACATTGATTGATGAGATGTATGATTTATCCCGTTGATCATGAGTTTGGTTATAAAATAAGAGATATAATCTAGGAACTATGGTGACCTAATTCTCGAGGTGAGACACGTTGGTAGTTTAGGCTTGAGTAGCCTAAGTCCAATTTTAACTATGGATAACAATAATTGTATTTGTTCTTTTAAATTTAGAGTTAAATTTTAATATTATGAATTGTGCAACCCAGAATATAGGTCTAATATTTATATTTATGATATTGTGATTTTGGGAAATATAAACATGATTATAGTATCTATTCTAACCATGCAGACCTTAGATGCGGTCATTGGGAATGGTGTTAAAGTAGATTATGTTATTGTTTAATTGATGGTGATGCATTCAAATATTATTTTATATGGGAATGAGTAATAATTTTGGAGATATCGATAATTATAATTCATTGTGAATTGAATCTCAATTGGATTTTATTTATTTATTTAGTTTTTACATTCCCATGCCATCCGTCTTGGATAATTAAGTTATGGGCGTGACAAAATGGTATCAGAGCGCTAGATTGCGAATACTCAGAGCGCTAGGTTGTGAATACTCAAAGGCTTGAGTAGTGAGGCTTACGTGTTTCTGCTGTGCTTATGAATTTCCTAGTGTTTATTTCATGAGTTTGGTGGTGGAGGATCATAGTGTTTTGTACGATATGTGATTGTAGATGTTGTTATGGATAGATTGTTGCTCAAAACAATGACTCTATCAGTAAGGGATACGAAAATGTTATAGAATATCGTAATTAATAATTTTGGCATATGGGTAATTAGAAATCTTGATTAAACTACGAAGTTTGCGTGATACTATGACAATGGTTCTAGTATTGTGATTGATAATTAAAAGGGCTTGTGAAAATGATAAGGATTTTGAATTCAAAGTTCAAGAGGCTTGAAGAGCTTAAGTTAGTGACTCATGGATTTATTTATAATATATTCCATTATTAAATGAGCATAGTGACGGAATGATATTAGAGTTATAATGTTAAATGAAATTGATAAAATTGTGAGAATGGATAGGTTATCCACTTACTATGTGATGATTAGTTGTAACTATAGATTAGTGATGACTGGTTTACCTAAGGACACCATAGTCCAAACTTGGGTTGAGACTAGAGCAATGTTGTTCTCTCTATTATTTGATGTTAACTTTGTTGAAAGAGTTTTAGTATTATTTTAAAGAAAAATGTATAAATTATGAAAGTGTTTCTTAAGAAATAGTGATGGTTACATTCTTAGAGAAAGATTGACGTTTTCCTAAATTTTGTGCTAGGTGTTTCTTCTGTTTTTATTACGCCATAAATTGTGGCACCAGTTATGTTGAGGAAGTTAAGAATTTGATTGAATGAATTGTTAGCTGGTGGTTTTGTTTAATATAGTATTTTTTTGTTAAGACATCAGAAATTCTAGTTAGGTGAAATGATGAAAAATTGGGATTTTGTGCCAACAGGATTGTTAAATTTGATAGTAAGAGTTTAGAGTGTGCTTAGATCAGCAGAGTTTAAAGGTAACTATATATGTAATGTGATTTTACTTTGAGACAATATATATATATACACAAATGGAGTACTTAGAAGCTATAGTTTTGATCTAGTGTTATTTTGATAATGCCAAAACAGAACTAATATGTTGTATAAGAAGTTGCAAAGTTTGGCAGCTGTGATAGTTTGTTTCTAGTGAAGTATTTGAAGACGGATAATAATTTTAAAATCTTTGGAATAATAATGATGATACAATTGAAGAAATTTTCTTGAGTTTAAGTTATTGTAAATAATATCGATGTTATAAACTACATTTATTGAGGTCTTACTACGAGATTAATGTTATTAAAAAATGTTGTGACACTAGTTCTCTGACTAATTGGGCTGTGGCTGAAGGTTGTAGCCTATCATCGAATGAATTTTGGAAAGTAATAATTCAAGAGTTTCATCACTCAAGGTTTATAATCATGTGGGATGAAAAATGTATAAGGATTTAGGATGTTAATGCTGGTAAAGTGGTATGAGATGTGATGTGAATGAGTTTGTATCTTGTTGCCTAGCCTATCAATAGGTGAAGGCCAAGCATCAGAGATTAGTTAATTTGTTGCAATCATTGCTCATGACACAATAGAAGTGAAATCATGTGACTACATATCTTGTACGGGGTTTGTTGTGGACTCATAAGAAGTATAATGCCATTATGATGATTGTGAACTGGGTAAGTGAATCAGTTCGCTTTCTGTTGAAATAAAGATTTAATAGAGAAGCGATGTTAGCTCTATATTTAGGAGATTATTCAGTTACAAGGTACGTCATTGTTAATTGTGTTAAACCAAGACCCGATGTTTATAGCACTATGTTAGCTCTATATTATAGAGTGTTTCATCCGTAGATTGGTGGGCTATCGGAGCAGACTATTCAAAATTTAGAGGATTTATGCTGGCCTTATGTATTGATTCTAAGAGGAAATTGGGAAAACCATTTACTATCAATTGAATTTGTGTATAATAATAGTTACTAGATAAGTATTAGTGTGGCTCTATATGAGACCTTGTATAGATGATTTTGTAGATTTCTTCTATGCTTTTTTTTTTTTTTTTTTGGTAATTAGATTTCTTCTATGTTAGCATGAGCTTAGAGAAATTGTGACAATGGTTGGACTTTACTTAATGAGATAGGCATCAATGAAGATTCAAGTGACATAATATATATTTTGACGACTCAAAGTAAACACAAGATTTATGCTAATAAATAAAGTAATTGAAAGGTCAAGTCAAAGATTTTGTGTCTTTAAAAGTTTTACTGAGATAATCTATCATTCAATTTGGGGAAACGTGAAAAGTTTTTGCCAGGGACTATTGGACCATTGGAGATTGTTGGAAAAATTAGCAAGGTGGCATATAAATTGGCGCTTCCTCGATAGTTAGTGCGGGTTCATAATGTCTTTCACACATTAATGCTATGAAAGTATATACCAGATCTATCTCATGTGATTAATGGGGAAGAATTGGATACTAAGAAGGATGCGATGTTTGAGAATTTGCCAGATCGGATAAAGGATAGTCGTGAGTAGGTTTTGTATGGTAAGACTATTTTTTTGATTCGTGTATTGTGGTGACACTGTGGAGTTGAGTAATCCAATTGGGAACAATATGTTGTTGATAGAAATACCGATCCTTAATTTCTGATTAAGGCATGTTAGGTAAATTTTGAGGATGAAATTTTCATAAAGGGGAAAGAATATAATACCTGGGTATTTATTTTTTACCATTAATGTATTATTTTGGACCAACAAAATAATTAGACCAAAATTGGGTCTGTTTAATTGGGTTTATTTTATTTTTCCTTAGCCGAGTTTGGTTCAAAGCAGTATTGGGTTAGACAACCAGGCCAAGGGCCCAGCCATTCTTTTCTCTTTCCATTCATTCTTTTCCTTTTTTTTCTTCCTTTTTTTAGGGGGCACGGCTCCTAGAACAGAAAAGAGAAAAAGAAAGAGAAGAAAGAGGAGAGAGAGTAGAGAGAGAAAATATGTTCTGGTGAGGAAGATCGACGAATCTGGGGAGTATTTCATGCTATGGATGTCATGATGGTATTCGTTTTCTTTGGATTTGTTGGAAGTGGGAGAAATCGGCACCGAAAGTTCGGGAGCCAAAAACCTAAATCTTCTCATTTCTTTTCTTCTTTTTGGAATCGAGGTAGGTGGGACTTATATTTGTGTTCTATATATTGTTAGGAGGATTTTGATATGTTACATGCTTGATTTGGTTGAACAATGAAGGATTGGGTTGAGGTTTATAAATGTATACATAGATGTGTATATATATGCATATTCATGTTGAAATCTTACATTCCTATGTGTTATTCCTAAATCTAATGTTGTAAAAATGTGTTATTGAGATGTTTGAATATTTATATACAATTGATTGTTGAGTTTGTGGCTTGGATAAGTGATTTGAGGTTGTTTTGGAGTTGGGCTTTCATTGAAAATGAACCCAAAAAGTAGGTGTTGATTGCCATTCAAACACCAACACCAAATGCCAGAAGCATCTGGACGGCGTTGGATAAAATGTCTAAAAATGAAAAAAAAAAGTTGGATTTTTAAATGCCTGTTTTGTGTGCCCAAACCCATTAATTGTTGACTTTAAAAAAGTAAATCATCATCAAGCTTAATGGGAATGCATTTTTATATTGAGGTGATATTTATTTACATGGTTGAGTATACCATGTGTATGGGGTTGGGGTTGCATTATCCAGTTTGATGTTATGACTATTGAAAATACCGAATGATCCCCATTCGATATATATGACTAGAGTTTAATTATTAGAACTGGATTGTTAATCTTAAGATACTATTTATATTGATTTCTTACTTAAGCTAAGCAAATGCCTGACTAAGGGTGTAACTCGGTTCCCTAGTAGAAGGGGCAGAGAGTGTAACTCGGCTTTCCTAAGTCTTAGCTGATTAGGGGTGTAACTCGGTTCCTTGCAGAAAGAGTAGAGGGTGTAACTTGGTTCTCCTGAGTCTTAGCGTATTAAGATTGTAACTCGGTTTCCCAACCTTTATTTATATTGATTTCCTACTTAAGCTAAGTAGATGCCTGACTAGGAGTGTAACTTGATTCCCCAGTAGAAAAGCCAGGGGGTGTAACTCAGTTTCCTTGAGTTTTAGCTGATTAGGAGTGTAACTCAATTCCATATTCATGATATATATTAAGATATATGTTCGCTATAAGAGTAAACTAAACAATTGGTGACCCCACGTGCTTTACTAAGTATTGCTCGTCCCAAGATAAGGTTGGAGGTAGATGAAGACTAAAGTATGCATTAACATTGCATTCCATCACATCCCATTGGATGGGATTTTATTTATATTCTTTTATATTGAGATGTTGATATAATATGAATGTGACATTGATTGATGAGACGTATGGTTTATTCGGTTGATCACGAGTTTGGTTATGAAATAAGAGATATAAACTAGGAACTATGGTGACCTAATTTCTGAGGTAAGATGCATAGGCAATTTAGGCTGAGTAGCCCAAGTCTGGTCTTACTATAGATAATAATGATTGTATTTGTTCTTTTAAACTTAGAGTTTAATAATTAATGTTGTGAATTATACGACCTAGAATATGAGTCTGATACTTATATTTATGATATTATGATTTTGGGAAATATAAACATGATTATAGTATTTGTTCTAACCGTGCACATCTTGGATGCAGTCATTAGAAATAGTGTTAAAGTGGATTATGTTATTATTTAATTGATGGTAACGTATTCAAATATTATTTTATATGTGAATGCGTAACAATTTTAGAGATATCGATGATTATAATTCTTTGTGAATTGAATCTAGATTTAATTTTATTTATTTATTTAGTTTTACACATTCCCATGCCATCCGTCCCGAACAATGAAGTTAGGGGTGTGACAAAACCTCTCATCGTCTGTCTACAAACTTTCAAAATCAATCGTAATCTTTTGCAGTTTGGACTTTTTAACTATTAGATTTCTTTCATGTGTAAGTTCAAGTATTGTTTAGGCATTTCTAACAATTTCACAACTTGAGATTCTCTAGAATTCATCGGCAGACACTGTAGAGAAGATTGTACTTAAGTGTTTGTAGTTCCACTCTGCCTTTTCTTGTTTAGCCCTAATCTAGGACTCCCTGGGCTTTTCAAGAATAGTGTTCTCAATCGCATGAGTTGGTTGAGTCCATCCATTCGCTATTGCAAGCTAGACGTTACAAATTTAAGATGTCAGATGTTCTTTCAGCAAACCTTCCAGTATACATACTTTGTGTTATCGAACCACGAAGGTGCCTTCTCTTAGGGGTCCATCTAGCAAAATATTGCTATAATAGAAAGTGGTTTTGGTGGAGGCAAAACTCAGGCAACCACTACTTTTGGGTCGCAATTAAACTCCAGCAAGAGCATTTGCGATAACCAAACTCGATAGGAGTATTCCTTTTTCCCTCCCCCGCCCTCGGTTCTCCTGCCTCCCATCGCCAGTCGCTACCATTGCTCACCAGAGACCGCAAGTGACTTCTCTTTTTTCGTCTTCAACTCTCTATGTATATATATATATATATATATCACTAATTTTTGTGTTTTTATTTTCTCGAATTGAGTTTGGAGTTTGCTGTTGAGTCAATCTTCTCTTGCTCTCGATCTTCTCTTTCTCTAGTATGTTACCCCTTTTTATATACTATTCTTTTGGATTAAATTTAATTTATTTCTTACTGTAGGGAATGTAATGTTTGCTAGTTATTGCAATCTATTTTTTGGATACTATTGTAATCTTTTTTATACACTGTTTTTTTTAATGTACTATTGTTCAAACTTGCTGTTTGCTATAATGTTTTTTTTTTTTTTGGGGGGTGCTATTTGCTTACTATTTTTTATTGTTGAATATGTTATAAACGCAAATTATTGTTCTAGGTTTTTTGTGGAACTACCTTAGTTTTTTTTAAGCATTTTGTATATTGTTTTTATTTTTTTATTTTTATAAATATGTTGTTTTTCTTGGGTTTTTATTGTTGAATCATGGATGTACATTTTTTGTAATAATATTGGACCTTTTTCTTTAAATGTTGAATATGTTGTTGGGTTTTTGGGTAATGTTGAATGGTTTAATATGTTGTTGTTGTTGTTGGATTTTTAATATTGAATATTACTATACTCGTTAGGGACTTAATTAGACAGTCAATGCTAAAATTTTAAAGTGATTGAATGCTAAATTAATTAATTAATTAATTATGTTAATTAAACAATGAATTTATTACACTTTAAGAAATAATGTAATTAAATTAATAACAATATGCAAACCCCTAATAAGGATGATGATGATGACAATAATAATAATAATATACAAAACTTTAAAATACTATTATTATTATTATTATTATTACAATCCTAATAAGAGTAATAATAATATGAAATTAGTTAAGCTAATAATAATATTACTAGTACTCAAAATCCAAACGATAATATATAAAACACAAACCCCTAAATTACAATTACTATTATTATTATTATCATCATCATTATTATTATTACTAAAATAATTACTAAATAATAATAATAATAATAATAATAATAATAGTAATGTAATTAAATTAGTTAAATTAATATTAATATACAAACCCCTAATGAGAAGAAGAAGAAGAAGAAGAAGAAGAAGAAGAAGAAGAAGAAGAAGAAAATAAGAAGAAGAATATTAAATTATAATAATAATAATTTATTATTAAAATAATAATATTAATAATAATATTAAATTACAATAACAATAATAGCAATAGAATACTAATTTATAATAATAAAATAGTAATAATAATAATGTCATTAAAATAGTTAAATTAATAATAAGACACAATCCCCTAATGAGAATAATAATAATATTATATAACACTTTAAAATATTATTATTATTATTATTATTATTATTATTATCCTAATGAGAACAATAATAATATTAAATTAGTAAAATAAATAATAATAATAATAATTATTATTATTATTATTATTATTATTATTTTATTGCTATATATTATTATTACTATTATAATAATAATAGTAATCCTCACGATACTAACTGATATCGCGTATGGGTTAACACCGAAAAACACAAGCTTTGATACTGATGAGGGCAGGTAGGCGTAATCATGGCTCGAGTGCAGACGATGAAACCTTGAGATATTTTAAAATTCTTGAAGATGCGAAGATAGAATTGCATGTTGGATGTAAAGATTTCAGTAAATTATCATTCATCATCGAGTTGTTATGTTTTTCGACATGTTATTACAGTTGTTACACAAAGTTCTACCATTGAGAGCAAAGCTTATTAATTCTTACTGCTAGGCTCGCAAGTTAACTGAAAATCTAAGCTTCACATACGAGACTTTGGATTTATGTTTGAGTAGTTGTATGTTGTTCTAGAATGAGAATGCCCATCTTAATATGTGCACTATATGTAAGACTTCAAGGTGGAAAGACATCGGGGGTGGCCAAGATAAATCCTATTTGTCACTGTTATGTACTTTTTGTGACAAGAGGCTGGATTGTCACGGGCTATTATTTTTGTGACAATGAAATCATCTGTCACTATTATGTAATTTAGTGACAAAATATAATAGCATCACTAACAATATTTTTCTGTGACAATGCAATCACTCGTAACTGTTACACATTTTTAGTGACAAAATATATTTTCACTATAAGGATAATTTTTTTAATTTTGAAAAAATAGAAAAAATCAATAGTGATAGCTTTATAGAATTTTGTGGCAAGATTTTGCTTTACTAAATGTATTAAATAGTGACAGGTTTAGTCACCACAAAAAGTAATCCTTTTGTGACAATAACATATTGGCATCATATTAGGTTTCAGCAACAAGACTATAAGCAACAACATTAAGTCATCATTGATATTGTCACTAAAAGGTTTTTGTGACAAAGGCTATACTTTTAGTGACAACTTTTGTTGTCACTACAAGCACATTTCTTTTAATGATTGTTAGAATAATTTTGGTGTTTTAAACTATGGTAAGTTTGTGGCTTCAAAGCAAGGCTGAAGAGGCTTTTCATATCCTTCAAGATTTCTAAAGTGATAAGATGGCATGTAGAGAACAGCAAGGAGGACGGGAACTTAACCCATCCAATAGATTCCCCGATATGGAAGGATTTCAATCAAAAGCACCCGAAATTTGCTCTTGATACTCACAGTGCGTAGCTTGGCTTGGCTACAGATGGATTTACCCCAATTAGGTCTATAATTGGGGTAAATCACAGCATGTGGCTAGTGCTGTTGGTTTCTTATAATCTTCTATCCTGGTTGTGCATAAAATAACCTTACTTGATCCTATCAACATTAATTGACGAATCAAGAGGACCCCAGGATAAGATAGATGTACATATGTAGCCTTTGATTGAAGAGGTGAAAGAATTATAAGCTGAGGGTGTGACGACATTTGACTCTACAGGGAATAAAATGTTTAGACCCTAGGGAGGATTATTATAGACAATCAATGACTTCTTCACGTACGCTAACTTGTCTAGTTGGAGCATGAAAAAGGAGTTTGCATCTCCTTGTTGCAACTAGAATAAGAAATCAACCTGGCTAAAGCAAAGGAGAAAGTGGGCCTACACGGATCATGGACATTTTCTACCTCCGTTGCACAAGTTCAAGAAGGACAGAGCATCATTTAATAGCACCCGAGAGTTTGGTATGGCACCACAGACAATGACTATGACTGGAGTTGATTTGTTGGCCTAAATCGAGCGGTAGCAAATATAGATAGTGTATGATTTCTAAGATGTGGCTTTTATTTCCTATGCAAATAGGAATTGAAATCATAATTGAAAAAAGAATAGTATTTTCTAAGAGCTACCTACTAGAAAGATAACATACTGAGACACAACTTAGATGTCATGTATATTGAGAAAAACGTTTGTGATAATATATTATGGACCATTCTCAGTGTTAAGGGAAAGTCGAAGGACAATACTAATGCTCATAGTGATTTCTAAGGGATGAGGTTGAGAACCCCATTGCACTTGCAGTTGAGAGACTCTAACAAGGCATACATGCCCCTTACACAGTACACAATGAGCAAAGATGAGAAGGATACTTTCCTATCTGTCCTGTAGGATGTCAAGGTGCCTGATGAGTATTATTTGAATATTTCAAATTGAGTGAACATTAAAGAAAGGACTTTATAGGATTTGAAAGGTCATAACAATCACATTCTCATTCAACAGTTAATGTCACGCCCCGGATTTTCATAACCGAATGCCTAGGGGTGACTTGGAATTTATTTGTTAGGTATAAAAATGAGATGATAAAAACACGCTGTCACACCCCAGAGTTTTCCTCCAGATTGGGGTTGACCCGTAAGAAAAATTTAAGATAGTTAAAATCCCATGTTTATCCCAAACAATATTTATAAGTCATTGGACTGAACCATTTGATGGGATTTCAACTACAGGGCTCAAAATAAAGATAGAGAAAAATATTACAGAGCCATCTAAGTGTCCCAATCACGCTATTAACATTACATACCAAATAAAAGCAAATTAGGTCTATGCTTAATAATTACAATCATCCAACAATTATTACAGACCAAAAATAAAGTCCTCCAGCTCTGTGCAGGAAAGAAGAAAAAATAGATAACTCTTCTGATGGAATATTTAAGAGAATTTAATCTCTTTCCAGCTCATCTTCTGTATCCCTGTGCTTAATATCCTGAAAAAATATTCCCACAAGGGGTGAGCTACCAAAGCCCAGTAATCAGAATCTCCTAGGTGCCTATATGCAGTGGTTGTAATACTACACTGTATTAAGTGAATGTGTTTAAGTGGCATACTATTTATGCAACAATTAATTCAATAGATCTCAACTGAATAATGTAAATTATACTTACAACGGTTCGATGAAATCGTCACCGTAACTACTATTTTACTTATATGTAAAATAATTAAATACTGATGTGTATACCACAATGAAGTCTGTGTCGTAGTGGTAGGGATCTCAGATTTAGATCTTCAAGGTCTCGGGATCAAACCCCGTAGCGATACAAGTTTCATACATATTTATATATATATATTTATAAAATATTAATCGAGAGGAATTTAATATAATTAAATAATTCCAACACATCATTCATACATAACAAGAGAGGTTGCTGGTCACAGTAAAATTTTGTAAAGGAGTTTAATCTAAATCCTCCTAAGATAATCATACTCATATCCTCCTCTACCCCCAGCCTTGGGAACCAGTGACTTTACGGGCTTAGCATCCAATGCATACCGACGGCGTCACCTACCAAAAACCTAGCCGTCGCGACCGGCTACCTGACTGGCCAGGTCAGAAGGGAGCATCTCCCAAATAAAATGCATGTTCCCATCTTCATCTAAAAGGCCATTTCTACCCACCCATCACCCCATTGCCAAAAACAGCTTTAGCACGAAGTGCCTTAATTTCTTCTCACCCTTTTACATTCCAAGGGTACCTTGTATGGAAATCAGACATTTTTAATAACAACCGGCAATGTTTCTGGGCGATGAATCAAAAGTGAGATTATTTAGTCACATGCAATATATTTTTAAGCACTTTATCTATATCCATACTTTAATAGTAATTCTCAATAAATCAAAGATTTAACATAGTCATCAATATCATTATCACAAAGGTAGGCACTATATGTAAATTAACAATTAGCAAGTAAAAAAAAAAAAATTAGAATACAAACTAGTATTTTAGTTAATTGTTTTGACAAGCTTACCGTACCAAATTTGATAAGAATAAAATTATTTCTAATGGTATATTAATTAGGCCGAGGTTGGTAGCTTAGTGGGTGGGCGACCCTAATTGCGATTTAAAGTCGCAAGTTCGAACCTCATTGGCTGCAAATCTCGATTTTTGCTCCTTTTACCTTTTATTTTATTATTTTATGGAATATGAAGATAATAAATAGCTCTTGGACTTATATTTAATTTTTAGCAAAATTGATAAGTTCTATTTTATTTAAAAATAATTTAAATAAATTTCCAATCATCATCTTATTTATAACCAAACCCTTATCATAGGTTTTTGGCTTCAAGATATCCACAAATGTCCACAGAATTATCCCAATGTTTAGGAAGGTATTAAATGAGTTTCATTTAATTCACTTAATCATAAAAATATAATTATATAACTTGCTAGGTTGACAAAACAATGCCAAAAATAAATCAAATTCATTTAAGAAAGACCAAATGAGAAAAGAACGAGTCCATTGTTTCTTTTGGGCATTTTATCAAATACTAGCATTTTAGTTTGAATAAGTCATCCAACTATCCATGATGAAACTGATTATCTAAGTCAATTATCATCAATATTAGAGTGTCAAATAATACATAATATTTAGTTTAAAATAATTTCATATCAACAGAAATTATTAACATGACAATAACTAACAGAAGGAAATTAGAAATTTAAATAAATCTTTAAACATAATATTCTAAACAAATCCAAACAAGCATCAATTAAAGCTAAGCAGAATAGCAGCTTGAAAGAAAATTCATATAAAATAGAGCAAGACTCCAATATCTATAAACTTTATATCTGTAAACACTAGACTTCAAGACCTACAACTTTCATGTTTTACACTTTTTAAAATTCTAAGGTCTAAAGGTACAAAAACAGCTTTGAATTCAGTTTGTTTAGAAAATACAGTTTTACACGTGCTCAGTATTTTGGGCATAACTTTTGACTCACAAATCGGATTGATGCAATTCTTTTAGGGTTGAAAAGAAAACTGAAAGGGCTACAACTTTTATGTTTTAGCCAAAGCCTAATTCCACCGTTTTAGGGGTTAGAAGCACATAAGAAGTTACAAATAGAGAGCTGTCAGCATACTAAGTTACTTCAGTCAAAATTTTGGCTTCCCTACCCCCAATATACGGGTATTTATTTTTATCACAATCAAGTTTCATACTTCAAACCAGAAAATGCATCAAATATATTTTAGGAGATTCATCATCCTACCTCAATGAAGATATTAATGACCAAGTCTGAGAAGGAAAAATGAGTTAGCTTTGAACACCACCCAAATTGGAAAATTCCAAGCCTTTCTTCTTCCTCCAAGCAACACCAAATCTTCAGCCTCACTAATGAATAATTTATTTTTATTTCTCTCTTATTTTCTTCTCTTTGAAGACACACAATTTATAGGGAGTGTAGAGAAAATTATTAGTGGAGAAAAATCAACTAAGGTAAGATCATGCCTATACAATTGGTAGCATGATCCAAGAATCATGCTTACTTTTTGACTATCTAACCATATCATTTAAGAAAAGCATTGGGGAAGATGTATGGAGGTGGCATGATCCGGGAATCATGCTAACTTTTTGACAAATTTAAACAATCATGCTAGCTTTTTGACAATTTAACCAAATGCTTTAAATCATGCTAGCTTTCAAACAAAATGCTTTAAATCTTGTTTGCTAAATAATTTGAAAAAGATGCTTTAAGGTCATCAATGTGGGTCTTCTCTTTGTCCAATTAGTCAAATAATTTTTGAAAGATGGTGAGAGTGTATGGAAGATGGAAATGAAGTTGTCGGGAAATAATTTATAGCAACTATTCATGAGTCAATTCATTGAGTGATAAAGTGAGTTGAAATGAGTTGAGGTGAGTCAAAGAAAAAGGTTGACCCATGGGTTAATGGTCTTGGTTTGAACCAAATAAGTAATTGGGCTAAGAAGTGTTTGGATAAAAATTTTAGAAATTCTACATTAAACTCCCACACAGGGTGAAATTTAATCCGAAAAATTTTCCAACTAATTTTTATCATTCCAAAAATTTTCAAATGCTCAATTTTCTAGATTTTTACTATAATAAATATCACTACCACACTTAAATAATTTAATTAAGGAAAAAAATTCAGGTTATTACAATCCACCCCCCTTAAATAAATTTCGTCCCGAAATTTACATAAAGCATGACTCAAGTGTTAAACAAATGAGGATATCGTTCACGCATAACAGACTCACGCTCCCAGGTGGATTCCTCCACACCACGGTGCCTCCACAACACTCGAACCAATGGAATGGTTTTGCCTCGTAGTACTTGTTCACGCCGATCCTCGATCTTAACCGGCTGTTGTTCAAATGTAACATCTTGCTGAATATCAAGTTCAGTCCAATCAATCACGTGACTCGGGTCAGGTTCATATTTTCGAAGCATGGATACATGAAATACATCATGAACACGTGATAGTTGAGGTGGTAGAGCTAGCTGATATGCAACCTGCCCAACCTTTGCAAGGATTTCGAATGGTTCAATATATCGAGGAGCTAACTTCCCCTTTTTCCCAAATCGTACGACTCCTTGACGTGGGGAAACTCGAAGAAAGACATGATCTCCAACCTCGAACTCCAAAGGTCGTCTTCGTCGGTCAGCGTAGCTTTTCTGACGACTCTGGGCAGTAAGTAGACGTTGACGAATGATAACAATCTTTTCTGATGTTTGCTTGATCAGGTCGGGTCCTATCATCACCGATTCTCCTACCTCGGTCCAACACAGAGGAGAGCGACATGGCCTCCCATATAATGCCTCATAAGGTGCCATTCCAATACTTGCTTGATAGCTGTTGTTATACACAAACTCTATCAATGGCAAGTGTTCTTCCCAATTTCCTTTAAAGTCTAGTATGCAAGCGCGAAGCATATCTTCCAATGTCTGAATTAACCGTTCTGACTGTCCATCCGTCTGAGGGTGAAATGCCGTGCTAAAGGTCAATTTAGTGCCTAAAGCCTCCTGCAGACTCTTCCAAAATTGAGCTGTGAATAATGGATCTCGGTCAGATACTATGGAGATTGGTGTTCCGTGAAGCCGGATGATCTCGCGAATATATAGCTGGCTGCGCTTTTGGAGTGTGTCGGTAGTGTTCACTGGTAAAAAGTGCGCTGACTTTGTTAATCGATCAATAATAACCCATATAGAGTTATTTTTCTTCAACGTCTTAGGTAAGCCCACGACGAAATCCATCGCAATGTGCTCCCACTTCCATTTAGACACAGGTAAAGGTTGGAGTAATCCAGCTGGTTTCTTGTGTTCTGCTTTGATCTGCTGACAAGCAAGACATTTAGCTACGAATCGAGCAACATCCTTCTTCATTCCCTTCCACCAATACTGCCGTGCTAAATCACGGTACATCTTCGTACTTCCAGGGTGAATGGCAAATCTTGAATTATGGAACTCATGCAATATCTCCTTTCGAAGGCCATCAGAATTCGGGACATACAACCTTCCACAATGCTGTAGTCCTTGATCAGAGCGAAGTGTCCATCCTTCTATAATCTCTCCAGACAAGATTTGAGCTACCATCTTCTTGCATTCTTCATCATGTTGTTGCGCATCGATCACCTTAGTAATTATCGAGGGAATTGCCATCAGAGAACAACTTGTCACTGTAGCATTTCCCTGATCAAATCTGATCTCAAATTCATTCACTGATTCTAGCATCTTCCATTCTCATACTGCCAAATTCGCCAATGTTGAATGTGATTTCCTACTGAGTGCATCTGCTACAACATTCGCCTTTCCTGGATGATACTGAAGGGTGAAATCGAAATCCTCCAGATATTCCATCCAGCGTCGTTGTCGCAGGTTCAGGTCTCGTTGGGTGAACAGATATTTCAGACTCTTGTGATCTGAAAAGACTTCAAACTTTTCACCGTACAAATAATGTCTCCAAAGTTTCAATGCAAAAACAATTGCGGCCAATTCTAGATCGTGGGTTGGATAGTTCTTCTCATGGTTTCTCAATTGTCGAGAACCATAAGCGACTACATGGTCTAATTGCATTAGTACACAACCCAATCCTTCTCTTGAGGCATCACAGTATACTGTATACCCTACCCCTCGTTCTGGTATGATTAGAACTGGGGCTTGAATCAATCGAGCCTTCAACTCTTGAAAAGCTCTTTCACATTTCTCATCCCAAACAAACTTGACATCTTTGCGGATTAATCGCGTCATGGGTGCAGCAATTCGAGAAAAGTCCTTAATGAACTGTCGGTAGTACCCTGCCAAACCGAGGAAACTTCTTATCTCGAAGACTGTCTTTGGTTGCTTCCAGCTCATTACGGCTTCTACTTTCGTTGGGTCTACTGCAACACCATCTATTGAGACTATATGTCCCAAGAATGGTATTTTTGTTAGCCAAAACTCGCATTTGCTAGCCTTGGCATACAGTTGGTGATCTAATAAAGTTTGTAAGACAATACGAAGGTGCTGTTCATGCTCCCGTTCATCCTTTGAATAAATAAGTATGTCGTCAATAAAGACTACAACAAACTTATCCAGGTATGGACGGAAAACACGATTCATCAGATCCATAAATGCTGCTGGCGCATTGGTGAGTCCAAAAGGCATAACCACGAACTCGTAGTGCCCATAGCTCGCACGGAAAGCTGTCTTTGGAATATCTTCCTCTCGGATACGTAATTGATGGTATCCTGATCGAAGATCGATCTTAGAGAAGAACAGTGAACCCCTCAATTGATCAAATAAATCATCTATTCGTGGCAAGGGGTACTTATTCTTGATAGTGACTCTGTTCAGCTTTCTGTAATCAATACATAGCCGTAAACTTCCATCTTTCTTCTTTGCAAAAACAGCTGACGCTCCCCAGGGGGAAACACTGGGTCGAATGAATCCTAGCTGGAGCAATTCTTCAAGTTGTACTTTTAATTCTTGAAGTTCTGCTGGTGCCATTCGGTAAGGGGCTACTGAAATTGGCGCAACCCCTGGCTGTAGATCTATACAAAAATCTATTTCTCGCCGAGGTGGCAAACCTGGAAGCTCCTTGGGAAAAACATCTGGAAACTCACAAGCTACTCGAGGGAGAGCAGTCTGTGGAAGCTCCTCATTCAAAGTCAGATTGGCTAGCAAGCTATTTAATTGCCTGCAACCTCGAGAATGTACTGGGGATATAATTGGATCTTCTCGGGAATCTCCTTGGATACAGAATCGAGCTCCCGATGGAAGAATAGCCGAGACACGCTTCAGATGACAATCAATAATTGCTTGGTGTAAAGACAACCAGTCCATTCCTAGAATGACATCGTAGGTGTTCATATCCAACCAGATAAGATCACATTCTACTATGATCTCCCCGAATTGGATCGCACAAGATCTAGTGATCTTATTTGCCACCGTGTTATTTCCCAGAGGGGAATCAATGGTTAAGGTTCCATTTAATTCCTCTGGTATTAACTTCAATGAACATGCACATTTGGATGATATAAAGGAATGCGAAGCACCAGTATCAACTAGGATTACCACCCAAGTACTAAAGAGTAATGAGGTAACCTGAATAACTGTGTTTTCTGGTACCGCTGTAATGGGTTCTGGTGCTTCCAAATGGTTAAGTGCAAATACGCGTCCCTGCGGAACATTATTATCCCTTCTTGGCCCTGGTCCTCCTCCACCACGACCTCGTCCTCCGCCATTGTTCTTCTGTTGTCCTCCTTGCTGGTTCATGTTAGGATTCTGAAAAGGTGGTCTTTGTTGGAAACGTTGTTGTGGAGGTGGGTAGGTGATTCGTGCTGGTCCTGGATTCTGTGAATTCTGTTGATTTTGCTTGGGGTATGTCATTGCCCTCTGAGGACAATCCCTTTTAAAATGCCCAAGTTGCCCACACTGGTAACAGGCATTTGGATCCTTTTGCTGATGTCGAGGTTGACTCCCTCCTCCATTTTTCTTTTGCGGTTGGCCACCATACTGTTTGTTGTTTTCAAAGAATCTACCTCGTTTTTGTCCAGCATTTTTATTTTGCCTCATGATTGAACCCTTGAACGTTGATCCCTTGAGCTTGGCTGTGTCTTGCATTTCCATTTCCACAGCAATGGCTGCCCTCACAGCTGCAGCATAAGAAGTGTGCATCATACCAATGATTCTCCCTCGAATGTCAGTCCGCAAGCCCCATGTAAACTGATCGGCCTTTGCCTTGTCAGTTAAATTCAAATTTTGGGCATACTTGGACAGACTAGCGAACATTGCTTCGTACTGCATAACAGTCATGCCACGCTGCTTCAAGGATAAAAACTCCCGTGTCTTAGCATCCTTGAAAGTTTGTGGAAAGAAATGATCCATGAACAATTCTTCAAATCTTTCCCAGGTCATGGTTGCAGGGTCGTGACTTCCCTTAACGAAAGTCCACCATTCATATGCATCACCCCGTAGCCGGAACGTTGCCAGGGTTACAACTTTTATGTTTTAGCCAAAGCCTAATTCCACCGTTTTAGGGGTTAGAAGCACATAAGAAGTTACAAATAGAGAGCTGTCAGCATACTAAGTTACTTCAGTCAAAATTTTGGCTTCCCTACCCCCAATATACGGGTATTTATTTTTATCACAATCAAGTCTCATACTTCAAACCAGAAAATGCATCAAATATATTTTAGGAGATTCATCATCCTACCTCAATGAAGATATTAATGACCAAGTCTGAGAAGGAAAAATGAGTTAGCTTTGAACACCACCCAAATTGGAAAATTCCAAGCCTTTCTTCTTCCTCCAAGCAACACCAAATCTTCAGCCTCACTAATGAATAATTTATTTTTATTTCTCTCTTATTTTCTTCTCTTTGAAGACACACAATTTATAGGGAGTGTAGAGAAAATTATTAGTGGAGAAAAATCAACTAAGGTAAGATCATGCCTATACAATTGGTAGCATGATCCAACAATCATGCTTACTTTTTGACTATCTAACCATATCATTTAAGAAAAGCATTGGGGAAGATGTATGGAGGTGGCATGATCCGGGAATCATGCTAACTTTTTGACAAATTTAAATAATCATGCTAGCTTTTTGTCAATTTAACCAAATGCTTTAAATCATGCTAGCTTTCAAACAAAATGCTTTAAATCTTGTTTGCTAAATAATTTGAAAAAGATGCTTTAAGGTCATCAATGTGGGTCTTCTCTTTGTCCAATTAGTCAAATAATTTTTGAAAGATGGTGAGAGTGTATGGAAGATGGAAATGAAGTTGTCGGGAAATAATTTATAGCAACTATTCATGAGTCAATTCATTGAGTGATAAAGTGAGTTGAAATGAGTTGAGGTGAGTCAAAGAAAAAGGTTGACCCATGGGTTAATGGTCTTGGTTTGAACCAAATAAGTAATTGGGCTAAGAAGTGTTTGGATAAAAATTTTAGAAATTCTACATTAAACTCCCACATAGGGTGAAATTTAATCCGAAAAATTTTCCAACTAATTTTTATCATTCCAAAAATTTTCAAATGCTCAATTTTCTAGATTTTTACTATAATAAATATCACTACCACACTTAAATAATTTAATTAAGGAAAAAAAATTCAGGTTATTACAGTTAATGTCTATCTCTATAAGGAATTACTTACCTAAGAATATGGTAGAACTGTCAATTAAGGTTAGTAACTTCTTCAGATGGTTGTTACAGAATTTTTTATACAAATGATTTGAAAGGTCTACAGAGGAGGATTGCTTTAACACTATGCCATCTGGAGAATATTTTTCCACAACGTTTTTTGATGTAATGGTTTACTTGACCATACACTTAATTGGTAAAACCCTATTTCGTGGCCTTATCCAATTCAGGTAGATATATCTAATTGAGAGCTACATGAATACATTGAAGAGGTATGTGCATAACAAAGCTCGTCTGGAGGCATCCATAGCCAAGGGTTATTTGATGAATGAGTGCACCAATTTTTGCACTGCATGTTTTAATGACAATATCTAAACAAAGTTAAGAAGACTAGAGCAGATTAAAGAAGGTCTTTACAGAGAGGGCAAACCATTTGATCTCAATAACATCAAGTGGGTCCAAACTCACTGGTTCATGTTGTTCAACACCCCATCGGTTATGGTGTTGACTCAGTAAGTCATCACTCTTTAGAGAGAGTGAATTGTCTATTTTCTGTCTAAATTATTGTGCTTGTCATTAATACACGTTGATCTACATTGTAGGAAACGCATCGATAAGCTCAAAAGGGACATGCCTCCTCCAACAGATAGCCTAATTTGGCAATCCCATTATCAATCGTTTCACGACTAGTTTAAGAATATACGTATGTATTCAATGCTTAAATTTAGTTATATTTATTCCTGTCATATTACTTCCATGTAGTTTTATTTAATTATTATGTGAATTGTGTACTTGTGCAATTTACGAAGAACCAACGATCCTGCTTTGACTGATGAAATAAACCAGTTAGCTGATAGTCCCTATATAATGGCCCAACATTACATAACTTGCAACATCAATGGGTTCTGACTTCGCATTAAGCAGGTAGATGATAAGCGAGCGATGAAAGATAGTGGCATCAGCTGTCTTTTCGTCAATGCTGGTTGCTACTAACATTGTTGAAGTCGCATACAACTGCAGGTTGAGATTTTTATTATTCAAGTGTGATTGGATCGATCCAATCCATAGGGCTAAAACTGATAAGTATTAATTTACTTTGGTAAATTTCAACAATTTGTTATTTCGGGATGAGCGAATAAGTAACAAACCCTATATACTAACATTGACGACAAAGCAAGTTTATTATGTCTAAGATCTAGCAAACCCTAACTAGCAGGTTGTGGTTAAAATATCTAGAAAGGGGATGTATCAAATCGAATGTGATGAGCTAGATATTGATACATTTGCCTAACAAGCTGTTGACCAAGATACACTCGTTTAACGTGAGAAAGATGTAACTAAGTTAGTGAGACAATCTAAAGAGATGCCATTGACTTACATGACCAGTGAAGGGTTGTACACTTTTTATCCAAACAAATTTTATTCTAAATCTTTTTTTTTTTTTTTTGATAATTTAATAAATCTATCTTATGAACATAAAAAAAAATATGTTTGGACATAGTAGGAGAAGATCTGCGGTAGACAGTAGTTGTATGTGGAGTTCAATAGCACGTTCCACCTGCTCGGCTAAAACGGCCAAAAACTCATCTCCCAGATGGGTCACAAGGTCCGAAATCCTTTCAGATTCCTATTAACCACTCTTGATTGGGAGGCCTTCCTACCCAACGCATTCAACAACCTCTGGGCCAAGATTGAGGTCACTAAATATGTTTTTATATATCTTAATTTGATTTATACCGTACAATTTGTCAGTTTGCAACACAAATTGAACAATATCCTATTATTTTTCATTTTTAGGCTAATGTGAGTGGGCTTTCTCTAGACTACTGGACAGTTTACTATTGCAAGTGCTGAAAGATGTGGAAGGATCATAAGAATAAAGTTAAGACAAACCATTAGAAGGGCCATGAGAATGACTCCCGATATACTTTGACACTTAGATTTTATAAACTAATCGACAACAAGTAAAAACAAAACAAGGCCGTGAGAAACTCGCAGAACCGGTCAATGCAAGGCCTCAGGCACAAAGAGGGGACTCAACACTTCTTGTAGTTCTACTTCAAGGTAAAATGTTACCCTACACATTAAATTTTCATTTTTTTTCATTTCCTACAATAATATACTATTAACATAATTTTCCATTCAACAGTTGACTCACCAGGGCAAATAGGTTGATCTAATGGTCGTTTGGTTGGAGACTCACGATAGGAATCTACCAAATGTTTGGGCCACTAAGGTATTAAGCATTGATTTTGGCTAATGAGCATATTAAATTTTCCTTTATATAATTTAGTTAGTTCTCTTATATATATATATATATATATATATATTATACAGGCTTAGTTTGACACTCATCTATTTGAGCTACCAGAGAAGGAGAGGGAGTTCGAGGCAAGGAGAAAAGAGATATTTCACTCTATCATCGAATGCGACAAGCACAAATATACACTCACACGAGGTGCGGACATTCTAGGCACAGTCATTACGCATCACACAAGGGGAGTTATCCAGAGCTAGCTCTTCCCAGGCTGGATATCGCGATGAAGGCCTGGTCTAGACCTTCCAGGTGGAAATAGATGTGCGGAGGCATTGATTCAGGCGGAGATGCCCAAGATAGAGATGCGCTTATCTCTAGGTCATGGCCCTGCTACTCAGCTTAGAAATATTAATTTTTGTATTTAAAATTATTTAAATTCTTATATATTTATCTATGTTTTTTTTATTTTTAATCATCTGCTTATTGTTTCATTGTAGGCTTTGAAAGTTGGCGGCTGGCCCTCTTAGACTAAACTGTGCAATATCATGGCCAGGTATATTTATTTTTAATTCACATAAATTTTAGCTTATTTCGAGCAGATCTTACTTATTTATATTGATAATTTTGTAGATTAATAATATTTATTTTCTATTTTTTAGCTTTGACTGATTATTAGAGTTGATCGAGCGATCGAAAACTTTTTGTTAGACTTGCATATATAAAACTTTGTGATTAAATTTTGTACTGTTTTTGTATATATAAATGGAGAATTTTGTTCTATTTTATAACATTAGCATTTTATTTTAAAAAATTTTCTAGTATATATAATATAAGCACAACTAAAATTACATTAAAAATAAATAATTTAGAAATAAATATTCTAAAATAAATAATGTTAAATAAATAAATAAATTTTTAAATTTTTAAAAAATTAATAAAAAATAACTTATTGCTACAGCCAAAAGCAGTCGCCAATAATTAATGTCGGTCACTAACAATTTCGCGGATATTGGTGCATTAATAAAAAGATAATAATTTTTTTTTTGACCGCTATAAGTAGTCGCTAATATGAATGAAGTGATTGCTAAAGATCTAGCAAGGATTGGCACCAAGTCTTCCTGTGAAATGGTGGGAAGAAGTGGTCACCAAATCACCATTAAACGGTCGCTAATACCTTCGACATAAAGTTCACTAAAGGTCGCTAATGTGTTCGCTAATGCTTTTGCAACCACCATAGCGGTCACTAATAAGTATTAACGATGCCACATTTACATCTCCCTATTGGCAATTACCACATGGTCGCTAAAGGCTTTTAGCAACCCCTTGTCCCTTTTTAGTGACCGTCTTCGTTAGAAGTGTTATTTTCAATAATGTAAGATCACATTTTTCTGCACCAAACAAACCTACTCTGATACTAAGTGAAATTTCTAACACTAGACAATCCAGCCACAAGAGAAAAATAATCAAGGCGAAAGACACAGAAATTAACCAAGTAAACCCAACTAGGAAAAATCTTAAACCTTTCACTATTTTAAATGTTGGTTACAAAGTACAACCTTGTAATAGATCGACTCATCCAAGGGCAGACCAACCTTAAGGCAAAAGGAGTAAGTGACCCCCTTGATTTTGAAATTAAAATTACCAAAATACCCTTAATATTTTTCTTTTATTAAAAATTAAATTAATTTAAAATTACGGTATTTTTTCCTTATTAAAAAATTATGGTTAATCAAAATTTTTTAACATAGATGGAGTTTACAAGTATCAAACCCAAATATTTTTTGTGAAATAAAATGCATTTTTCCACTATATTATTAAATACTTTTGTACATAACATCAAGAAATATAAAATATAACATAATAAGCTCTATAAATAGTAAAAACTTAATAATAATTTTTTTTTTTTTTAGTAATGAGAGTTATCACTGATAAATCTCAAGTTCTACTAAAAAGACTAGTTAATCATTAAATTGTGAATAGTATATTAAATGGTTTAATATCTAAGAGTAATTCTACCTCTTCCTAAAAATAACATTGTTTATCTCCTACTTTTAATCCTAATGTAACTCGTTGTCCTTGCTTACTATTCTATTCTTAAGTGTTTAGTGCTTGGTGCATCCCCTTACTAAAAATCCTCAATCCGTCCCTAGACTCCTCGATTCTATACAGTTGAACCTTTACTCAACTCCTCGACGTACCAACTCCTAGTGAAAGAACCCTTCAAATCCTCAAAGACACGCATTGACTCCTTAGCAAAATGTTAAATCCTCAGTTCTCAGATTTGAACTCTTTCAAATCACAAATGCTCAATGCACTACAACAATAAACACTTTTAGCGACCAAAACTTTGGTCTCAAAAAGTTATTTTTTGGTCGCTAGAACTTTTGCCGGCCAAATATAATTTGGTCGCCCGTTGGTCGGCAAAGGCTAGTAGCAGAAAGTATTGGCGATCAAAAATATATTTGGTCAGTAAAAATATAATTTTTGCCAACCAAACTTTGGTCGCTAAAAGATACGCCTTTGGCGACCAACATATATTTGGTCGGCAAAGGTTTACCCTTTAGCGACCAAAAATTTGCTCGCTAAAGGTTAGTTTTTGGCAACCAATTAGTCGCTAAAAGAGTCTTTAATTAAAAATTTGAATTAATATAAAAAAATAAAAATTCAAATGTGGCACCACGTGGCATCATTTTGTTGACATGTCATCATACCACATGGCAACTTGTATTATGCCACGTGTCGACCTATGATTCTACCACGTGTCAGCCTATGATTCTGCCACGTGTTGAATTTACATTTTTGAGATTTTTGTTGTTATTGCTGAGATTCAAACTTGTGCCATTTCTTTGGAAGTTCATGTGGTTGACCACTAGTCGAAGTTATTATTTGTATATATATTTTACACTTTTTTGTATATATAAACAAACTTTTATCACTTTTGGTGACCAATTGGTCGGCAAAGGTATCCTTTAGCTACTAACTGGTCACCAAAGGCATGCCTTTACCGACCAATTGGTCGCCAAAAATGATAAAAAATTTATGATTTTTATTTAATTACTTTAACTTTTTTATAATAAAATTTTAACATTTTTACCAACCAATTGGTTGCAAGAAGTGCCCCTTTATAGACTAATTAGTTAGCAAAAGTGATAAAAAAATTTATTTTTTATTTAATTATTTTAACTTTTGTTTCAATAATTTGAAATAATAAAAAATGTATGAAACTATATTATTTTTATTTAATTATTTTAACTTTTGTTTCAATAATTTGAAATAATAAAAAATATATGAAACTATATAGATATTTAATAAATAATTTATGAATAACTATTATATTTAACTAAAAATAATTTTAAAGGTTTTTTTTTTATTTTCCTCCAATTCGTATGTGTAGCACATATTTAATATATATCTTTAATTTAGTTATATCATGGCTCACTATATATATATTTTTTTCATTTTGTATTTATATTCTTAAAAATAATTTGGTCACATTTAGTTTTAGTTTTAGAAAATTATTTTTAAAAAGCAAAATTTTTGAAAACTATTTTAAGAATTTATTTCTAATCAAAAAAATATTTTAGGTGATTATATTTGGAAATAAGTTCTAAAAAGATAAAGAAATGAAATTACTTAAAATTAATAAATAATATTTGTTATTTTTATTTTTAAATTTAAAATAATGTCACTTTAATATAATTAATATTAAATTACACTAAACAATTATTAGATATTAAAACATTTAATATTCACTTGATTATAAGTCATACAAACCATAAATGTTACTCCAATATATTTACTTTGAAACAAAAAATGATTATACATACAAATTATCTAAATTTGATTTGGTGAATTTAGTTTTAGCATTAATTTGGTAACGTTCTTTTATTAATCTAAGATTATAATTTTTGATAATTTTTATAAATTAATTAAAATTAATAAATAAACGTTAAAATAAAATTTATGAAATCTAATTTAAATCATACAAAGAAATAAATAAATTTGTTTGAGAGAAAAATAGAGAAAGAAATAAAATTTAATTATTTTTATTTATCCATTTTATTTTTTTAGCTACTAAATTAATATTTAGTTGATGAAGAGATTTTTTTAGTGACCAATTGGTTGCCAAACGCTTGGAATTTAGCCACCAAACTTATTTGGTCGCTAAAAATGAATGTCAAAAATTATGAAAATATTTCGCGACCAAATGTTTTGATAGCCAAAAGTCATTATTGGCACCAAATGATGAAGGGAAATATTTTAGAACTTTTTGACAACTAAATTAATATTTGGTCACTAAACGTTAACTTTTAGCGACCAATTGGTCGTCAAATGCTTGGAATTTAGCTACCAAACTTATTTGATCGCTAAAAATAAATGTCAAAAATTATAAAAATATTTCGCGACCAAATGTTTTGGTAGCCAAAAGCCATTGTTGGTGCCAAAAGATGGAGGGAAATATTTTAGAACTCTTTAGTGACTAAATTAATATTTGGTCGGTAAAGTTTAACTTTTAGCGACCACTTGGTCGCCAAATGCCTGGAATTTAGCAACCATACTTATTTGGTCGCTAAAAATAAATGTCAAAAATTATGAAAATATTCCGTAACCAAATGTTTTGGTAGCAAAAAAGCAAATGATGGAGAGAAATATTTTAGAACTCTTTAACGACTAAATTAATATTTGGTCATTAAAGGTTAACTTTTTGGTGACCAATTGGTCGCCAAATGCCTAGCATTTAGCGACCAATTTATATTTGGTCACTAAATATAAATTATTAGCGACCAAATGATGTTTAGTCGCTAAAAACTAATATTTAGCCGCTAAAAACTAATATTTAGCGACCAAATTTAGTTTTGGTCGTGAAAAATGGTCGCTAAAAATGCTTTTTCTTGTAGTGATGATTTTTGGCTAAGTGATTGAGAGAGCACTATGCAATTGCACTTTCTTTTTTTTCTGAAGTTGCTTCTCTCTGTGGAAAACCCTAGGTGCATCCCAGTATATATGGGGAATGAAGTTCGGATGCGTAGGCTTTCTAAAATATAGCCTAGAAGACAAAAACCACGAATCTCGTGGGATAAGTCATCCTACTACCTTCCGACAGTCATCCTGTGACTTAAAGTGATCTTTCTGCACGGCCATGCCTTCAAAACCTACCCTTGGTATTATCCCACGCTATCCCATGAGCTTCTTGTGAAATGGCTAAAGTGGCTTGTTCCGTATTTTACAGCCTTTTAAACTTATTCTGCAGTTACAATTTATTCTGACTTGAAACTTTAACATCGTAGCCCTACGTTTAAGTTTACAAGTAACAAAACTCTATTTCAACTATGAATTTATCAATTTTACAATTATAGCCCTAACAATAATAAGTAAACTATCAAGGACTTGCCCTTCATTGATAAAATCACTTTATGATTTGCTGGGTTAGAGTCTTATCATAGTTAAGACTGTTTATTAATCATCTCCCTATAGCCCAAATAGGTTGTAGCCATACTATTAAACAATATTTAAAATGTGAAGTCCAATTTATATCTTTTATAGAATTGTATTATGCTACTTATTCAATCAATATATTGTAATAACCTGAATTTTTTTTCTCTTAAATAATTTGCTTAAGTGTGGTGGTGATATTTATTACAGTAAAAATCTAGAAAATTGAGCATTTGAAAATTTATGGAATGATAAAAATTAGTTAGAAAGATTTTCGGATTTAATTTCACCCTATGTGGGAGTTTAATGTAGAATTTCTAAACTTTTATCCAAACAATTCCTAGCCCAATTACCTAATTGGTTCAACCCAAGTCCATTAACCCATGGGTCAACCCTTTTCTTTGACTCACCTCAACTCACTTCAACTCATTTTATCACTCATTGAGTTGACTCATAAATAGTAGCTCTAAATTATTTCCCGGCAACTTCACTTTCCATCTCCTATACATTTCTCACAATCTCTCAAATTAGGTGGCTAATTAGTCAAAAAGAAGACCCTACATTGATGACTTTAAAGCATTCTTCCAAATTACGTAGCTAGCATAATTTAAACACCTAAAGAATCTTTTAAATAATTTGTTTAATTTGTCAAAAAGCTAGCATGATTCCCAGATCATGCCATCCATCTTCATCCATCCTCCAATACCTCTCTTAAATTATATGGTTAGATAGTCAAAAAGTAAGCATAATTCTTGGATCATACTACCTATTGTATATGCATTATCTTACCTTAATTGTTTTCAAGTATGTGAAGTGGAGGTTATTTTCTCCACCAATAATTTTCTCTACACTCCCATGATTCTTATAAATTGTGTGCCTTCAAAGAGAAGAAAAAAATAAGAGAGAAAAAATATATATTTTTATTTAGTATGGTTAGAGATTAGGTGTTGCTTGGAGGAAGAAGAAAGGCTTGAAATTTTCTAATTGGGTGGTGTTCAAAGCTCAACTCTTTTTTCCTTCATAGGCTTGGTCACCAATATCTTCATTGAGGTAGGATGACGAACTTCCTAAAATGTATTTGATGCCTTTTCTGAGTTTGAAGTATGAGACTTGATTGTGATAAAAATAAATACCCGCATATTAGGGGTATGGAAGCCAAAACTTTGACTGATGTAACTTAGCATGCTGACAGCTCTTTGTTTGTAACTTCTGATGTACTTCTAACCCCTAAAACGGTGGAATTAGGCTTCGGCTAAAACATAAAAGTTGTAGCCATTTAAGTTTTCTTTCCAACTCAAAAAGAATTACATCAATCCAATTTGTAAGTCAAAAGTTATGCTCAAAATACTGAGCACGTGTAAAACTATATCTTCTAAATAAACTAAATTCAAGGCTATTTTTGTACTTTAGACCTTAGAATTTTAAAAAGTGTAAAATATGAAAGTTGTAGGTCTTGAAGTCTAGTTTCTATAGATATAAAGTTTATAGATATTAGACTTCTGCTCTATTTTATTTGAATTTTCTTTTAAGCTGCTGTCTCTGCTTAGCCTTTAATTGATGCTTGTTTGGATATTTTTATATTATGTTTAAAGATTTATTTAAATTTTGCAATTTCCTTCTGTTAATTATTGTCATGTTAATAAATTCTATTGATGTGTAATTTTATTCACAAGGCCTGATATAGTAAAACACTTATACTATTTGATATAATACTAAAGTAGACTGTTAAGTTGATGCTAGTTAGTTATTTTCCAATTGATATGAAATTATTTTAAACTGGATATTATGTATCATTTATTTATGATAACTGATTTAGACAATCAGTTTCATCATAGATAGTTGGTTATTCAAACTAATATGGCTAAGTAGAACCAAGTATTTGATAAAAATGCTCAAATGAAACAATGGACTTTTGTTCTTTCCTCATTTGGTCTTCCTTAAATAAATTTGATTTATTTTAATTGATTCTTTTAGGCATTGTTTTGTCTACCTAGCAAGTTATATAACTATATTTTTATGATTAAGTGAATTTAATGAAACTTATTTAATACCTTCCTAAATATTGGAATAATTTTATGGATATTTGTGGATATCTTGAAGCTGAAAACCTACGATAAGGGTTTGGTTATAAATAAGATGATGATTGGAAATTTATTCAAATAAAATAAAACTTATAAATTTTTCTAAAATTAAATATAAGTCTAAAGAGTTATTTACTATCTTTATATTCCATAAAATAATAAAATAAAAAGGAAAAAGAGGCAAAAATCGAGATCGCAGCCAATGAGGTTCAAACTCGCGACTTCAAATCGCAATTAAGGTCGCCCACCCACTAAGCTGCCAACCTCAGCTTAATTAATATACCATTAGAAATAATTTTATTTTTATCAAGGTTAGTACGGCAAACTTGTTAAAAAATTAACTAAAATACTAATTCGAATTCCTAATTTTTTTAGTTACTTGCTACTTATTAATTTACATGTGATACCTACCTTTGTGACAATAATGTTGGTGATTATGTTTAATCTTTAATTTATTGTAAATTATTAATAAATTTTGAATTGAGATAAAATACTTAAAGTATATTGTATGTGACTGAATAATCCTACTTCGGATTCATCACCCAGGAACATTGCCGGTGGTTATTAAAAATATCTGATTGCCATACAAGATACCCTTGGAATGCCAAGGGGTGAAAATAAATTAAGGCACTCAGTGCTAAAGTCATTTTTTTTGGCAATGGGGTGATGGGTGGGTAGAAATGGCTTTTTAGATGGAGATGGGAACATATGCATTTTATTTGGGAGATGCTCCATTCTGACTTGGCCAGTCAGGTAGCCGGTCACGATGGCTAGATTTTTGGTGGGTGACACTGTCGGAATGCATTGAATGCTAAGCCCGTAAAGTCACTGGTTCCCAAAGCTAGGGGTTGAGGAGGATAGGAGTATGATTATCTTAGGAGGATCTAGATTAAACTCATTTATCAAATTTTACTATGATTGGCAACCTGTCTTGCTCATGTGTGAATAATGTGTTAGAATTATTTAATTATATTTAGTTCCTCTTGATGGATATTTTATAAAAATATATATATATATGAAACCTGTATCGCTACGGGGTTTGATCTTGAGACCTTGAAGATTTGAATCTGAAATCCCTACCACTGCGACACAGATTTCATTGTGGTACACACATCAACATTTAACTTTTTTTTTTTTTACATATAAGTTAAATAGTAGTTGCGGTGATGGTTTCATCGAACTGTTGTAAGTATAATTTACATTATTCAGTTGGGATCTATTGAATTAATTGTTGCATAAACAGTATACCGCCTAATCACATTCACTATTGTGGGTCACCTAATACAGTGTAGCATTACAACCACTGCATATAGGCACCTAAGAGATTCTGATTACTGGGCTTTAGTAGCTCATCCCTTGTGGGAATATTTTTTTTTCAGGATATTAAGCACAGGGATACTGAAGATGAGTTAGAAAGAGATTAATTTCTCTTAAATATTCCACCAGCAGAGTTAATTATTTTTCTTGCGCAGCACTGGAAGACTTATTTATTATTGTGGTCTATAATAATAATTGTTGGATGATTGTAATTATTAAGATTAGACCTAATTTACTTTATTTGGTATGTAATATTAATCGCATGGTTGGGACATTTAGAAGGCTCTGTAATACTATTCTTTATTTTTATTTTGTGCCCTGTAGTTGATCCCATCAAATGATTCAGTCTAATGACTTATAAATATTGTTTGAGATAAACAAGTGGTTTTGAATACTTTAAATTTTTATTGTGAGTCAATCCAGTTTGGAGAAAAAAAATTTGGGGTGTGACAGCTTGTTATTATCATCTTATTTTTATACTCAAACAATTAATCCTAAGTCACTCTTAGGCATTCGGGTTATGAAAATTAGGGACGTGACATATATACAGTTTCTCTTTCTCTAATCCTATTTGAATCAGACTAATGCTGGAGACACAAATCTTGCTTGCCTTTTTCAAAATTTTATGTTACTTTTGTAATTGTCTTTCGCCCTTATCACTAGTAGGAGTGTAAATTAACCAAATCAAGTCAAATGCATAATAGGGTGATTGAATTAGACTTATTAAACTTGACAAGTTTAAGAAATTCATTTAGGTTTTAATTCATTTAGTTTAAGTTTGAGCGTGAGAAAACTTTTGATTAAATTGATTTTAACTTAAACTTGAATAGTTTGATGTTTTACATTAGAGTAATAATGTATCAAATTAAATTTTAGTTGAACTAAAAATTAAATTTATGTTTTAAGTTTAATTCATTTATATTTAAAATCAAATTTAAGCAAGTTTCGAGTTGCTTATAACACACCCCATTTATGAGCTTGTCTTTTGCCCATTATGCTTGCGGATATCGATGGCTTTGAATAGCAATAGGGTAAAACTACCTTATGACAATGACCTCGCTAGAATTATTATAGGTATATGTCTTATATTAATTAAAAATTTTAAAATGTAAGCAATTGTCTCTTGCCAAAATTCGTTGTAATAGGTTTAAGTATTTTAACCCCTCGTTTGATATTTCTGATTTGGTCCGTAAATGGCATTGCTTATAGTTAACAGAATGTGAATGGCTCAACCGATCTATAACAATAAATATTACTACTAATCCAGTGAATCTCGAGGTTTTACGTACATACATACAAGGTCTAATCAAGCACTGGCACATCTCTTTCACTGTCGTCTCTCTTCCAATCTCTGCTAGATCCAAGAAAAAAATAGACAAGGAAAGAATGCGAGGGCATCTAGCTACTGCTACCAGAATGCCCTGTTTCTGCTAATTCTTGAACGAAGATGAATATTCAGAAGTCAAAATCATCTTGATTGGGCTTTGGCGAAGTCAACAAAGCAGTGTAAAGCCTCAGCCTGTCCTCCCCAAGCGAAGAACACCGGGACAAGGGTCTTCTCGGCCGAATAAACGACAAGGAAGTGAGGGTCAATCTGTGCTTGTACCTCCTCCAAGCCAACTGAATCGCCACCGCAGCCCAAGTCCTCCATCCCGGCGAGTAGTATCGGGCGCTCCTCTTCACCTTGTCGTTGACAAACGTGTACCGGAAGTGTTGGGTGACGTACTTCACGTCCTCCGCTTCGAGTCCGAACGCTTCTGTGGTTTCGAGGGTGACCAACGTCGACGACGATGGCGGGAGTCTCTCCACGAAGGGTCTCCGGAGGCACCACGACAAGAGCTCGTCTCCGCTGAAGTTTCCGGGCCCTAACATGCAACAACTCTTCACGCCGTCTCTTAGAACCTGGCTGCTCTGCAGATGTCCCCTCACTATAAATAGCATTCTCTGAACTGGGTCACCTTCTCTCGTTATCTACATTATCATTTATAATTAACAAGTCAATTATATATATATATATTTATGATGCCTGAACGAGCATATTAAATTACTAATCAACTGTATAAGTATTACTGAGACTTACTGTTTCTCCCTTTGTGAATATGAGGGACTTCACCCGGTCGCATATATTCTCAAGAACGAGATTATCCATGTGTTGAAACAAGGGTACCTGAAACCGAATTGGATTGACTTATTAGCTAGCTACAAATTAATTGTATTTGTTGGTAAAAAAAAATATATTTACTAGACATGTAACAGTCATTCCTAAGCTCAAGTGCAGACTTGAGAGATCGGCCCCGACCATGATTTATTCTCGACCTCAAAAACTAGGTACTAGCTTGAAATAATTTAGTTGTAGTTCAATTCTAATTATAAGGTAATATTATAATTCGACTAGTTCTTTATTATAATTTAGGTAATTCATTATTTTGTTAATAGAAAATATGATATAATAGTTATTCTCTCAAATATGTTACACCTTATCTATCACTCTGAAAGTAACAACACACATTAACTATAAAGTAAACCATCATCGTAATTATTAAAAAAATGAGTAAGTTAGTGAGATTAATATAATTTTATTGTCAAATATGTGCCCTACTGATTTCTACTTTTCTTAACTTATGTATAGTTTAAGAATTTCACTAAATAAGATACGTTCATTATTATTTATTTATAGAATTCTCTCTTATTAAAATATTATTTAAATTTTTAACTGACTAAAATTTCTTTTGGTCCCATCCCAACCTATTTTTTCACTATTTTCTTTGATTGCAGGATAGTGAAGGGAGAAAACTGTGGGCGTGGTAATCACGCGCTGAGAATTTATTTAATCCCCGTGCGGTATTAATAATTGAGGGGTTCAAAGTCACTTAAATAAGTTGATAAATAGCTACGTTATTTAATTGATTATATTACACATAGATGATATATGGTTACCTGTCTGACCAAATCTAAGCAGAGATGGTACTTGATGTCCCTCCTAAGGCCTTCGGGGAGGTTTCTGATCATCTCACATTCATCAACGCCGCGCATCGCCGCCCAACGCTGCCTTTCGTAATTCCGTACTCTCTGCCTGAAGCCCTGTGGCAAGTGCCTCTTCCTCATCCACCACTCTATGTTCCTCATCTTCAACTGCATTGCCTGTTTCTTCGACGTTGTTGCATGCAAGAATACCTGCATTCATTCATGATATATACATATACACATATATATATTTGTCAAAAATTATACATGCATGGTTTCTCAAACTAGCTAAGCTAAGCTAGATTCACTTTTTTTGTATATAAAAATTTGATTAATTAGCCTGATGACGTTTTTTTTTTAAATTTTATGTGATCACTCACATTGTCAGTTTTCATATATAAAGAGAGAGTTATAAACCAGAAGTAACACCTTACCGTTACAGTTGAAATTAGAAAGTTGAAAAAGTATAATTTTTAATTTTTATTTTTATTTTTTTTACATAGTTGATTATATATTCTCCAAACATATGTATATATATATATATGGACGTCGCCTTGCCATTATTGATACAAAACAAAGTCCTAGGCCCTCCCGTAACATTGTTAATGTGCTTGTGCACGTACCAGTCCATAGGCCCGGCCCCCCTCCTTAGACATATAGAGTAATATATATGCACGTACACATATGTGAGCTCGGAACGGCAAACAAAATAAAAAATAATGAAAAATGTGATTCAAGTAATTTTTTTATATTTAACACGTAGTCACCAAATTATATTTTTCAGAGATCAATAGTGAAATTTTTTTACTTTTATATCAACTTTTCAGAGAAAAAAATTGTCCGAATAATTTTTTTAGATCCGTCGGAACGATTTTATATCAGAATTTAGTGAAAGCCTAGAAAAGTTTTTGAAATTTGTAAAAAAATTATTGAGTTTTGTGGGATGATATTGAGATTTGTAAGAATTTATTATAGTTTGTAAAAAGTTGTTGAATATGTACATATATATAAATTTGTAAAAATTTCACGAAGTACGAAAAGTACAAAATATGTTACACAATTTTAAAAATTTTTTGATATTTTTAGCAATTTTTATCGCAACAACCACCTCCATAATTTTCTTATCATATGAAGACAAGCGTTTAAAGTTTTTCAAAAAAAAAAAAAAAGTCTCAAAAAACTAAAAAATAGTATAAAAGTGACACAAAACAAATTTTAATTGGAGAAATTTAAAAAAAATTAAATTTTTTAAAAATTTTAGAAGTCCAAAACATAAAATTGTTAGTCGTTTGGTAAAAAAAATTTAACAAAAAATTACCAACTTCTAATGATTGAGTGTTTGGTAAATCATCAATTTTTGTCACTTTTTCACTCTGTTACAGTAATTTTAGAACTCAAAAATTATCAATAAGTTGTTAAAAATTACTAAAAGTTATTAAAAGTTGCCAGAAGTTGTTAAAAATGCTAAAAGTTCCTAAAAATTTCGTCAAACACTAAGAAGTTACAAAAAATTACTAAAAATTGTTACTTATTTCACTAAAACACATCAAAAATTATAACTAACAATTTTTGGTTAAAAAGTACTAAAAACGCACCTCCAAACGTCCCCTTATTGCTAGTATGGTAAGAGTGATTGTTAACCTATCATTTTCAAAATAATAATTCACTGACGTGTATTTATCATACATACTATTTATTCTCACTGTAAATTTTGATAATATATCATTTTCCATCTATCATATACATGACAAGACAAAAGAGTAAAGTGGTTAGCGCTCCTTTCCCTCCCAATGCTAACTGTAAATGAACGTAGGCATAGCCTTTTTATTAATCATTGAACGTTGGCAAGGCCCCAGCACCATTTGTCCTCGACGTCTAATGGCTAGACACCACATCAAAGCAATTCAGTGACTGATTGCTTATATATCAAGCAACCTGAAAATTGGTGCATCCGAGTTTGTGTCACCCCCCCCCCCCCCCCCTTTCAATTTGCAGCATAGAAATTTCTTTGCAGGCAATCAGATTGGTTGAACGATGCCAAGGGATTGAAGATTTAGTGGGGGATAAAAAAAATATATATATATATACTTATATTGAAGAAGGTAAAGACAAAATGAAAGAAAAATAAATTAATTAAAGTGAGTTCTACAATAATAAATTAAAATTTTAATTTAATTTTTTTGATAAAGACAATTTTATTTTTTGTTAACGAATTCTTGACCGAAAAAAATTAAAAAAAAAAAAGGGGAGACAAAAAAGAAAGACTACCTTTATGTTTCCAATCAACATGGTGACCAGGAGGAGCCCTGTCGTTAGAACTATTATAATAAAGACCACCTCTAACCAATCAGTTGTGCTCTCCAAATTCCCGAAAGTACTGTTTCACATAACACACTTCATAAGAGATAATAATTATATAAGGTAAATTTCGTAACTACATTAAAGACTGATAATTCAATTTTTAGCAAAGGGATCATCTTTTTTTTTTTTTCGGGTTTCAGGAGTTGTAGTAAAAAAAAAAAATTAACTACAGTGGGTGTAGTGAAAAATCAAGAGTTAAAATTTGTTTATATTTGATTAAATGGTTCTAATTTAATTTAATTAAAATTATCTTCAAAATAAAAATAAAAGTTAAAACATTCCATTTGGATCACAATCAATGAAAATGTGAAAGGTCACATGCCATTAAAGTGTAAACAAATCACAACTCTTAATTTTTTCACTTAGGATCGGCCCATGGGTGAGCCCAACAAGTTTCTGGGCTTGGGCAACACCCTAAGTCAAGGGCAATTCAAAAAAAATTTAGGCTTGACTTGTATTCTAGTATAAAAGGATAAATTTTCAAAACTGGACTTGGACAAACGAATTGTCGAGGCCAATATTGTTTCCACTGCAGCCCTTGGAAATCCTTTTCTTTACCCTCTATTAAAATTTCATATCACGTGCGCAACTTATTATTTTACTCTTTCAATTGATGATGCCATGTACATTTAATGACGAAATTGTAAACGAATGAGGGTGAAAGAGGTCTCACATTACAACAATTTAAATTATTAGGTATTAATTATTACAATTAAAATATTAAACATTTAATTAAGATTTGATAAAAAAAAAAAACTAGGTATACCATGTTTAGGGAGGAAAAGAGAAATAGGTATATATTATTGTGTGTATATATAAATATATGAGTACGTTTGGAGTGAAAAAAAAATAAATAAAATTTAATAAAAGTGAATTTATAATTCGTACAATAAAATAAAAAAGTAAATAATTTTTTAGAGATCTTCAGTATTTTTCAATGAATAGCAGAACTCCAAACTGAGCTATATATATATATATATATGTATATGTAATTACCTGAGAGTCATGAGACCCCAGAAGATAGGAAAGAGTATCTTCTCCAACCGGCTTTCATTGGTAACAAGTTGAACAGTCCATTTATAAGCTCCGTAGTCAAAGTTATCGGTACTCTCTATGCAAGCAGACCTGGCTTGCCTGTTTTCCCCCCACAACAGCCTTGTTCTGTCTCTCACCAAGCTGCTGGTTCCATAGTAAATGGGTTCTTCACAAGCCAATAGTCTCGGCCCACACCCCTTTGTTTCTCTGCACTGCTCCTTCAGGCATTTTGCTGCCCTTTGGATGCCTAGCAGATACCAACAAGCTCCCACAGCCTGTACATTTCCAAAAATAATAATAATAACAAATAATATACCATTATATATATTTCCAGACCAAACAGTGACTTACGTGGCCAAATTGTACGAGAGAACTTTTTACGAAACGTTATCATGGTTAAAAAAGTGATTGTAGTTTTCACCCCTTTGTCCTTTTCTTTCTATTTTGCCAAATTTTTCCTTCCCTTCTTTTCATGTCTTGTCGACCTTTTTGTGCACCAAATATAACGCAGAAAGAAAATGCTCAGAGTGTTTGATTAATATATATATATATATAATAATGGCTAGAGACAAATATTTTGAACTTTTTAACTTTAAAGAATAATCACATGATTGTGTTTGATTTGTTAAAAATTATAAAATAAATTTTTAAAAATTTTTGAAGAAATTTAAAAATTATTCAAAAGAGCATTGATCCACTAAAAAACGTTAAAAATTTCTTAAAATTTTCAAAAATTATTTATCTTTTATTTTACTGATAAATTACGAATGTATAAATTATCTCAAATTATCTAATTTTATTTAATTTTTTTATCATTTCAAACACATTATTTATCTCATTGTACGAAATATAAATTTATAATTTATTTTATTTTATTTCATTTTTTATCACTTCAAATACAGTAATAAATATATGTTTTCCTCTCTCCTTTACGAAAAAGCAGTTCGCATAAATTTTGCCGCGACCAATATTATGTCACTTTCAGCTCAAAAGCATTCTTGAATCAAAATGATTACAAAAATTCACACACAAGCAGAGGCGCGCGCAATCACATTCATAAACAATGCAAAATTAAGGCTTTGTTTGAAAAAAAAAATTAATTTTTATGTATGAAAAAAAAAAAACTTAAATTCTTAGTAGTTAAATTTTTAAACTTTTATTAATTTAGCAATTTTACCTTTTATGATTAAAAAAATTAAAATTTAAAAGAATAAATTTGATCTGCTCAAAAAAACAAATAAAAGCAAAAAATTGAATAGTCAAAAAAAAGAAAAACCAACTAGGCTTTTCAAACGAATTAAAGTATTGTTTGGGATAGTAAGAGCTAATTGACTTATAAATAATTGGTTTATTTGCTTATTTGTAAAATAATTAAATTTACTCATTATATTTTAATTTTCTTTTAAACTTTTAAGAGTAAAAATGTCAAACTAACCAAAATTAAAAAGTCACATAAAAAAAGTCACTTTTTTTCTTTCTCAAACACAAAAACAACTGGCTTATTTTTAATTTGGTAAGCTATTTTTTTTCCCAAGCTAAGCTAAGCCTAAGCCTAAGCCTAAGCCTAAGAATATTCTTTAAAATAATGTTGGGAACATCATTAAAGTGTGTGGATCCCATTAAACAGATGTCGTTGAAAAATGTAATAACGACGGAGAGATTACGCAAATAATTAATAGCAGTCCTCTATTCCTAAACATATAAATAATGTATGTGTAAAATACTTACGTGGGACGCGACAAAGTAAGCAATCATGTTAAGGGCAATCCCCCACCAAACCGTGCCGAATATGTAACCAGACAGGTTCTGCATGCGACGCAAGAGGCAAACAGAGTGGTAAATCTTGGGGAGGTACTGGAAGAGAAACATTATTAGGAGCACTGTCATCACTGTAGTTGTTAATCCCTTCTCCAACAGAGCTGGTATGGCTACCCATAGTACCACCTGCAAATATATGTATGTATATATCGTTATATATTAAGTTTATTAACCCTGAATTTTTATTTTTTATTTTTTGGTTGCAATTATAATAAAGTGATTAATTTTCAATTTATGAATGGGGAAATCTCTTTTCAAACAATCATGCTTGCATATAAATTCGCCGCGTTAAGAACTCTAAAAAATATTAAAATTTTTATAAATCTCAATAATTTTTTCTATCTTAAACTACTTAAATTTTTATAAATCTATACAAAACTCTATAATTTATACAAATTTTAATAAAATTTTTACAAATCTTCTAAAAATTTCTGTACAAAATGTCATAAATTCTTTCGTTAAAACGGATTTTTACTATTCATCTCTATATTTTCGTGATTTATTAACTTCTTCACTATTCATCTCTATTTTTTCGTGATTTACTAGTTACACTTCAAGTACCAGAAAATAAATCAAATCATATTTTATCTTAACTTTCGTAATTCTAAACAGCCTATTATCAAACAATTTGGGTATATGACTATACGTGAATGTTTTAAATAAGAGTCCATTGCAAGAATTAAATTAATAGTTAATTTTTCACACAGGTATATAATTTCTTTCTCCAGTGTAATTATGAGTGTGATTTTCAAAGTGACTTCTCCCAAATCATTTTTTTTTTTTCCCTTCCTGTCAACATTCTCGTTGTTAGCATTTCTTGTTATACTTTAGCTAGAGAGGTACAAAACATTTGCACGTAATGTGGATTTGTGTGATTTTTCTTAAGTTGGGATGTCATATCACACACCTAACTATGTGCCTTATTAGTAACAACTTTGGCTTAATTTCTAATTTATCCTTAATACTATGCCCGGAATATGGATTTTTTGGTGAGAAAATTGAAGTAAAAGGAAAATTATTTTTTTAATAGATATCTATTATTTTCTTATTATTTTTCAAAAAACAATAGCATAAATAATGTGACTGCAAGGAGGGTAAAAGTTCAATTTCCTTTTTCCTTAATTTTAACAGCACACATGTAAGTTACGCAAAAAGAAATAAATAAATAAGAGGACAGCTCTTGGCCGAGTGGTAAAAACCTCACACAAAGCCTCGTCACCACCCGGGTTCAACACCAAACACATATTTCTACGAACACGAATTATGAGATAATAAAATTTAAATTCTTTACTCACTACACAAAATACGAGATATTAATTTTTATAATTTTATACAATTTTATATAACTCCAAACACATCCAATGTGACTGCAAGGACAGTAAAAGTTTAATTTCCTCTTTCCCTGATTTTAACAGCACAAATGAAAGTTATGCAAAAATAAATAAATAAATAAATAAATTTAAAAAATAACATTTGCCAACTATAGATGTTTAATCTGTATTAAATGATAATTAAAAAGGTTATTCCCTACATATTTTTGAGTTTATAATCTTACATATTTACTTAGGGTATCTTATTTGTAGTGCCAGCATGGAAATTATATTGTGAGTCTACTATTTTGTGGGTGAATTATTTAAAATAAATAATTCACTATAATAGTGGCGGAGACATATATATATATATATATATATTGAAAAAAAAAAAAAAAAAAGTAGTAGCGGGTGAAAGGAAACGTAACCTTCTAGAACAAATGGTGTAATTTTTACTCTACAACCTTTACACAAATAAGGACAAATGTGAGTTGTGAGGCCCAACTTTAATGACGGCAACTCTAAAAAATATGTTTTATCAAATTTTATCAAAAATTACAAAAAAAAAAATTATCATTTTTTTTTTTTACTAAATTTCGTCATTTTTAAACTAATATTTTTAATTTTTATTTTACCATCCAAAAACTCTTATATTGTTATGATATTATTCTTATTTATAATTTTTATTAAAAATATTGATGAAATATCATTTCCTTCCAAGGAGAAAATAAGATGTCAATCGGCCAGGCCCGGATTAGAACTTGTCCATCAATCAATCATAGATTAAATTATTTTGTTTCGTAGGAAGATGTTGATGTTATAAAATCAACCTAAATCAATTTTTAGGAGAGGTTTGGAATTTTAAAAATTTTTATAAAAAATAAAAATTAGTGTTAAAACGGTATAAAAATGACATATGATGAAATTTAATTAAAATAAATTAAAAATTTTTTAAAAGTTTTTTAAAAATATTTAAGACTCCTAATATAATCTAGATAAACAGTGTTGAATTGTATTAATAATACAAAATACATACGACCAAATTTACACCCACATAAATTATTGGTCAATTAAACAATTATTGTTATTAAAGAATTCTCTCTACTTAAATAATTAGGGATTTCAATTCGAATATATTTGATAATAAATTAAATTAAAATATAAATATAGAGTTAATCTATATAAAATATATGTAAATTTTTTAATAAATATTAATTATTATTACCAAAATAGCGACGACACAACTTAGAAAATAATGAAGTAACTATTATAAAAAAATTTCCAATAACTATCCTTTTTGGGTGATAATTTCAAATCACTAGTAAAACCCTTACATTAAATTATTTAAATTCATGTTGAACCCATGAAATTATTTAAACATAAAGGCAAGCTTAATTAATAGATCGTGTAAGAATAGAATGATTCTTCTGAGGTCGGGAAGATGCCCGCAACTACTACCTATAAGTGCGCACTGGGTGAAACCCGTCCCGTGACCTTACCCGGTAAAGAACCACGAGGAAGTAAACCAGTTTAGGCAAACTCTGGCTGACCGACTCAGCTAAGAAGGCTGTTAGATGGCTCTCCATAATTAGATGAAGGACTGCCCCTTGAGAGGAGTTGAACCCGGGACCTATTAGTCTCAAGCCCCCTTCAGTCCACCATCCGAACCAACTCAACTACCCCTCACAGGACAAAAATAGAATGATTCTTCTGTGGGTCGGGAAGAAACTCGCAGCCGCTACCTGAAGGTGCACACTGAGTAAAACCCGCCCCGTGGACCAAGCCGGTAATGACCCACGAGGTAGTAAACCAGTCTAGATAAGTCCTGACTGACCGACTCGATCGAAAGGAACTGTTAGAAGCCTGCCAAAGTGGTAACCCACCCTCCCGAAGGAGAGTCGAACCTTGGACCGCATGCAGTCTAGGCCCTTAGGCGCCCCTGAACTCCCGCGCAACCACCCCCGAAGGAGCAAAATAAAAAAATAGAATGATTCTTAAAGCTATAATGGATGGGTAATCAATTTTGAGTAACAAATGAATGAATTAAATTAAAGAAAATTAAATTAAACCAATTAATGATGGTTATAACTATTATCTGTTGTAGAAATATACATACATATATATATATATACATATGATGGAGGTGCGTCCAATTTCAAAACCAATTTAATCCACATACATATAGTGGATGAAAATCACCCATTATGCCCTCACATGGTAATGCTGAACTGTACACGCAGGCAAACAGACACGATAAACAACTGATGACTGCATTTGTCCTCTCCCGGAACACTAGCGTACAAACCAACCTTAACCAGAACTTTCATTCACCTCAACCCACATACTTCCTGACAAAATTTCGAAACGATACATGTATATAATGACGTGCGTGAATCATCAACTAATATTATAATAAATAAAGTGGCATTTAATTTATTTTTTTATTTTTTATTCTTATTTTTATTTTTATTTTTTATTTTATGTGTTTTATATTTTTAAAATCTTAAAAGAAAACATATTTGTTTTGATATTTTTCTTTTTGTGTATTTGGAATTTTTTTTTAGATTAAAAATATTCAAAATGATTTTTTGTTATTTTATATTTTATACTTGTTTGATACGAAGAAAATTATTAAAAAATTTTAAAATTTTTTAAAAATCTCCAAAACTCTCTAAAACATATTGCGCTCCTCACATTTCATGAAATAAATATAAATTTATATATATCTAGGTATTCCAATAATTTTTTACAAACATCAATAAACTTTACAAACTAAAAAAAAAAAATTTTCACAAACTCTAAGTAATATTTTACAAATTCTAATAATTTTTCTATAAATTTTAAAAATTTTTAATAAATTCTGATATAAAATCATTCTGACAGACTAAATAAAACTATTCACATAATTTTTTTTCCAAACATTGATGCAAAAGTTAAAAAGTTTCATTATTTATCTCTGAAAAATACTATTTAATAGCTATGCATTAGACGCTAAAAATTTATTCAAATTACAATTTTTTGTTATTTTTTATTATTTTTCGTCGTATTAAATACCTCATTTACGTGTAAAAAAATACAATTAGTAACCAAATACATCTTGAGACCGCAGAATGAAAATTGAGTTCAAAAGAGGGATAACAAATATCGCGCGAATAAAAAAGGAAATTCGAAATTCTCACCTGAGGAAGAGGGAGTATGACGAAAAGATCGAAGAAGAAACCCTTCTTAGCCTTCAAGTATCTGAGGGCCACCCTCCGAGAGCTGCTGGCGTGGAGGCGGTGGCGGCTCATCTCGTCGCCGCTGACGGCGTAGGAGTGCTTGTTGATTTTGAGCTGGAGCCACATGTTCCAGACATGCAAGGCGTCGGTCATGCAGCGGAGGACGGTGACAGTGATGGCGAACCAGCCGTCGACGAAGAGGCACATACAGAGGTCGCTGATGGAGATGGCGTAGAAGAAGAGAGGGTCGACGAAGAGGCCGGTGGCACAGACCAGGAGGAAAACCCGGTTCCACTCTTGGATCCAAGTGGCTCGCCCGTCCAGAACCTTGCCCACTGACCATCCTCCACGTGGACCGCCGCACTTTCCGACCATGTTTTTCCAGCCATTCGACCTCTCTCGCTCTTGCTCTTCCTCTTCTGCTACTTCTTGTTCTTCGTCTTCGTCGTCTTCGACGTCGTCTTCGCTGTCATGATAAGGACGCGAAATTTCTTGCTCGCTTGCCATTTTTACTGTGCTGAAGGAAGAGAAATAGAGATCGAGATAATATATATATATATATAGAGAGAGAGAGAGAGGGAGGGAGGGAGGGGTTGGCAAGAGTGTGGGTTTGGGTTTCTCTGGGTAAGGGAATATATGAAGGGATCTGTGAGGGTCCGATTGGAACGTGCGCTCAAAAACTAAAAGGAAATAATTGTAGGGGTGAGAGAGATGGGAGGAGGGGGGTGTAGGTGTAGCGAGGTAGCAGACAATTGGAGTGAGATTACCGGATTGCCCTCCTGAATTTGCGATCAGCTTGGTTTGTCGCTCGTCACGCATTGAACAATGACAAATTCTGTGGAAGGCAGCGGTGCTATTGCTGGCCTGGTTTAAGTTTTGTAAGAGTAAGGATAAATAAATTAGTAAATAAGAAAAAAAAAACGGAGTAATTAATTTCATACCTTGGAACTTTTTTCCTTTTAAATTTTGACATCTGGTTGACAGATAATTTTACTTCAGATTCACAGTGGCTCTTATCATTTTAATAAAAAATTAATTCATTATCACAGAGATTAGGAGATGGTCGTGTTTGTAGACGGCCCTACAGACATACGAATATATTATTTATTTATTATCCTACCTCTCTAATTTACTAAACTTAAATCTTGAACGTTAAGTAGATTAAAATAAGTTGAGTGAGTATCGATAACAAACCAAAGGTACCTTTTTATGCTTTTAATATGGGAGTTATCGTGGCAACTCTAAATCACTTGCCTAACGTCTCACAAAAAAGAAAAGGCCTCAAATAATTAAAACTTTATTAATAATAAAAATATTAAATTATATTTTATACCAATCAAAATTTACTAAATTTATGAAATTTTTTAACTCTTTCTCCAATCATCACATTTTTGAACTTCTTATTTTAACTCTATCAGTACGTGTTATAATTGTCTCATATTTAAGGTATTAATATTTTTTCTAATTTTATTTAAAGTTCTAAAACACTTTTGAACCTCTTACTTTAACTTTATTTATATATGTCATAATTATTTCATATTTAATATAATAATTATTATTTTTTAATTTTATTTAAAATTTATCAAATAAACACCAACACTTTTAAATTTCCTATTTTTACTTTGTCTATACATATCATAATTATCTTATATTTAATGTATTAGTTATTATTTTTTATTTTTTTAAATTTATTAAACAAACACCGAGATTATCTCATATTTAATATATTAATTATTATTTTTTAATTTTATTTAAAATTCTATCTAGTTGATAGTTTTTGAACTTCTTATTTTTAACTTTACCTACATATGTCATAATTATTTTATATTTAATATATTAATTATGATTTTTTATTTTATTTAAAAATTTACCTGACATATATTAATTAAGTTGGTCAACCCTCTCTAAAAATTTCATCTAATACCTATAAATTTATAGACACGGCCCTGGAGTAAGGAGTTGGTCCGCGCTGCCCCTATATCATCATCTGGAACTTCAACGTCGAAGAGTTATTCCTAATGTTGCCAAGCAAACTCTTTGGCAATAATAAATAAACAATATCTCCACGCATCAGTAAGACCACCTGTCAAACAAAATTGGTTCTTAATCCGCACAATTATATTAATATATTAGAAAAAGAATTACCAACAAAAAATATATATATATATATTAGAAAAAGTATTACTGTCCCACCATTAACCAATGACTATGATAATAATATATAATTCTTTTAATAAAAGAGCAATGCCAAGCGTAGCGTAATAGTGCAATCTGATTTGCTTATTTGTGTTGAGTCGTAAAATTAAACCATTCCAATTATGAATAGCAAGGTAATTAAGTGCAGTTACATGCGATATTTGTACTATTATATAGATAAAATATTGTATAGATAAAATATTAATAACATTTGGTATTTAATGAAATTTTCAATTTAGTAAAAATTTTTTTTTCTATTAATACCTTTTAATTTGCTATAACTACTGTTAACTAATATTTTTATAAAAACATATTTTAGTAACTTTTATTAATTAAGTACATTTAATTTTTACATATTTTAGTATTTCTTAAATGCGCTTATTAACCACTCACTACCTTTATATATATATATATATATATATATATATATATATTCTTTCACTATAACAAATTTATTTTTTTTTTTTTTTGGTGACCCGGAACTCGGCCGCTTTATTACAACCCTCAACGGACCGTGTAGCCGACCGGTAAATCGGGGGGCCGACGAACACCCCACAAGCCTGCCGAACTGGTTAAGTCACATGCTTGCGCGTGTGGTGGGTGGCCCTTGGAATAACTCAACAAGACTGGATTTCACCAGCGGAGACTCGAACCCTTGCAGGTTGTTGCCTCGACCCCCCACAATCAGGAGGTCACCCGTTGAGCTAAGCCCAAGGGTTACTATAACAAAATTTAGATCTACCGACACTAATTTAATGACATTTTTTGAATAAATGACATGGTATTATATACTTATGGTATTTTAAAAAAAAAATGTTATTAAAACATGTAAATTGGAGTGATTTAATGACATTTTATACAATAATGTCACCATTCACCTATTAATTATGGCATTTTTTAAGCAATGTCATTAAATAACAAATAAATTGTAATAATTTAATGACACTTTATTTAAAAAAAAAGCCACTATTTTTCAATAGTTGTGGCATTTTTATGAACATTGAATCGCAAGTAAATTGCTATGATTTCATGACACTTTATGAAAGAATGTCATCCTTTACCAGTTAGCCATGGCATTTTTAAAAAATACCATTAAATAACAAATAGAATATAATGGTTTAATGACACTTTAATAAAAAATGCCACTCAACAACCATTATGACACTTTTAAAAAAATGTCATTAAATTCTAAATAAAATCTAGTTATTTAACAACATTTCATTAGAGAATGCTACTATTTTTAGCAATTGTAGCACCCTCTGCTCTTTCTGCAGCATCTAATATCTATTTATGTGTTATTTTTTACTAATAAAATATTTAAATCGAGGTTGTGTTTGTTTAGTTGTATTTATTTTACTTTTTCTAAGTCGAGTTTAGCCCAACGTCATATTGGGTTGGACAACTGGGTTAAGGGCCCAACCATTCTTTTCTCTTTCCTTCCGTTGTTTTTTTTTTTTTTTTTCTTTCTTCTTCCTTTTCTTTTCTCTTGGCTACTTCTAGAAACGAGAGAGAAAGAGAGAGAGAAGAGGGAGGGTAGAGGGAGAAAATGTGCTCCAGGAAGGAAAATCGACGGATCGGGATAGTATTCGACGTCATACACTTCGTGATGGTGTTTGTTTTCTATGGTTTCGCTCGAGGTGGGAGAAATCGACACCAAAAGTTTGGGAGTCTAAACTCAAATCTTCTCATTGCTTCTTTTCTCTTCGGATTCGAGGTGGGTGTAACTTATATTTGTGTTCTAGATATTGTTAAGAGAACTTTGATACATTCGAAGTTTGATTTGGATGAATATCTAAGGATTTGAGTTGATATATACATGTATATATGAATGAGAGTATATATGCATATGTATGTTGAGATTTTGCATTTATTTGAAATATTATTGAAATTGATGTCATAAATCGTGTTATTGAGATGTTTGGAGGTTTATAAATGATTCATTGTTGAGTTTGAGGCTAAGGAAGGCTACATATTGGCTAAGGATGACCGAGAAGATGAGTTACAGACCAAAACTAGGGTCTGGATGAAGGGCCGAAGTTGCACGCACCCATCAGGCAGGGTACAAAGTCATCCTGAAGCCGCACGCTCCGTGTGGGCAAGCTGCGACCCCTTTTGGATTTTTCTGTTTGAGCTATTTTGACCTTATTTTTCTTAGATTTATATATGTGTGTGCGTAGAACATGTTAAAATAAAAATTATGTGAATTATATAAGATTTAATTAAGGTTTAAATATAACACGTTTCATTCAATATTGAGATATAAGTTATGAAATTTATATGATGATGTTAAATTTGTGCTTAAGGATAGCATGTTATTATTTTAATGTTGAGATATTAATGTTAATTACACATGCTTGAGCATATGATCTGCATGGGGACTGGGGTGGTATCATATGGATGTATACTGTGGTTATTGTTGGCCGAGAGTGCCATATGAATATTATTAACATGCCAAAGCATAGGTCATGTATATTGACAAGATCTATGATTTTGAGAAAAATGATAAAATAAGATTTTAAAAATATCGAATGATCATCAGTCGATATATATGATTAGAGTTTAATCATTTGGAGTTGTGATGATAATTATAAAATATAATTATGAGATTTTCTCTAGACTACAGTCGAATCCTACTTCAACTAAGCAGATGCCTGAATAAGGGTGTAACATGGCTCCTTAGCAGAAAGGTCAGGGGATGTAACACAGTTCCTCTAAGTCTTAGACCAGTGGGGGTATAACACGGCTCCCTTAAGTCTTACACTAGTAGAGGTGTAACATGGTTCTCCACCTGTGATTATATATATTGAGATTGTCATCGGCCGTGAGCTTTAAACGATGTAATTGGTGACCTCACATGCTTTGCTAAGCGTCACCCATTCCAGGATAAGGCTGGGGATAGATAGAGATTAGAGAATGCATTAGCCATTGCATTTCATTACACTTGCACTGTTATATTATATTTTTGTTAAGATTGTTGTGAGTTATATTTTATGTTTGATTACTGTTCGCTCGTGCACACTAGCAAGTCCTACCTACTAGGCAAGTTTGCTTATCCCATCTATATTTCAGGTGATCTAGTGAGGTCAGAGAGTAGCTATTCGAAGCTGAATTGAGACTAATGGATCTAACTTAGTTCTAGATTTTATCTTATTCTTTAAATTATTACACTCATATTTATGCGACTATGGTATGGGTCCCAGAGTTATTTACATTTAAGATTGTATATGATTATGTTATTATGGCTGCGTAAACCTTGGATCGTGTCACCAGGGTGTGATGTTAGCTTTTACTATTATGATATTATTCTTATTATTTTTATATAGGAATGAGGAAGATGTTAGATGCTCTAATTATTATTATATTATGACTTAACTTTGGAACAAGTTTTTGTTTATTTTAATTAGTTCCTATATTCCCATGTCATCTGTCTCGGACAAATAAGTTAGGGCTGTGACACCTTCATTCTATCCTATTCTCTTATCTTTTTCTTTTTTTTTTCCATTCACAAGGTTTATCTTTTTGTGTCCCACATCGATAAAACAATACAACTCCCTTCCTTTTTTTTTTTTTTGCATATAGAATTACTAAGTTGTGACATATTATTTTAAATGATGTGAATGAACTCATGAATTTCTAAAAGAGATAGTTATAAAATTTACTTATTTCAAATATATTAGGTATTAAATATAAAAAAAAATAGTTCTAAAAAATTAAACAACATAAAAAAAACAAAAATAAAAATGTTTAAATAATAATTAAATTGTAATGGCATTTATTAGTACCACAAAAATACTTAATTATGACACTTAAAGTACCATTTAAGGATCATATAAAAATACTATTAAAATAGTAAAGTTTCTATAATGGCATTTTAAAGTACTACTAGCAAATTTATTTAATGTCATTTGAAAGTGTTGATACTTTTCAATTAGTTATCAAAACTGTTAAACAACAGGCAGCACTTCCATAGGTGCATATTGTGGAATATGTCAGAGAATGGTTATATACGTGACTGTAACGTAAGCTATCTTGTCCTTAGCAGAATGGTCGTATGGGCCCAATCGAGCTCCAAATTGCCTTGTCGATTCGGGTCGTAAATGATCATTCAAGTAAACCTACTCGATCAAGTGCACTCTATCAGATGCCCCTTATTCTCCCAGTCACCCAAGCGAACCGAGAGAAATCTCATACTCGTCTCATTGATCGAAAGTCACCCTATCAACTGCCCCTAATTCCTTCAATCACCCAAACTGACTGATGGAAATCTAATAATCGTCTTGTCATTAGGAATATGCACGCATTTACTGCATGGCATGCGTACAAACGCACATGCGTACTTTAAAAGGGTGTTGCCCCTTCACCTTCTAGCCACGCATCAAGTATGTATTAGCTGTGACATCAGAGTTGTCAGCATGCCACTTTCAAGCCATTGGATCAATTTTTTCCAACCTAAATCTTAGCCATTGATTTTAAGAAAAAAATGATATAAAGAGTAGGGGAGATCCTCCAGTTTCCCTTTATGCAAAATCATCTCTGTTACTCCATTGTTACAACTACAATCGAAGCTATTTCTCCTTATTAGATTCACGTCTCCTCTTGAATTGGTAAGATTCATTTTCTTTTCTTTTATTCTCTTTGCATCTCTTTTATATTTTGGTTCCTAGTTTGTAGTGTCTATTTTTACAGGAAGAACTGTAGGCTTCCGAATCCCCTAGGGTTTGTAGAAAGGCCTAAATATCTAAAGTTTGTCACTAGTGGCTTAATTTTCCTATCATACACATTTCATTTGTCCCAGTTATTTTTGCCCACTGTCATGGGTAATCTTGAGAGAGTTAATCTTGTTGGAAGCAACGAGTCTGATGACGATGGTTACGTCTTTGCTAGGCGTAAAGCTTCCCATGCCCCCAGCACTAGTGGGCCTCAGATAGACAATACTAGGCATATCATCGATGCCTTCGAGGTCACGTTAGAGCCAAACACTCCCGTATTACTATTACTGGTGATGATGATGCCGTATTTGAGGCCTAGGGCATCAGATCTACCATCACCGTTAAAAGAATCTCAGATATGATTTCTGATTTCCAATTTTTGCTAGACCTACTTACCAAGTCCTAGCGAATAATGATTCTGCCTGTTCTTCGAGAGAGGGTAAGATTGCGAAGTATGAAGCCATTTTGATCAGTGGCCTTTGGTTTCCTCTGCCGAAGTTCGTCTGAGAAATGTTGTCCCATCTTGGTCTATCTTCAGGCTAAGTCACGTTAAACAGGTAGCAGATCTTGATCAAGAGTGAGTGTTTTAGGGAGCTGCCACAGGACACGATTTATCAGCAACCGAGTTCCTGCATTTCTATAAAGTTCCTGAAAAAAGCTCGAGATGGTGGTACTTCTAAACGAGAAAGCCCGAGTTCAATTTTATTGCCCATATACCTACTTCTCAGAAGGGGTGGACAGAGAAATATTTCTTCATCTTTGGAAATAGCTAGGAATTTCAGCCATGGAAATCGACGAGGAGAAGAAGATCCAGGTCCCTCAAGTCTAGGTTTGGTCATCATTAAAGGGTACGTCTAGATTTTCTATTTGAGTTCTCTTAGATCTCTTTAGGTCTTAGGGTTCTGATACATCTTTTAACTTTAACCAGCTCGAAAGCCACCTACCCTATCCTCAAAACAAAAAGATCTCCTTCGCCTCGTGAAGAAACATAAAGTTCAAGAAGCTAATTTTTTTATAACATTAGATAATTTGGCCCTCTACTTGCCTAGTCCCAACCCCACAAAAGAAGCCCTAGCGATTGAGCGTGAGCGGAACGAGTTCATAAGTTACACTTTACGAATTCTTATACTTTAACTTTTCTTTTTACTCTTTTTTCTTTCCTTCAACAGATAACACAGTTCTCGACAAGGTCGAGCAAGGAGAAGATTAACTTGAATGATCTCAGTGTAGAAAGAGCAAGCAGATACAGAGATATTTGACATCAATTACTTGGATAGGGTGGGTGAGAAAAAATCTACCCCACAGAGTGCTTCAATGAACCTACCCTAAAAAAAGCAAGGACTGTAAAATCTCCACCCCCATCCACTAGCCAACAAAAGAACATTCTCGACCCTCTTTGTCAATGGGAGGTCATTCATACACCCTCTTCCCCACCAAGAGGAATAGCTTCAGGGTCAGACTTTCAAGATGGGGCATCCTCCCGCCAATCTCTCCTGTTGAACAATGAAGTAGATTGGTAAAGATTACTCTCAACAATCACAAATGCTGACTTAGAGCCATTAAGAGGGTGTCCCAACACCAACATGGTGTATGATATGAATCATGATATCTTCAGGGTATGCTGCTGACTTATTCTTTGTTTAATCATTTGTCTTTTCTTTTCTTCTCCTTTTCTTTAAGGCTGAACCTAATCTTGCTATGTTGATTAGACTATAGTTAGGTCCCTTGTTGTATATACATAATTGGCCAACACCGAGAAAGCTTTGGCTATGTTAGAATATTAAGGCATAATTGATGGATTGTGATATAGTTAATTTTGGTTATTACCATTGATTACACTTGAAAAGTGTAATTACAAACTCCACATTTTGATACTCATTGATGCATTTAAGTAGTTAATTTCAAAGTTTTATCGTTATTTTATTATTTATAGTATTTATTCTCTTAATTGTAGGTAAAAGGGGAAGATACGTGAGATTAGCAGTGTTGAAAGTGGCTTCCGAGGAGGAAAAAATGGTCCAAAGTTTAGGATAGTTGAAGTGGTGTGCAGCTGAAGTTCCAGCTCGACACCTTGTTAGTATTTGGATCATAACTTTTCACTCACAACTTGGATTGACCTGATTCATTTTGGGTTGGAAAGAAGACTCAAAGGGCTACAACTTTCGTGCTTTAGCCGAAGCCTGAATCGATCGTTTTCGAGGTCAAAATCGCAGTGGAAGTTGAGGATAGAAAGCTGTCAGAAGCAACAAACGAGAAGTAGAACTTGAAGAACAAAGTTTCTGTGGTCCGGACCACCTGCCAAACGGTCTGGACCACAGTGTATTATGCGCGCACGGTTTTATTCCGTCTTTTAGGGTTTTCTTTACAACTTCTATATAATATCTGCTACATGGCTGACCCAGGGGAAGTCCCTTTTTGATTTTGCACCTTCAATTGAGCATTAGAATAGAATTTTGAGAGTTTTTTAGATTAGTTTTTAAGCTTGGATGCGTGGATTCATGGTTTTCGTTGGAGCTTTCATCGTTGTCTTTGTAGTGATTCTTCACCTCGTCTTTTATATCCGCTTTACGTTGTAAGTTGCACTTTAATCTATTTCGTTTTATTTTGATTTGTTTCGTAATATCATGTTTTACTTGTTTCAATTCTCTTTCGTATGATTGAATGCTATTTTATTATTTTTAAGATGCTTAAAGTAGTCGTAGCGTAAAACCCTAGTTCTTGATGCAACGAATCAAGAATGGGTAGTTCACGAAAAACCTTAGGGTGTTAGTAGAGCCTTCGCATGGGTTGTGAGAGCCCATGCGTAAGGATCTACAGTGTTAAAATCTATTTTCAACTTGTTTCGAAAACATTCAAAATCGAAAATCTTTAACCACACTCGTTTGAAGTCACTGGTATGGGTTTTCGAATATAACCGTGTACATACTTTCGAATAAGGTTAAAAATAGGTTTCGAATTCATTTCTAGTTTCGTTTGTTTGAAAAATTTCGGAAACAAAGGTCTTTAACCATATCTGCTTGAGATCACTGGTACTGACCTTTGATTAAAATATTCTTAACACTTTTCGAATTAAACCCTAATCTAGTTTTGAATAAAAACATCCCAAGGTAAAGTAGTGAACTACCCGGACTTGAAAGTTGGATCAAGAACCTTTTTAGTATCGTGCTTGTTATTTAATTTAATTTATGAGTTGATTTATTCACTTTAGAATTCAGAGTAGATGTTTTGTTTGCATTTTAAAATTAAATTGAATTTCTTTTATTTAGAATCTAAAACAAAAGTTTGAGTTGCTAAAAAATTAGTTTAAATTAAATTAGGTTCACCTACTAATTAAGAGAACAAGTCTAGAGCTTTTAACAAAGCCCTCCCTGTGGATTCGACCTCGGACTCACCGAGTTTTAGAACTACGACTGCCCTCTTGCACTTGAGAGGTACAACCCGAAACACAATTTAGGGTCAGTCAAGTTTTTGGCGCCGTTGCCGGGGAGGGCAACTAAGCGCTAGATTTGAGAGTTAAAAGAGAGTTCACTTGAGAAATTGGGTGAATTTTTCTTTTCTTCATCTCTTTATTAGTAGTTTTCTTTCTTTTGCATATCATATAACCTAGTTTGCATGCTAGTTAACTTAGGTTGCATTTTAGTGTAGTTTTTCTCTTTCTCATTTTATTTTCATTTTTATTTTCTGATCTTAGACATGGAAGTTGGTGATCTTGTACATGGCCCTTTTGATACCCGAGAATACATAGAGTATCTAGGTGGCATGTTTGGATATGCTTTTACATTAGACACCTATAGTATGCTTCCTCAATTCTTTGGGCATGAGGAGGAAGACCCATGTCTTCACCTTGATAGGTTTAAGGCAGCATGTGGTTTATGTGATGATGCTAGAAAGAGTGAGAGACTTAGGTGTATGTTTTTCCCTTTATCATTGCAAAATGTGGCTGGTGACTGGTGCTATGCTGTAAGTGAATGAGTCTGTACTTGGGAGTAATTTCATCAAGCTTTTATTGAACATTTCCTCCCTATTTTTGGTTATTGCCATTTACTGGCTGATTCCAATTTCTATCTTTTGTAACCTAAACTTGATTATAAGTAGAGTATGAGGGAGAAGAAGAAACGTATCTCTCTCTTTTCTGTCTATTTTTTTTTGTTCTGATTCTCAACTTGGTGTTAGAGTAATCCCTTTTTTTTTCTTTATTATTTCTTTTCCAGAAAAAAAAAAAAAGAAAAAAAACCTAGCCACCGCCACTATTCATCACTGCCAGCAAACCCTCCGACGATCGTTGTTGACCGGCCCCACCACCAACAGGCTCGGCGTCAATCGGCGACTACCACTGGTGAGGATCATCACCGGAGATGGTCTGACGCGCCCGCACGCGTGGCTCAGTTCCCGGCACATGAGCCTCACACAGCTTTCGTCTCCAGCGCGTGTCGGCGCGTCCACCGACGGTTGATCTCCGGTGACACACCACAGCAGTCACCTCTCCCTATTTCTTCTCCTCTCATGCTTGGTTGATGCCTTTGGATGATTCTTGAAGTTTGACTTATCTTCTTCTCGATCGGCTCTTGGATTTCTCACATTTTAGACAACCAGATCTGATGTTCAGTGTGTTATAGACCCTCAATTGATGCTGCTCGTACCTTTTCTTACTTTTTGTCTGTTCGCTCGTAGTTGATCGTTGTTAATCATTCGATTGTGACTTGGAACTTGCTCCCTGTTGTGCTTTGAAACCTTATACGTCGCTGTGTGGTCTTTCTTCTGTGATTTGGATTGTGATTTATATTTGGCCGATGGCTATTAATCCGTCTATTGTCAAGACTACTTTAGATGAAAGTTTTTCACTTGTTTCTGCATATGCTATTTCAATTGAAAATTTTCCAAAATCCATTGTTTGTGAGAAATTGAATGGAGCCGCTAACTATTTAACTTGATCCCATGCTATTCACATATTCCTTATTGGTCGACATTTGGAAAGTTACATTACAGATTCTCCTCCAGACTTAACATCTCCCACATATTCGCAATGGCGTGCTGTTGATGCTAATGTTATGAGTTGGTTATGGCACAGTCTCGAACCTTTAGTTTTTCGAACTGTATCCTTGTGTAACACCTCCAAGGCAATCTGGGATTCTTTACCGATTCGTTTTCTCAGCGTAGTGATATCTTAGAAGTTTTTGCGGCATACGAGCAACTCTTTTCTCTCCGACAGAGAGATAGCTAACTATCTGATTATTACAACACACTTAAAGCCCTTGGTGATCGTCTTTTACAACTCCGTCCCTTTCCTGAGACTAAAGTCGAGATGACACGCTAGTGGGATGAGCTTATGACTGTTCTTCTGCAAGCAGGACTAAATGATAATTTTCGTAGTTATAGAGATCAGTTTTTGGCTGGGGAGACTATTCGTCTTTTAGCCAGTGCTTATTATCAGTTGCAACGATCTTCCCTGGGTCATCATCACCGTTCAACATCATCTGCTTCTAGTGGGACAGACTCTGCTGCTTTGATTAATAGTTCTAGAGGTCATGGAGGATTCCGTGGTGGCTCACGTGGTATGGGCCGTAGTTCTCGTGGTGGTGGTCGCAGTTCGGGATGCAGCACCAAAAAGTATAATCATTGTGGTGGTATAAATCACAAAGAGCCATATTGCTGGAAGAAATATGGTCGTCCTGATCAAGCTCACCATGTTACTACTGATTTTGCTAGCTCTGAAGTAGTCTCTGGTTCTACTTCTGGTAAAAGTGATCCTGTTAACTCCAGGGTAGTTTTTCAGGCTCCCTTCTCTCTTGCTAAATTGGATGCTATTGTGCAAGCTCTTCGCATCTCTTACTCTTCTAGTTCCATTGCCACTTTGGCCCATTCAGGTAATAGTGCTTGTTTTTTCACCTCATCTGCTCCATAGTGGATTCTTGACTCTAGTGCTAGTGCTCATGTATCAGGTAATCATTCTTTGTTTTCTAATTTGATTACCACCACTCATCGTCTTACATTAGTTGACGGGTCCTCCTGATCTGTAATTGGCAAAGGACACCTAAACCCTCAGTATCATTATCGTTACCTTTGAGTCTTTATGTGCCTAACTTTTCTTTTAATTTATTATCGGTCAGTTAGTTAACTAGACTCTTAAATTGCTCCATAACCTTTTCTCCATCTTCGTGTGTTTTTTAGGATCTTAGGACGCAGAAGATAATTGCTTCGGGATGTGAGCGGGATGGTCTTTATTACCTTGAACCAACCAGTTTCTCCTTGTCTTCTTCAGCCTTTCATGTTTCAGATTCACCTCTCCAGCGGCACTGTTGATTGGGTCAGCCAGCTTTATCTTATCTCAAGCTTACTGTTCCTGGTCTTGGTTCTGTCTCTAGTCTAGAGTGTGAAGCTTGTTAATTAGGGAAGTATCACTGTAGTTCTTTTCCTAGTAGTAGTCGCAATCGTGAATCTGAACCTTTTTCTGTAGTCCATACGGACATTTGGGGTCCTTCTAGAGTCCCTACTATTAATGGTTATTGTTATTTTGTCATTTTTATGGATTATTCCTAGCGTATGACATGATTATTTTTAATGAAAAGTCGTTCTGAATTACCCAATATTGTTTTACATTTTTATAATTAAATTCTTACTCAGTTTGACAAAAGAATTAAAATTTTACGGTCTAATAATACTTTAAAGTATACCAAGTCTGTTATGGACAAATTTTGTGTTGACATGGGCATTATTCATCAAACCTTATGTGTTCATACCTCTCAGTAGAATGGTGTTACGGAACGAAAGTATTGCCGTCTATTAGATGTCGCCTGTACTTTGCAAATACACATGAATGTTCCAAAATCATATTGGGGGAATGCTGTCTTAACTGATTGTCACCTTATCAATCGGGTTCCGTCCGTTACTCTTGGTAATCAGTCTTCTTTCTCTCTTCTTTATCCTTCTTCTAATCCTTTTTCACTTCCTCCTCACACATTTGGTTACACTGCTTTTATTCACAATCTTGGTCTTGGTTTGGACAAACTATCACCTCGAGCTCGTCGATGTATTTGCCTGGGATACTCTCATACTCAAAAGGGTTACCGTTGTTATCATCCTCCATCTCGCCGATCCTTTGTTAGTGCTGATGTTACTTTTGTTTAGTCTACACCCTATTTTCAGGTTCAGGGGGAGCTGTCATCTCATAAGGGGGAGCTTTCTCCTTCCTCTCAAGAGGGCGAGCCACCTACATCTATTTCCTCTACTAATGCGGTTCTTCTTATTCCTGAGGTCCCATTACAAGTCTATCAACGTCACACTCACCCTAATCCAGTCACCACTGCACTTGTGGATCCTGCAACACTTAAGACACCTACTTTTTACCTAGACACTTTTGTCACCAATCAGGATGAGCCTGAGCCTCCTACTATTGATGACCTTGATCTCCCTATTGCCCAAAGACGAGGTAAACGTACATGTACTCAGTATCTTATTGCTAAATTTGTTTCTTATCATCGTATATTACCTCGATTCCAGTCCTTTGTGCGTGTTTTATCCTCTGTTTCTATTCCTAAATCTTATAATCAGGCACTATTATCACCGGGCTGGTAGAAAGCGATGGATGAGGAGATGCCAGCACTACATCTCAATCAGACGTGGGAGCTCACTTCTCTCCCCCCGGGAAAGAAGCCAGTTGGTTGTCGTTGGGTTTACACAATAAAGTACCATCTTGATGACTCTGTTGAGTGTCTTAAAGCCCGACTGGTTGCTAAAGGCTATACTTAAACTTATGGTGTGGACTATCTTGAGACCTTCTCACCAGTGGCTCGTCTTAATTCAGTCTGCATCCTTCTTGCAGTAGCAGTGTGCAAATCTTGGCTCTTGTTTCAGTTGGATATTAAAAATGCCTTTCTACATGATGAACTTCAGGAAGAGGTGTATATGGACCAACCACCAGGGTGTACTGCTGCAGGAAATGAGCATCTTGTTTGTCACTTACAGAAAGACTTATATAGACTTAAACAATCTCCACGAGCATTGTTTGATCGGTTTAGTTCTGCTCTTATGGAGTATGGTTTCAAACCATCCACTTCTGATCACTCAGTGTTTGTTCATCAGTCACCATCTGGTACTATTATCTTGATTGTCTATGTGGATGATATCATCATTTCCGGTGATGATGCTAAGGGCATTTCAGAATTAAAGGGTTATTTGGGAAAACAGTTTCACACAAAAGATCTCGGAGCTTTACGTTATTTTCTTGGAATTGAGGTTGCCCGTTCTTCCAAAGGTATATCTTTATCTCAAAGGAAATATGTTCTGGATTTACTCTTTGAGACTAGACTTTGAGGTTCTTACCTTGTTGACACTCCTGTGGACTCTTCTGTTCGCTTGGATAGTAAAAGTAGTAATCTATTTCCTAATGTTGGTCGTTATCGACATCTTGTGGGTAAGTTGATCTATCTCACTGTTACTCGTCCTAATATTTCATATGCAGTTGGTGTGGTCAGTCAATTTATGCACGCCTCATGCAAACCTCACTTTGAAGCTATATGTTGTATTCTGAGATATTTGAAAAGTTCTCCTGGCAAAGGTTTACATTATCAAGCCTCTACCGCGATAGATGTAATTGGATACAGCGACGCAGATTGGGTTGGTAGTCGTTCGAATCAGAGGTCTACTTCTGGATACTGTACTTTCATCGGTGGTAATCTTGTTACATGGCGTAGTAAGAAGCAGACTGTAGTGGCTCGATCTAATACTGAGGCTGAGTATCGCACAATGGCACATACTGCGTCTGAGATGCTTTGGGTTTGTTCTCTTCTTCGAGATTTTGGTATTGATATTTTAAATCCAATGTCTATGTTCTGTGATAATCAGGCTGCAATCTTTATTGCTAACAACCCCATCTTTCATGAACGTACCAAGCATATAGAAGTTGACTATCACTTTATTCGAGATCTTCTGGTCAGATGTGATATCTTTACTCCATTTGTGCGATCGGCCTCTCAGTTGGGTGATATGTTTACCAAGCCCTTAGTTATTTCTGCATTTTACCAAATGTCTACCAAGCTAGGCATGTTTGATCTTTATGCTCCAGCTTGAGGGGGAGTGTTAGAATATTAAGGCATAATTGATGGATTGTGATATAGTTATTTTTGGTTATTGCCATATACTGGCTGATTCCAATTTCAATCTTTTGTAACCTAAACTTGATTATAAATAGAGTATGAGGGAGAATAAGAAACCTATCTCTTTCTTTTCTTTCTATTTTTTTTTTTTTGTTCTGATTCTCAACTGGCTAATGAGAAGAAAAGAGGGAAGAGACTCTCATTAAGCTTAAAGCTACTAAATATAACACGGCAATCGCCCAAGCAGAGAAAAAAAATGTCATCTGACACGAGTGCAAGACCCTTAAAGAAAACAAGTTTTTGAAAACCAAACGTGCTAACCTCTGGAAGGAGCTCTCAGCTAAAAGGGTGTTGAGGGAGGCTGCTGAGAAAAAAGTTACTAAGCTAGTCGAGAAGTTACGCAAGGCAGAGAGTTCTCCCATCGCCAACTTCAAGAATACTAACGAATACTAGGACTTGCTCCTTCCAGTGTTCACATAAGGTTTTGACCATACCAAAGAGAAGTTTGCTACTTTCTTCCCTAACATTGACACCTCTAGAATCAAGCCTGGTCGTGCCATTATTGAGGATAAACAAGAAAGCAAAAAGCATAAAGATGTAGGAGAGCAAGTCAAGATTGTAAAACATGCCAAAGATACTGATCAAGTTAAAGAGACCACAAAGAACATCAATGCTAAAAATGTTGGTTGTACTCCAAAGAATATCAATGTAGAAAATATTGATGGCACTGTTTAGAATGCCGATTCCTCTACTATTGGTTGAATGCTCCTTCCTTCTTCTTTTTATTTTTTATCCCACTACCATAATATACTTTTGAATGACATGTGAACCAAACTTTATACTTTTCCTCTAAATGAATTTATATTTTATATTCATCTTAGCCTTGTGTTACTTGTTGATATATTAATTTTGATTTGCAACTTTACTTTACTGTGTATGTTGACTAGGATCTTCGTCCTGCTCGATCATGTGAACCAAGTAGGAATTCGTCGCCATTTTTTATATTAGTCACATGAGCCTTCTTTGCTTTGCTCGGCTATGTGAACCGAGCAAGATATCTTCACCACTTTTAGTATTAGCCTCATGAGCCTTCTTGGCTCTACTCAGCCACGTGAGCTGAGTAGAATCTTCACTCTACTCGGTCATGTGAACCGAGTAGGATTTATTTGCCATTTTTGGCATTGGCCTTATGAGCCTTCTTTGCTCTGCTCAGCCATGTGAGTCGAGTAGGATCTTTGCTTTACTCAGTCACGTGAAACAAATAGGATTTTTTTGTCGTTTTTGACATTGGCCCAGTCAGCCTTCTTTGCTCTGCTCAACCATGTGAGCCGAGCAGGATCTTCAATCTGCTCAGTCACATGAACCGAGCATGATATCTTCGCCATTTTTCGCAATAGCCTCGTGAGCCTTCTTTGCTCGACTCGACCATGTGAGCCAAGTAAGATCTTTACTTTGCTTAGTCACATAAACCAAGAAGGCATTCTTGCATAGCAAAAATCATTCAACATAGAAGCTTGTAAAAATGTAGAATTTTATTGATGATTTGATAAAAATTACAATTATAACTTTTCTCATACATAATACTTTCATAGATACTCTGTATGCCATAGGTGAAATAGCTCTTTACCCTCGAGCGCCTTGAGTCTATAAGTCCCTTTTCAAGTAGAGCCCAACACTTTATATGGTCATTTCCAATTTAGCCCAAGCTTTCCATCCTATTGTTTCTCATTGACTAATTTACCCTTTTTAATATTAATTCCCCACATCCAAATTCCCTCAGTTAAGCTCTGAAATTGTGGTACTGTCCCATCCTCTACTGATAGGACGCCATCTTGATCACATCTTATAACTTTTTACCTTTAAGTAGATCAATCTCCTCATTCATCATTTCATCATTCTCCCCTGGATTGAAGTTCTTGGGCTAAGAAGTCTAATTTCAATAGGGATTACAGTTTCTATCCCGAACATGAAAGAAAATGACGTTTGACCAGTTACAACTCTTTTAGTCATTCTGTATGCCTATAGAATATTAAGAAGTTCATCCACCCAGAGGCCTTTCGCTTTGTCCAACTTTGTCTTGATAATGTTGAGGAAGGACAAATTGGTGACTCCTACTTGACCATTAGCTTAAGGGTGCACGAGTGACGAGTAATGATGGTTGATGCCCAATTTTTGACACAACCCATTAAACTACTTTCCTTCAAACTATTTGCCATTATCTGTGATTACCATCCTAAAAATACCAAACTGGTAGACTATATTTTACCATAGGAACTTCCTAATGTTCTGCTTAGTGATGATCGGCAAGGCTTTTGCTTCTACCCACTTCGTAAGATAATCAATTACCGTCATTGTAAATTTCCTTTGTCCTCTTCCCAACAGGAACGGTACAATGATTATCTATTCCCCATTGAGCAAATGACCAGGGACTTTGAATCAGCATTAGTTCCTGAGCAAGCTGCCTTGGAATGTTAGAGAATCTTTGGCACCCGTCATATTTCCTAACAAACTCCTGAGCATCTTTTTCAATGATAAACCAGTAGTAGCCAACTCTTAAAATCTTCCTAGCTAAAGCCCTGCCCCCCAAGTGGTTTTCATAGATTCTTCTATGAATTTCTCTCCTAATGTAATTGGCCTCCTGGTCATTTGCACACCTTAGCAAATGAGAACTATACCTTCTTTTGTAAAGGATCCTGTCTACTAAAAGATATCTGTTGATCAGCATTAGATCTTTCTTGTTTCATTCTTATCGCTCGACAATGCTCCATTCTGCGAGTATTCTTTGATCAATCTAGCCCATTCAACGTCTTCCTCGATTTGGTTGGCTTCTGGGATCTCGATGCTCGAGTAATCTAATACTTCAATCAGAACATCTAAGTCTGCCTTTCTCGAGGATGCAATTCTGGCCAATCAATTTGCTCCCCCGTTCTACAGTCTTGGAACCCTTTATAGTTGGAACTTGGAAAACTTCTTAGACAAACTTTTTGCTATTTAACAATACTCAGCCATATTGTCTCCTCGTACTTTATAGTCCACTTGCACTTGCTCCACAACTAACTGGGAATTACTTCAGACCATTATCTGCTCCACCGCCATTTGTCGAGCCATCCAGAGACTAGTAATTAAGGCTTCATACTCAACTTCATTGTTAGAGACAGAGAAACTGAGACACAGAACATACCCTAATTTGTGGCCATCAGGAGAAACAAAGTTGTTACTTACGCCACTGGAGTTTTGCGTGGAAGAGCAATCAACAGTCAGTACCTAAGTATGCTCAGTATCTTCATCTTCAAGTGGGTTGGCTGGATGGGTTGTAAATTTAGCTATAAAATATGTCATAGCTTACCCTTTGATTACCAATCGTGGTCTATATTGAATATTAAACTGGCTGAGCTCGATCGACCACTTCACCAATCTGCATAAGGTCTCTGGCTTATGTAGTATATTTTTCAGGGGTTGGTCAGTGAGAATGACAATCATGTGGGCCTGGAAGTAAGCTCTAAGTCACTGAGCCATTGTTACAATAGCAAGGGCCATCAACTCCATTTTTGGATAATGCTCTTCTGCCTATCTGAGGGCTTTGCTTGTGTAATAAATGTGCTTCTCCGCTCCATCTTCTTCCTGAACAAGCGCAAAACTTACTACCGTTGCTGAAATAGAGAAGTATAAGTATGGGTCTTCCCTTGGGGTTATCCGACTGAGTAACAGAATCAACCCTAGCTACTACTTCAATTGTTGAAAAGCGTCATCATACTCTACTGTCCATTCAAAAGCTTTCCTAAGCACTTTGAAGAAGGGATGATATTTGTTGGTAGACCGAGAGATGAATTTGCTTAAAGTTACTACCCTCCCAGCCAACTTTTGTACCTCTTTTGTTATTCTCGAGAGTTACATTTTCGTGATTACCCTAACTTTCTTTGGATTGGCCTCTATCCCCGACTACTCTATTCTTGGGCTAGACACCATAAAGCCAGGGAATTTGCCAAATGCAACCTAAATGCACATTTGGCTGGGTTTAACTTCATTCCGTACTTCCTTAAAGTGTTGAAGGTTTCTTATAAATCAACAATGTCAGAATTAGCCTTCTTGCTCTTAACGAGTATATATTCTAATATACCTTTACATTCTTTCCAATTTGGGCTTTAAATATTCTGATCATCAACCTTTGGTACATTCCCCCAGTATTCTTCAAACCAAAGGGCATGACATTATAGCAATACAATCCTTGATTTATGATGAACGCCATGTGTTCTTAATTATGCTTAGCCATCTTTATTTAATTGTATCCTAAGAAGGCGTCCTTAAACGACAGCAATCTCATGCCCTCCTGTAGAATCAACCAGCAAATTGATCATTGGAAGGGAAAAACTGTCTTTTAGGCAAGCCTTACTGAGATCCGTGAAATCCACGCACATCCTCTACTTGCTATTAGATTTCTTTACCATAACTACATTTGATAGTCGAGTAGGGTAATGGACTTCTCGAATGAATTTGGCTTTCAATAACTTGTTAACTTCTTGCTCAATCGCCTTGTTTCGCTCGAAGATCATTCTCTTCTACTTCATTGGTTTGGCCACCGAAAAAATATTCAAATGATGGGCCACCATTTTGGTATCTATACCTGGCATATCTTAATGGGACCAGACAAAAAGATCTACATTATTCACCAAAAAAATTGCCAGCTCATTTTTTAACTATTCAGAAGTTTTTGAGCCTATCTTGACAGATCTGTTCTGTTTGGGAGTGTCGATCATAACATCTTTTAATTGGCTCTCCTTTCCTTAGCTCTTCATCATACCTAACTTCTAACCCATCCAAAACCAGTGTCTCCTTACTCGAGTCTTGCTTAAGGGAGGACATGTAACATTCTCTGACAGCCTTTTGATCTCCTTCGACACATCTCACACCATTCTTAGTCAGGAACTTGATGTGAAGATGGTATGTGGATGTGACTGCTTTAAATTAATTAAGGGCTATCCTCCCAAGTATAGCATTGTATGCCAATGGGAAATCGACCACTAAAACGTTTATCATCTTCATAGCTTAATGTGGTTCTTCGCTAAGGATCACTGACAAAATAATGAAACCAAGTGAAGTCACTTGATCCCCAATGAAGCCAACAATGAGGGACAACACTGGCTGTAGCTTCTCCTTTCTAATTTTTATTTTTTAAAATGGCCCCAGTATAAGATATCCACTGAGCTGCCACTATCTGCCAAAACTCTCCAGATCTTGACGTTGGCAATTATCGATAAAATGACCAGGGAGTTATCATGTGGCCAGTATATTTCTTCAGTTTTTTCATTGCGGAAGGTGATTGAATGGTGCTGAGCTCGAGCTTTCTTGATCAATCGGTCGGCTATTAACACCTTTCTGCTCCTGCTTACTTCCCTAGCATACTTCTTTCTTGCACTAGAGGATTCTCCTCCAGTTGTAAATCCACATAAAATAATCCTTATTTCTCCAATTGGCTGGTTATTATGTCGCGCTCAATCGAGATTCCTTCATTTAGGACTTCTTCTCTGAGGGCCTCTTCGTTCGAGGCTTCTTCACTCAACCCTCCTATTATTGTCCTGACTAGCCACAAATCTATCAAGCCGTACCTACCTGATTAATTCTTTGACCTACCTCTTCAGATCGATGTAGTCATCAATGTCATACTCATGATCCCTATGAAATTGTTAATACTTTGCTCGGGATCACTTATCGGCTGGGGTCCTCAACTTCTCAAGCCACTTCAATGCTGGATCATTCTGAATTTCATAAAAAATATTCTCCAATCTTGTGTTAAGAAGAGTAAAGTTACGGTTCGAATCACTGTACCACCATTAGCCTCAGTCTGACTTGTCATCATACCTCTAATTCTTTGGATTCCTAGACTCCTGGGCATTCCTGAAATCATTTGACCTCCTTTTATCTATTTTGGAACTTCCTGCTTCATCACCTTTGCGATTTGCCCTTAGGCCATCTTCCACATTAATATGCTTTTAAGCTCGAACCATCAGCTCAGCCATATCAACAGAAGACGTTTCTAATATTGAAGCCATAAATCTCGGCGTTCTCAGCCTGCTTATGAAGGCTGTGACAGCCACTTTGTCGTCCGCTTCATCCACCACCAAATTTCCTTGTTAAGCCTCCCAATGTAGTCTCTAAGGGGCTAATCCTCGCCCTGTTTGATCGTTAAGAGGTGGGTGACTAATCTCCTTTACCTCTATCATTCAATAGAATGGCCCACACACAACTTGCCCAGTTGTGAAAAATTAGCAATCCTACCCAGCTTGATTTTGTTAAACCACAACCGAGCCGGGCCTTTGAACATTGTTGGGGATACCCGACACATAATCTCATCAGGGTATGCGTGTATACGCATCAGAGTCTTATATATCTCCAAGTGGTCAAAAGGATCTTTCGACCAATCAAAGGAGTCAAGTGCAAGCATCTTAAATTTGGGAGGTAAGGGACAGGCATTACCGTTTGAGAAAATGGTAAATCCTCGTCAACATCCACATCATCCATTGCGTTTGAGCCCTTAACAGCTACAAGGATGCTATGAATCTGAGCTTACATGCCCCTCATTGGTTCTTCTTACAGATGGACACTAGCATCCTTCACACTTGCCGTCTCTATTCGCGACGCCTCAGGGCAACTGCTGGCTCCAACTTCAGCACCAACCGTCCTTTCCCGTCTCCTAGACTCCACTGATTATCTGTTAGAGATTACATTTTTCCCCATGACACAAGATCCATTCGCCCCCTGTCCGTCTCCATTTCTTCCACTATTAACCTCAACAACTCCCCTGTTATGTGCTTCATTAATAGGGGGATTCACTAGAGGAGGTGGAACGTGAATAAGGGCAGCATTCTCCCCCTGAAGCAGTGCTTGATTCTGGGCCACCAGAGTTTACGTGACCGCTATCATTTCCCTCATTTGGTTCTCAATGGTGTCAATTCTATTGTCATTCTGGTTTTCCATCATTTTTACCGGTTGCAATTGGGGTTGAATGTTTGTGTCGGACCTAGTTTGGACCACATAAACTATTAGAAGGTTGATTTTCCCATAGATGGCACCAACTGATAACTCATTAACTTCAAATCCTTCTAAAGGTCCACTCAAAGCCTAGAAAGCTAACTAGTATACCAATGTAGTGCCAGTCAAAGAGTCTCCGATACTTAAGTTAGCAAGAGAGTTAAGTAAATATTTTGGTAGAATTTTACTAAGACAAGAGTTGTGTATCTGTATACTTAAGAAGATAGTATATATAGAGGTATGTGGCTTGCATATACAAGATACATGTGAGCCTCACACAATCATGTTTCTCTCCAATTAGATTATGCCACCTGTATTATAGATCTCAAGGTCGATTCTCTCAATTGGTTATCAAAACCGTTAAACAGCATGCAGCACTTTAATAAGTGCATATCGCAGAATATGTCAAAGGACGGTTATATATGTGACTGTGACGTAAGTTATATTGCCTTTAGCGGAATAGTCGTATAGGCCCAATTGAGGTCCAAATTGTTAAATCGATTCGAGTCATGCATGATCGTTCGGGTAAACCTACCTGATTGGGTGTACCCTATTATGGATCTTAACACATGGAGGTATGTAGATGAGTATAAATATATACATATATATAAACACCCCAGTCAACTAGAGTAGATAATTTGCTCTGCCAAAGTCAACAGACGTCATGCATACTGGAAAAATAAGTCGTGCACATGACACAAACAAGGCTGCAGTAGTGTGCACAGGGACAACAAAATCATGTGCATGCCAAGGAAATATTCTGAACTTTGGTGTTTCAGATCAAAACTTGCCCACAAATCAACTCTGGACTGATAACCGAGCAACTAAGTCATCTAAAGTTTAATTAATAAACTTATGAAATGAAGATTTTGAAGATAAAATGTACTATGAAACATAAGATTGGGTCATAACAAATTGTTTTAGCCCATATTGATTTATTATTAAAAGTTGGAAGGCTTGAATGGAAGAAATAAAACTTCAACAATGGTATTAAAATTTTCAAGTAAAGTTAAAAAGACGTACAAAATAATTTTATGCCCAACAACTAAATTAAAACGTGTTACCAATTATAGGAACCATAATGCCATTATGTGTGGAACATGGATTAAGTTAGTATAAAGTGGTCCAAGGATTGAACTATCTTGTGGACACATTTATCACAAAATGATCACCTAATGCAAGACGACTAAGTTGCAATTATAGTGCAGATAATATGCATATATATAATATGCCAACTCAACAAAATTTAAGTGCTTCGTCATTTGACATGGAGAGTGGCAGGTAACCATATTTGTTTGTGCGTGTGTGCGGGGCTGCACGTATCTTCTCTAACTTTAAGGTTCAGTTACAGATGTAATGCCAATTGACAACACAAAATAGAATAGTGTTTCGCAATCAAAATTTTTAATTAAAATAATGTGATTTTTTTAGGAGACAGTTACTTTAAATAATAAAATCTATAAAGATAAACTGTCATTATACCAATGTTATCAGCACTTCATTCTGACACATTCTTTTAATAGAGATGAATTAATTTACAAAAATTTTATATTTACACTCTTTCGTTAGTATCTCCTATTCCACAATAACTTCGATAAAAAAAAAGATTAATATAAGGGTGAAAAAAGTTACTGAAGAAGTGCTTTTATCATTTCCTAATATTTATGGTTTAGAATCCCACCCCCAATATTTTTTTTTAAACCACTATGTTTTGTTGGGGAGAGAAGAAATGCAAAAGAGAGATAATGTTAGACATGAGGAGAAATGGAACAAAAATAATATAAAAAAATCAAATAAATTTCTCTCTATTTTTCTTTAAATTTGTTTTTTTTTTTCATTTTCTCTCTCTTCTTAACCAAAATAAAGAACAAATTTGCTACACAGCAGTATGAGAGGCTTTAAATGCCCCAACAAAGGTCATGTGCCACCTTTTGTAGGAGTAGTAATTTATGTTGATTTATTATATTTGTGTTTGAGTCTTGTCTATTAGTGCCATGTTTAAATATTTAAAAATTAATAAATATTTTAAAAAATTATTTTATTTTAAAATTATATTAAATTATATTAATTTTGTATTATCGTATTTGTATCGTATCACATTCATATTTGGTATCCATGTCAACTTAATTGCAAGTGTTTAGATACTATATATTATATAATATGTATAAGCGTCCTGAATGATAAGTTTTTAATCTCAGATTTTATCGGTCATATCGCTCTAAACCATTTTTACTTTCCAAAAATAAATTATATAAAGCACCTTCAGTTAGGTAAATGGCAAAAAGGTTGAAGCATTAAATTTCCCAAAAAAACATCTATTAAATTTAAGAGTGAGTAAACAATTTTCCTTTAGATTTTGGCGAAAACAAAACACTTTGGATTAACTTGCAAAAAATTTTATAATTTGAATTACATTGCACAAATTATAAAATCTGTTAAATTTAACCAAATATATGTATAATATGTCATGGAGACTTATATATGCGATTGTATAGGAATCGAGATGAATTAATTTACAAAAATCTTATATCAAGTCTCGTTATATAAAAGATGAAATAGTATTCAGCTTTAATATAAAAAAATGATACAAACATACTTTTTTACTAATCTATTTTGATAAAAATATTTTTTCTTTTATCAATTTTAACATGCAAGAGAGGCAAAAATTTAATTAAATTCATGATATAAAAGAGTGATATGTGTGCTTTTTTATTTAAGGAGAGCTAAGTTTGTATTTTTCTGACCAAATCTTAAAACACTAGAGTTATAATTATCCTTTAAATTTAAATATAATCACATATCTATTTTATTAGGTAAAATAGAAATCCATATAATCACGTACATACTGATTTGATATCGAATAAGTAGCCAATTAATCATGACCAAAGTTTTCATTCTTTTTTGAGAGGTCAAGTTTTCAAAACGCAAAGCAAAGCGTGATAGTTGATAGGACCAACTTTGATTGATTTGACTAGATGTATTTATATATATATATATATATATATCTCCTTGTTGTTTGAGAAACGTATAAGATAAAAATGCCTAGCTGGGTTCTTTAACATATATGATACAACTCACTTGGCTACATTCTCAAACCAAGCGAGATTTAAGGGATCGATGGTTCAAATCCGTTAGAAGACCATATTCGCCCTTTTCCAGGTCATTATATATGCTATAATCACCTCGATAAAAATAAATAAATCAATCAAAAAATTAGAAAAAATAATTTTCTAATTACATTTGATATGATTTTTTTTTTTTGGTAAGTTGATATGAATTTAAATCAAAGATTTGTTAAAAAAAAATGAACGAAAATTATAAACTCCTTCTTTTAATTGGTTTGTAAGAATAAATGAGGGACAAAAAATATGGGATTAAAGAATTTAAAAATTATTTAAATTAGAAAACTAATATATTAATGAATTTTTTATTTCTTATATTTTTTGCATTAAGAGTGTGTTTAGAGCAATAAAAAATAACAAAAAATATGATTTAGGTAATTTTTTTGCATTTGGTACGGAACTATCAAATCATATTTTTTAAATATGAATATTGAAATTTTTTAACTCTTACATCAATTTTTTAGAGAAAAAACCGTCCGAACAATTTTTTTGTCTGTCGAAATAGTTTTATGTCAGAATTTATTGAAAGTCGTTGAAAATTTTTGGGATTTGTAAAAAGTTATTGGGGTTTATGAAATGTTATTGGGGTTTATAAAAAATTTATTAAAGTTTGTAAAAAGTTGTTGACATTTGTAGATATATATAAATTTATAAAAAAATTCACAAAATATGAGGAGTGCAAAATGTGTTAGAGGTTTTCAGAGTTTTTCAGCGATTTTAATAGCACCAAACACCCCCTAAGTGTGCATTTGGAGTGTCAAATTTAATAAAATAAATTCTCCAACTTTTTCCAATTTTTTTTTTCATTTTTTCCAACTTTTTCATACCAAAAATTTCTAACTTTTTTCAAATTTTACCAACTTTAATTTCTTTAACTTTTTCATACTTTTACTAATTTTTTAAAAATTTTTACTAACTTTTTTATAGTTTTCAAAAAAATACATCGAATAGGCAACAATCTAAATTTTACTTTTTATTTTTTACCAAAATTTAGCATTCTAAATAGACACTAATCTGTTAGAAATGTTAAATTTTATGGATTTGGAGTTCCCACCAAACGCAAACGCGATCTAACATCCACCAAAATTTTTGCAAGTCACGTAGCAAATATTTGTACATCATTTCTATATACATGTAATAAATTTATTCATCCATTATTGACACCTAATCAAAGATCCCTGCATATATATCATATATATATGTATTACATATGTATATATAATCATTTGATAGAATTGTTGGTTGACGTTGTTTTCATAGCAAATTGGACAAAGACCATTACATAATTGAGAAAAAAGGACTGTTCACATATATATGTACAATGAAAGTATTATATGATTGATTTACAAACAAACAAACAAAGTAACGAAACTGCATGGAACCTGCCTTGTAAGAACGTATTCGCCAATGGGATTGAGACGTCTCTGGGGGTTGTCTCCCTCCTCCGCCTACCTTCCATACCCAATCTCACTACCATCCTTCACTCGGCGACCCCCCATCACTTGTCGTCTCTCACTTTATTTTTCTTATATTAATTTTAATAATTAATGGCCTTTATATTTGATATGATAATAGTTCTAATCCCGACCTTTTCTTTTTTGTGCTTAATTCTTAGTAAGAAAACCGTGTGTTAGATTTGTATTTTGTGGTCTAAGTGAACATTTCTAACCAAGGCCCCGTACAGAGGAGCAAAAAGTAGCTAAAAAAAAATTACCAATTTTTAGTATTACAGGTGTTTGGTAAAATATAAAAGTTACTAATTTTGTTGAGCTAGCAAATTATCAAAACACCCACTTTTGCTGACTTGGTCAAGGCTATAACGGTTATTTTACTTTAATTCAACTCAAAAGTTATCAAAAATTTTTACCAAACACTTAAAAGTCGTTAAGAGTTAGTAAAAATTTCTATTTGTTTTACTAAACACTTAAAAAATTGTTAAACGTTAGTAAAAATTTTTATTTGTTTTAACTAAATACAAAAAATTTCACCTATCAACTTATAACACCCGACATTTTTTTTTACTATTTATGTGTTATTTTGGGCCGATAAAATATTTGAACCGAGATTGAGTCTTTTTAGTTGAGTTTATTTTATTTTTTTCCTAAGCTGAGTTTATCCCAAAGTGATATTAGATTAGACCACTGGGCCAAAAGTCCGGCCATTTTTCTTTCTTTTCTTTTCTTCCCTTTTCTTTTTCTTTTCTTTTGGGTGGGTCTAAGGTATCCTGGGAAAAAAAAAAAAGAGAAGAGAGAGAGAAATAGAAGAGAGATGAGAGAGAATAGGGAGAGAAAGTGTGCTCCGGGAAAGGAAGATAGCCGATCCTTGGTATTTCTGACGTCATAATCATTGTAACAGTGTTGGATCATGGTGATTTCACCCAAGGTGAGAGAAATGGAAGCGAGAAGTTTTTGAGTTTCAAGATTCTTTGCTCTTTTCTTTATCTTTTCTTCAGATCTAAGGTAGGCAAGACTTATATTTATATTCTAGACATAATTAGGAGAATTTTCACATGTTGTATGCTTGATTTGGTTAAGGATTGAAGAATTTAGGTTGATGTATATATATGTATATATTGATGTGTATATATATGCATATTTATGCTAAAATCTTGCATTTCTTTGAGTTATTCTTGAATCAAATGTTATAAAAACATGTGGTTAAGGTGTTTAAATGTTTACATATGATTGATTGTTGAGTTTGTAGCTTGGAGGAGTGATTTGGGGTTGTTTGGAGTTGGGGTTTCGTTGAAAATGAACCCAGAAGTCAGGTGCTGGATGCTAGCATCTGGACAGCAAATCTGGCATATCTGGACGGTGCTTGGTAGTGAGTCTAAAAGTTGGCGTTTGGTGCTGGCATCCAGATAGTAACCCCAGCGTCTAACGGCATTTGGCAGAATGTTTGAAATTGCTGTATTTTGAATTCTAAACGCTTGTTTTTTGCCTTAACCCATTAATTGTTGATTCTTAAGCATTAAATGATCCTCACATCGTCACCAAGCCCAATGAGAATGCATGTTTATATTGACATGATATTTGTTTATATGATTGAGCATATTATGTGTATGGAACTAGGGTTGCATCATCCAGTTTGATATTATGATTATTGATTGGTCAAGAGTACTATGTGTATATTATTGACGTGCTAAGGCACGAGTCATATATATGGACTGAATCCTTGATTTTGAGAAAATAATAAAATAAAATTTTGAAAATGCCGAATGATCCCCAGTCAATATGTATAACTAGAGTTTAATTATTAGAACTAAGACATTAATCTTGAGACGCTATTTATATTGATTTCCTGCTTGAGCTAAGCAAACGCCTGACTAGGGATGTAACTCGATTCTCTAGCAGAAAGGCCAAGAGGTGTAAGGCAATTCCCCTAAGTCTTAGCCGATTAAGGGTGTAATTCGGTTCCCCAACCGCTATTTATATTGATTTCCTATTTGAACTAAGCAGATGCCCGATTAGGGGTGTAACTCCGTTCCCTAGCGGAAGGGCCAGGGCATGTAACTCGGTTCCCCTGAGTCTTACGCCTGTGGGAGTGTAACTTGATTCACCATTCGTGATATACAGTGAGATATTTGTTCGCTATAAGCGTAAACGGTACGGTTGGTGAGCCCGTGCACTTCGCTAAGTGTCATCCATCCTAGGATAAAGTTGGGGGTAGATGGAGATTAGAGAATATACATTGGCATTGCATTCCATTATTTTCCATTACACAAGATTGCATAGATTATTATTATGTGTTGAGATATTGAGATATTGTGGCTGTGATAGTTATTGATGAGATGTACGGTTTATCTAGTTGATAATGAATTTGGTTATGAAATAAGAGATATAAATTAGGAATTACGGAGACCTGATTCCCAAGGTGGGATATGTAGGCAATTTAGGCTTGAGTAGCCCAAGTTTGGCCTTAATTATGAAAAATAATAATTGTATTTGTTCATTTAAATTGAGAGTTGAATTATTAATATTATGAATCGTGTGACCCAGAGTGTGGGTCGATTGATACTTATATTTTTTATATTATGATTGTGAGAGACATAAACATGATTATATCATTTGTTCTGACCATGCGGACCTTAGAGGTGGTCATTGGGAATTGTGTTAAAATGGATTATATTATTGACTAATTGATGGTGATGCATTCAAGTATTATTTTATATGGGAATGAGTAATGATTTTGGATATAATGATGATTATAATTCATTATGAATTGAATTTGGATTGGATTCAATACAACAAGGAGCATTATTGCCGACCACTTTTGCCAACCAAACCCAAATTAGTAGGTAAATGTTAGCTTTTTACCAACTAACTAGTTGGCAATTTAAAAAAATACACCACAAAAATTAAACTTTTTCCCCAACCCACATTTAACATTTGGTGACCAATATATTAGTCACCAAAGGTAACAAAAATATTTTTCCCTTTTTACCAACTAATTAGTCGGTAATAATCAAAAATATTGTGCAACAATTTTTTGCACCAAATTTTTAGAACATTGGCGACCAACTTATTTGGTTGGAAAAGGTAACAAAAATATTTCTACCCTTTCTGTCGACCAATTGGTCAGAAATAATAGGAAATATGATAACACATTTTTTTACGCCAACTTTTTAGAGCATTAGCGACCAACTTATTTGGTCATAAAAGGGAACAAAATAATTTCTCTCTTTTTGTCGACCAATTGGTCGATGAAGAATATAAAATATGGCACCACATTTTTTCTACCAATTTTTTAGAGCATTGGTGACTAAAACTATTGGTCAGCAAAGGTAGAAACCAAAAATATCCTCTCTAGAAGGCATCCCCGACTATTGGCTGGTAATAATAGCATTCCTCAACCAATTATTTGGTCGATAAAGGTGGATATAAGCAAAATGGCATCATTTTGTATATCTCAGTTACAAACCCTAAACCCTTTCCCCTCTTTTTCCCCGATTTCAATCCCTAGCTTCCCTCTCAAGCACCTTGCTCCTGCTCCTCTACCATTCCTTCGCCATGCTCTTCCACCAGTTGGGACCATGCTCATCCCAATTTCATAGAGTGGGAAGAAAGGAGAAAGAAACCCTAGCTCCAGAACTCATTAAGTTTCATAACCGTTATCGAGATTCATAAGCAATGACGTTTTGTCAGATGATTTCCCGAATAATTACATAATTGTTTCTAGAATCAACTCCCATATAATAATATTAAGTAATTAACTTTTTATGCGTTCTTCCTTTCTGGCATTTGTTTTCCTCCACTACAAAACCAATCCATGCTTGTTTTTTACCGCTGCCATTCGCTAACCATGGTTGAAATGGAAGTAGTGAATTTTAGACTAAAATTTGCATCTACTGTTATGATACTCGTTTGAATTCAAAATTCTTCAGATTCTCACGAATTTATTAACAGCTAATATTAATCGGCGGTGTTGGATTGTGTATTTGATCACGGTTATTTACATATAGTTTCTTTCTTTTTTTATTATTATATGTGTGTGTATTTGTGGGTAAGAAGGAATAGGTAGGAGTCAGAAATTAGCATTAGGGATTTTTGACATGATTGAGTACACACATTAGCATTGGGTAATTTGGATGGAAATTGAGGTTCTATGTGCTTACAATTGCAATTGTCCCCCAATGCAAGGGGTATTAGGTATTAAGTCTTATGTTCCAGTGTCAAGAGAACTACATAATTTCACTCTTAGGTGGAGAAAGCAATTCTATATCGAAAACCCTCATATTAAAAGGCAAAGTTGAATGTGCTAGGTATATTAGCAAATGATGCAATTTGAGCACTGGCAAGGGTAGTTAAAATGATAGGGACTGAAATAACTCAAAGTGGTTTAATGCTTCTAAGTGAGATATTACAAGGTATATTTAAGGGTTTAAGAGGCGAGTTTCAAGTTATGAATAGGAGGTTAGTCTCCAAGGCATTTGAAATTGTGAATATAGTAGGTACAGGAGAGAGAATAGTTGGGGTTTGGACATCAACAAATTGTGAATGAAAGAAATCTACCCATCCGTTAAAGGGTTGTATAAATCTACCAAGAATTTGACCCTGTGAAGCTAAATGGGACTGTAATTTTAATGTATAACTCAATTCCAAATGTTGAGGCTTTTACAAAGACTTATTTATATAATGCCTTCCTATATTTTCTTGCTCACGCATGCTTGCTTCCAATACCGTTTTGACTCTTATGCACCTTTTCCCTTTTCCTACTACATACTCTATGTTAATGCATTTTAGGTATTTTTTGTAGCTTATTTTTTACTTTTACAACCTTTTTCATTAATTTTTTATTTTTTATTCAGTAATTTTTAGCCATGCTATTTACATTTATTAAAAAAATTACAAAAAAACTAAAAAATTCATGTACCAATTAAAAAAGTTAGTGTTTTTAAAAAAATAATATTTTATATGTACATAAATTTTTCTATTTGTCAATATTTTATTATAACTTTCTTTGATGATGCAAATAAAATATCTAAAAATTATTTAAAAAAATAAAATTTTGGTAAAATAAAATTTATGTGAAAAAAATAAGTTAAAAGATTAAAAAATAGTTTTTTTTTTTTTTTAACTAAACTAATCCTACAATCTGAGGGTTGACATTAGACTTGATTTCTATACTTGTACTCTTGGTTTAGTTTGACCATCAGTTTTTGATTGTTTTTTATGAAATGTTTTTAAGTTTTTAAGCATCTTATTTAAATTCATAAAAAAATAAAAAATAAAAAACAATTACGGGTAAAAAAAATTAACTTTTTTATTTAGTGAAACAATACTACTACGTCACCTAAAGGCTTATGTCTATTTTAAATTCTAACCATTATATTTGGGATTTAAATTTTAAAAAATTAAAATTTTCATTAAAAATTTTCACCTAAAACAAAGTGAGTTTTGTTATAGTTAAGATTATAATACACACAAGTGTCTTTACTTTATTGACAACATAATTACAATGAATTTTTCTCATATCATGCAACTATTTTAGCTATTTGACACTTGGATAAAGATGCTTAGGCAAGATTTCATATATATGATTGAATACCAATGCTAACTTATTTAACAATTTAGCATATAAATTTGCATAAAAATATTTGTACAAAATAATTTTGTTGAGATATATTGCAATATATCCCCTTTACTTGGAATCACTCTTCTCAATATAAGGCTTGTTTAGAGCTCTTTACTCATTGCATGAACTACGAAATTGTAACTTTTATAAATTTATGCTCCCTTTCACAACTCCAAACCCTCTTATATAGGACTATCCAAGTTTAGTATTTTACAATTTTTAAGAGATTGTAGTTGATTATAATATTATAAATGATGCATTTCGACCCTTCCCTAATCATCTAAACTTCTATGATTTTCCTTACCTAAAAGCATGAACCAGAACAATGAAAGCAAACACACATACACTTATGGAAAGACCTAAAAATTTATTAGCAAAATCAATATGGCCAAATGTTAAATCTATGATATTTGTCATATATGACCATGACTTTTATAAAAAAAAAGTTACAAATGGACAAATTATAGTACTTTATGTAGGCCTATACAAGTAGCTAGGCAAGGTGTGAAATATTGTTGGAGTTCCTATAAATAGGTTTGATAAAGTTCTATTGAAATAAATTTTCTTACCATTAATTTTATTCATGTTAGTTGCAAATCATACTTCAGAACAACCCCCCTCTTCTCTCCAAATTCAGGTTCATCACTATAAAATATTTGATATGTATTTATGATTATTTATTGTAGGTCATTAAAAATGAATAAAAGTTGGATGAAACTTAAAGATCGAGTCAGGGGTGAGTACAGAGTAGGGGGGTTAATGCATTCATTGAATTTGTTATTGCAAATGTTAGGTTGAATGGGAAGATTCGTTGTCCATAAATGAATTGCATGAATATTTCATACATTGACATTAATATAGTGAAGTACCATTTATTATTGAGAGAAATATCACCGACATACATAACTTGGTTACATCATGGTGAAGTTGTTGCTGTTGGTTCATCTAATCTAGCAATTGATTTCATGGATGATGATGGTGAAGATTTTGAAGACATAATGACAACTAATGAAAGCATAATGCCGAATTAGAGAGATATGGCGATAAGTTTCTAGATATGTTAGAAGATATTTAATTTGGAAATTTAAGGAATGATCATGATACAAAAAGGAGTCTTGATGGCATAGAAATGGACGATGTCCGAAACTTCGACAAGCTATTACACGAGGCTCGGCATGAGTTATACCCAGGTTGTAAAGAGTGTAGCGTGTTGTCTTTTGTTATCACTATTATGCACGTAAATGTTATGTTTAAGTGGAGCAACAAATCTGTAGACTATTTATTAAAAATCTTAAAAAAACTTTTGTCCAATTATAATGAGAAGGTTCCTTTGATTATTTACGAGGCTAAGAAAATGTTATGCAATTTGGGCTTAGGGTAGGAGTGCAATGATGCTTGTAAATTTGATTGTGCACTTTTTTGGCAGGAGAATGCAAGCCTAGATAAATGCCCAATATGTCAGATGCCCAAATAGAAGCCATGAGGTAGAAATGAGAAGAAAATTGCACATAAGATATTAAGATACTTCCCACTTACATTGAGATTGAAAAGATTGTATATGTCGAGGAAAATGACTGTGGAAAAAGATAGCATAAGAAGAAGTGAGTTAATGATGGGATATCAAGGCGATGATAGGATATTAAGGCATTCCACTACTGGTAATAAGTGGAAGAATTTTAACAAAACACATCCTGAATTTACTAGAGAATCAAGAAATGTGAGGTTAGGCCTCAACACCGATGGGTTTAATCCTTTCGGAATCATGAGCATTTCATACAGTATGTGGTCTATCATGGTTACACCATATAATTTGCCACCATGGAAATATCTGAAGGAACAATTTTGCATAATGGCGTTACTTATTCTAGGACCAAGTGCACCAAGTTAAAACATTGATGTTTATATGCACCCATTAATTGAAGGACTTGTGCGAAAATGGTATGTGCACTTATGATGCATCGTCAAGATGTAACTTTCAAATGCGTACAATAGTGATGTGGACTTTTAATGACTTTCTAGCTTATAGTAATCTGTCGAGGTGGGCAACAAAAGGCTAATGGCTTGCTGTAATTGTAATGAAGAACATTCAACCCAATCATTGAGAGGTAAGATTGGGTACATGGGTGCTCGTCATTTCCTTCCTAAGGACCATTCTTAGCAAAGAAACGAGCTTTTCGACGATGAAGTTGAGAATCAACCAAGGCCATGGGTTTAACTGGTGAACAAATATTTGAACAAGTGTCAACAAGCACATATGAGCCCTTTAGGAAGCATCCAAGTAATTTTAAAAGGCAAAAATTGATAAGAAATTCTCAAAGAGCTATTATCAAGAAATTCAACCTGAATTGGAACAAACAAAGCATTTTTGTGAGCTATTCTATTGGAAGACACTCAATCTTAGGCACAATCTTAATGTCATGCACATAGAAAAAAATATATGTGACAATTTAATTGGCACACTGTTGAGCATTCATGGAAAGAATAAAGATACCCCAAAAGCTCGCATGGACTTAAAAGATATGAAAATTAGAAAAACCTTGCATTACAAGGTGCATCCTGATGGCAAACTCATAATACCTCCCGCATTGTACACATTGTCTCCGTGAGAAAGACAAAGGTTCTTGGACTTCTTACAGTCTATCAAATATCTAGATAGATATGCAATAAACATTTCTAGATGTGTAAACACAAGGGATAGTAGGTTGTTAGGTCTTAAAAGTCATGATTGTCATGTTCTATTACAAAAAATTCTTCCAATTGGGAGGTATGGGTGCCTTAGCAAGGATATTGGTGCATTATTGTTTGAGCTGGGCAATTTTTTCCAAGAATAGTGTGCTAAGAGATTGAATATAAGTCAATTTGAAAAAGTAGAGGAACACATTGTTTTGATCCCTTATAAGTTAAAGAAAAATTTTTACTTCTGCATTCTTTAACATCATTGGTGCCAAACTTGGGGGCTAGTGCAAAACTGGTTGATGTACCCAATTAAACGGTAATATATTCTCTAGCTTTACTAATAGGATTACATGTTAAAGGCCATCATAAAATGTTTGACATGTAACCTATTTTTTGTTTTTTCTCTTTTATATTAAAGGTTTTTTGACACACTGAAAAAGCTTGTCACAAATCAAGCTCGTCTAGAAGGTTCAATTACAGAGGCTTATGTTGTGAGAGAATGAATTGCCTTCTGCTCAATGTATCTCAATGAGACTGAAACTGTGTACAATAGAGAAGAGCAAAATGTTGTAACCCTGGGTTGGCAATATTCACTCAAAGTGTCTGTCTTATTCTTCTTATATGTTGACCTCTTGACATTTCCATAAAGAACGGGAGATGGCTCATTGATTTGTCATTTACAACAGTTCTGAAATTGACCCATATTTAGAGTACGTTTGCATATATACGCCCTTCTTATTTAAGAAATAAGCAACGAATTATAATTTTTATTACGTATTTTCTTTTTTTAAATAGGGAGCACAGACACATTTTGAAAACTGAAAATACAAAGGACATCATGAAGAGGAATATGGCATTGTTCCCTAATTAGTTTAAATACCGTGTAAGATATAGTTTGTAATATGTCATTTTCAACTAATTAACTTCAACATCAATTAATGCGCAGTACTTGTCAGTATGTAGATAAATCACTTGAGATCTAAGGGGTCGCTAGAAACCACTGATGAATTATGATCATTAGCTAATGGTCCTAATCCAATAATAAATCTATATTCAGGTTGCATGTCTAATGGCATTCGATTCCATACAAAAGACTTAAAAAATCATCGAATAAATCAAAATAGTGGGTTATAGTTGAAGAAGACCATAGGGGGCAATGATGCGCACCAAGGAAGACTAAGTGCTAAAGATCCATTATATGTTTCGAATGGACCAATAACTAGAGCTAGAGCAAAGAAGATCAAGAAAGCAATGCTTGGGCTTGTTCAAACTATGTTGGATGAGGCTTTAAATGCAATAAATAAGATAAAATTTAAGATGGGCTTGAAAGAGAAGAAACTAAAATTTGTGCATGTGATCCAAGCCAAGGAGGGCGACCTAGACCACTAATTGAAGAGGCAAATTGGGCTTTTAAAGAGTGTTTTAGTTATGTTTTGGATTTTATTTTTTGTTTAAGTCATGCTGGGCTTTAAAACTTACTTTAGGCTTTAAGTTTGGGTTTTTAAGTTATGTTTTACATAGGATTTGGATTTGTGTCATTATTTTAATGTTTTTGGGCCAAACTTTGTTAATTAAATTAGCCAATGGGTGTGACTTATTATTAGGATAGTTTTGGGCTATTTAATTAAGGTTAATTGTTTAATTAGGGCTAGTTTTCTTTGTAAACACTTATAAAATCAGAATTGAGCCAACAATAACAGAATTAGAGTATTATTTGCATTAACGTGAGGTGTGTTTTTCTCTTGTTCTTTAAAGAACTTATGAACTTATCAAGAATTCGTTCTTGTGGCGTTCTTCTATTTTCTATCAAGAATTCGTTCTTGTGGTGTTCTTCTATTTTCAATCCAAGGTTCTTAATTCAAGAAATCAATAAGTCTTGGTTTTACATTCTTTAATCTTGATATTAGTTTTTCTAGGTTTTGATTCAATTGAATGTGGGTTTGGGGCATTCGACCAAGGGTTCATATCAGACAAACTCATGACTTCTATGGTGTTTTGTGTAAAGTATAGGAAATGAGATATATGTTTGATCATCGTGTGGTTTTGTTTTAGTGTGAATGATTTGATACTGGAAGTAGTAATACTATATGCATACACTGTCATAGATGCTAGAAGTCGATGGTATAAAGATGACCCATTTGTTTTGCCAAATCAAGTGAAATAAGTTTTTTATGTCAACGATATGAAATTAAGAGGCAATTGGAAAGTTGTACAGCATACTGAATGACATGGAATATAGGATAAACTAGAAATAATGAGTAAAGAGATACATAATGAAATAGCTTATGTGTTCCAACAAGATGAAACCACCGATATTCCTCCTATTGTCACTGGAGATCAAATTGGAAATGAGCTATATGGAGATGATATTGAAGCTAAAATCGTCCAAAATAAGTTCATAAACATAAAGAGGCAGGGACATGATAAACCTTTTGGGCTCAAAAATTTCATATGTGACAAGGACAAGAATTTTGTGGGAATAGAGCACAATACCAATGAAGACGAGTTCTATTATCATTCTAAGTCTGAGTATGACTCTGTGTCTAGTAGTGATTATGATGTGGAACCTTGATTTCATTGTAAATATTTTTTTTTTCAAGGTAAAGTAGCACTCTAATGAGTAAATTTGTAAAATGTAAAAAATAAAAAAAAAAGTTGAATTAAACTTTTTTTTTATTATTTGAAAATTTTATTTATAGGTTGGATAAATTTGTTAAAAGTTAGGAGTGTTTACTAACATATATTTATTTTATCTTATTATGTTTTATTTTGTTTCATAATCATAATAATTCTAATTAAATAGGAGTGTTTACTAACATGTTCTTTACGTATAATGTTATATAGGTTATCAACATGCTAGCTAGTAGGAGAGTAGGATTGAGTCAGTGATCGACTACTAAGCCAGACATTCAACCAAGTCACCGAGTGCTATTGATGGATCATTACCATTAGGATCACCTGTGACTAGAAAGGCAACTACATTAGAAGAATCACTCTGTGTTGGCAGTAGTAATTTTGTTTTACTACTTTTTTTTAATATTTTATTGTTTAATTATATATATTTGATTATTAATTATTTAGCATTATGACAACTTTCCCGGTAAGATCACATACTCATGGCCTTATGGAGGGTATAGGTGTGTGTGAGAAGTGGATAAAAATAAAAGAGAGAAGTTTCGAGTTGAAGTTTGCCCACTAGCATGTACATTTGTTGGAAAGAATGCCACAAAGGTTGCTAATCAACTCGGTGTGTAGATCCATCTTTCAGCACCATTGCAGGATGTTACTACTTAGACCCAAATTGAAAGAAGCAGTAAGGATGCCATCATTCAAAATGTGTTGGTAATGCATTATTTCAATTATGTATTTTTATTAAGTTTATATATATATATTTGTGTTTCTAATTAATGCCAACATTGTTACCTACAATATATTGCAGCTAATGTTTGACATTAAGGACTTTCATAAGCAATATGTTCAAGAGGCCATTGAAAAAAAAATGTTACTCATTATACAAAGATTGGCGATTCTATTGGAAGAAAAGCTACTTGGAGTTGTTGAATGATGGAAATGACCCTTATGTTAATGTCCCCAACCCAAGAAGACAAAAAGATTGGAAATATATGATAAACACTGTATGGAGTTCTAATCAACATCAAGTAATTTAATTTTCACCATTTTGAACTCCAAAAAATATTTACATAAGTACACGATTTACTAATTAATTTATTTTTTAAGAAACAAGCAGCCCAAGCAAAGAATAATCGTGCTCAATTGCCTAACAATCATACAGTCGAATCCCAATCATTTCAAGTGAAAATATCCCTTCAGGTGATATGTTATTTTTTAAGTTATCTCTAATATTATATTTTTTATTTTTAAGTCTAAATTTTCATGCTTTCATTGTTACTTATTAAATAGACTAAGAAGCTTGGAAATAAAAGTCTTCCACTTTCAACATTTTACAAAGACACCCATTGGAGCAAGAACAAGAATGATTACATTCATCTGCAATGTCAGCAAAATTATGTATGTATCGTATTTAATTTTTTACAAATATCTTTTTCTATTCCATTTCCCATTAGTATTATATGAATTGATTTTTTTATTTCTTGTAATCATATATAGGATGAAATTGTTAGATATAAGACTGACGTAGTGGAGTCAAGTGACCCACACTATACACCAAAGCAACTCTCATCAATAGTGCTTGGAGAAAGATCAGGTTATCTGCTTGGGTTTGGGAAAGGTCCAAAGCCTTCCTCCTCAATAAGATCTTTGGCGTCATCTAAAGCATATTACACGAGTTTGAAAAGCTAAAGGTGCAAATTGAATAACAAAATGAGTAGATGCGACAATATGAGGAGGATAGAAAAAATTATGAAGAGGAAATGAGAGAGATAAAAGAAGAAATGAGAAAGAAGAGGATAGGAGGGCGAAAGACGATGAGACACAAACAATTTCAATAAATATTTACAATAATGTAGGATAAATTTCGATAAAACGATTCAAGGGGCACATCTACCTGATTTGGCAAGTTTATTCTTTAGATGTCTATGTTTTTTTTTTTTTTCCCTTGTAAATATTCTTACTTCAAAGTCAAACAGAAAAATTTCACAAAAACTAGTTATAGTGAATGGCTTATCTGCACATTTTGCTTGTGATCCATTCGTCACTCAAGGTTTTCCCATATTAGATTAAAAACTGCTTGTATTTTATTGGATAATACACTAAATAAGGTGTTGGTTATATTTATCCATGGTCTGAAAGAAAGAAAGAAAGAAAACGAAAATTCTCAGGTTTGACGTTGATATATGCATTATATGGGCATTTTGTTATACTTTTCAGTTTTTCAAACAACTTGTGCCACTTTTCTCACTTAGTTTTTGTTGAAGATTTAATACGATTCCCAAATAAAGCTGGACTTATATTGGTGTAGGATTTTAACTTTGGCACCATAATAATGTCTATAGCATTTCAATGAATGATTTTTTTTTTCTATTCCTGCTAAGTTAGAGAAGAACACACATGTTGTTTTTTCTATTACTTACATCTTGTATGCTTTTGATGTTTGAAATTTTAACAAAATTTTAGTTTGATTTTTTCATCGACTTTAAATTATATCTTAACTCTTTCTTGGTCTTCTTAATTTTCCATTTTTTTCCAAAATTACATCACTTTTTTTTTATTTCTATCAGATTATCGAAATGAACTTACACTATAAGACATGGCCACCTCATTTTTAAGTTTGGATTGCCATTTTTATGTGGTACCTTCTAGTTTGTTTCTTGCATTATTATTTCAATTGTCCGAGATGTTTTCTTCTAATCAATTAGTTTATTTCTCTGCCCCTATTATTTACTCACATAAATCTGGTTGAGTGCAGTTCTCTTTTACTTTTGAATATTGAGCTTTGTGCAACTATGTTTAAAGTTTGGACTTCCCTTAGTTATATACCTCTTTGTGTAGCTCTCTTTACTTAGGGTTCGACTTCTCTTTTATATTCAAGCAACGATACTACCTTTGGTTGATCTAGTAATTGACTTTTGATGGTTTGTTCTTTTTTTTTTTTTTTAATTTTTGGAACCATGTTGTTTTTTCTAGTTAGTATGTGAATTTTGAAGACACAGGTTTTATTAATTTTAAGGTGTAGTATGTTTAATTTGGAAGTGTTGATGGTATATAATTTGATAGTAAATATTTTGTCAGTTTGTTGATGGTGAATGATTTGTATGTTATAGAGAATTAAATTCTATACAGGAACAAAAGTTCAGGAAAAAAATGCTGCAATTTTTTTTTTAAAGAATTGCTAACCAATTGGTCCCGGGGGGAGGGGAGAGGAATTGTTGACCAATTGGTCGAGGGAAAGATAGTTGCTAAATTTTTTTTGCCAACTAGTTGTTCGACTAAAGGTTAAATTTATAATTTATTAGGCTTATTAGCGACCAAATGTTTGATTGAAAAAACGGAATTTATAACTTTACAGGCTTACTGGCAGCCAAATATTTGGTCGGCAAAACTACTCTTTGCCGACCATTTGGTTGGGAAATGTCCTTTCATTTGCCGACCAACTGGTCGGGAAAGACTCTTTCATTTTCCGACCAATTAGTTGCGAAAGGTTTAAGATTTGCCAACCAATTGGTCAATGAAGTATATAAATAATTGTCGACCAAAAATCGGTTGGGAAATATGATAATTTAGCGATCAAATTATTTTTTGATCGGTAAAAATTTCCTCGACAAGCTTTTGCCGACCAAATTAGCTTGGTCGAGAAAGGTTTTGTTGACCAAATCTTAACCTTCACCAACTAATTTTTTGGTCGTCCATTGTGTGATCTCTTAAAGTGATTTTTATTTATTTTCTTTAATTTTCACATTCTTATACTGCCCGTCCTTAATAATTTAGTTAGGAGCATGACAACTTTGTAAAAAATTACTAAAAGGAATTGACTTCTAAACAAGATCTAATTTCTAACAATTAATATAGTGGATTCCCCTCTTGCTTTAATCGATAATTGGGTGGGAAAAAAATAGAAAACAAAGTTGTAATAAAGAAAAAAAAATCTTTAAAATGATTACTTTATAAAGATAATTTTCGGGCATTAAGAAATATATTATAGAATTTAATGTTACGTAATCGAGTAATTAAAAAAGAAATTGACAATTATGTGAAATATTTGTGTATTTATTATTTTAAAACAATTATTTGTCTTTATTTAGTGTGTTTAATTAATTTCACTATTTGATATTTTTAATTTAATAATATTTTTCTATTATATGTGGTATTAATTTTTGGGTTAATGAAAAGGTGAGGCAATAGCACGAGACCCAGCGGCGAAAATGCAAGTGCCGAAGCCTTTATATGGATGTATTTGGGGTTGTAAAAAAAAATTAAAATGTGAAATAAAATAAGATAAATGAAAACAAGTTATGGGTTCAGGATCCATGCAATAAGATAAAAAATAAATTATTTTTAAAAATATTTGAAAATTTTTAAAAATTTTCAGTAAAAAATTGATACGCCAAATTACCCTACGGCCATGTTTGTTTGGTAGATGAGAGAATGGGGATTGGATTAGTTATTTGTGAGACCCACCATATGAAGTATTTGTTTTGGTTTTTATTTAATCCGTGGGCCTCACAAATTAGCTTAGTTATCCCTCAAATGGCCGGATGACTTATCTCACCGGGGTGTGGTATTATTAATACCCCACCTCCAAATTTATTTCTCGCCAAGATCCAAATATTCAAAATTATTTTTCATTATATTACATATCAAATCACATCTTTTATCCCACTTTATATCCCACCAACTAAATATTAAAAAAAATAATCTCACATAAAAAATTAATCTTATCTTTTATCCAATCCTATATATTATCTACGATAATATTTATCCTTTATCATCTAATCCCTTCAAACAAACATGGCCTACGTGTGTTTGCGGAGGATTGCTGCGTGAAGATACAGAGAGTCGGGATTAGGCCAGTAGTGATTGATATATATATATATATATATATATACACCCACTTCGTTTTCTTGAAAGATTTATATATATGTATATATACATTTTTTTTCTTTTACCATTGTTTTTCTTTTTATTTATTTTTTATTTCTGAGGAAGGCCAGATCACGAGACTGATCTTCACTCTCCCAACTAGAGGTCAAATTGTACGATTTTGGTCCCGAGGCTTTTATTAACAAACAGCCAATTGTACCGAGTACGAGTGTACGCCAATGGTCACATCGGTTTGAATTCAAATTTCCTTTATAATCAAATTAATTTTTACTTTTGAAATTTAATTCAAAATTGAATTAATTTTAATTTCCGATCGTGCCTACTTCAACGAGAAAAATATCAAAGTGAGTCGGTTCAATTTTTAAGTTAAGTCAATTTACTTATTTTCAATTTTTAGATATCCTAATTAGTAATGTACTATATGTTACATATATAATATTATATATTGTATTTTTAAAGTTGATTCGAGAGTTATTTTCGATTTAATTATTTTTTTATTAAAATGAGTACCGAGTTAAAAATGTTAAATTGTTAATTTTTAAATCGATTTTGATATAAATCATTTACTGTCCAACTCTAAGAGTAAAATTGTTATTGAGGGATACTCAAATCAAATCCTTGTTTGTTAAAGAAAATAATAAAAAAAAAGACAAACAAGCCCCCCCCCCAAAAGAAATAAACTTAAGTCATAAAATAATTCCGAGTAAAGTTCAAGAATGTAAAGTGAATTTTTTTATTTTTATTATTTAATAAATTAATATTATTGTGAAGAAAGGAAGCTAATGATGCGTCACTGATAATAACAATCGCTTCATTTGTACTTGAAAAATTTCTGCCATGCTGTTAGCTCATAATCTTTAAGATGATATTTGTATGCCAAAGAATTGCACTTGTTTGTATGAACGTTGATCACAACTATGATAGCTACCATTATCATCGAGACCATAGAGTACAAGAAGCTAATGGAATACAAATATGTATTTTTATCGCGTTGATATGATACAATAGATCAACACATGGTGTGTTTAGAGTTGTATAAAAATGTATAAAAAAAAATAAAATTGTAAAAGTATATATCACGTAATTCGTGCAGTGAGTGAAGAATTTAAATTTTACTGTCTCGTAATTCATATTTGTAGAAATTTGTAAGATTTTATTTTATTTTGTTTGCCACCAAACGGAGCATAATATGATCATTTGTTTTAAAAATTTTGAATTGGAAGAATTTTAGTCTAATTTTGAAGGGGCAAAAATTAAAATTTAAAATTCAAAATTTATCTAGTAATTATGATTATGACTCCGTTCGATTTGCTGTAAATCTCTAAAAATTTTTGAAAATTTCTAAAAATTATTCATGTTTTATCTCATTATACGAATTACGAATCCACAACTTATCTCACTTTTTATCACTCTATACTCATTACACGAACGAATCTATAATTTATCTCACTTTTTATCAATTCAAACACACCCTGTACATATATATATATATATATATATTTTTATAGTTAACACACCCTGTATATTGCTGTGTTTCTCTATAACATCGCATTAGATGTAGTGATGTAAAAAAGATAAGGCAAACCTTGACTTGTGTTGATCCGCCGTAATGATGTTTGTGTTTATGGCACACCAAAATATAAAAAGGATTAGCAGAAATAATCAAGCAGTACTCCCTCTCAGGATTCAAGTAATCCTTTGCCTTTTTTCACTCTCTCCCTTTCTAAGAAAGAAGTCTGGCTCTAAAGGGGGTAGTCGAGTTGATTCGGATGGCGGACTGAAGGGTCTGAGATCAATAGGTCCCGGGTTCAACTCCTCTTGGGGGCAGTCCTTACTCTAATTGTGGAGGGCCATCTAACAGCCTTTTCGACTGAGTCAGTCAGCTAGGGTTTCCCTAGACTGGTTTACCTCCTCGTGGTTCTTTGCCGGATAGAGCCACGGGGCGAGCTTCACCCAGTGCGCACCCATGGGTAGCGGCTGTGGATTTCTCCCCGACCCCAAAAGAAAGAAGTCCGTTCGGAGCACCAAAAAAAAGATTAAAAAATTTTGAAAAACTCTATAATTTTATAACAATTTTTTTTCACTTTGAACTACGTAAATTTATATAAATCTCTATAAATTTATATACATAAAGATAAATACCAATAAATTTTTACAAATTTCAATCAAAGTTTTTACAAATTCTAATAATATTTTTAAAAATTCCAATAGAGTTTCTATAATTTTCAAAAAATTTTGATAAAAAAATCAAAAAATTTCTATTAAAATCCATTCAAATGAAACTATTCATTTTAAAAAAATGTGATTAGATGGTTGAGATTCAAACACTAAAAAATTAACCAAATCATATTTTTTTATTGTTTTTTTAAGCTCCAAACATCCTCATATAAGGCCAGTTCTATCTCACTCGATTTTGGGCCTGTGTCAACCCACCCGACTCGACTCACTCGTCCCCTCCCCTTGCCCTGACCCTTATCCAACACCCACCCCCTTTGAATTCCCCTTCCCTTCCTACAACCCCTCATTTAATTTCCTACTCTCCCTATGTCCCCTTCCCACTTTATTTTATTAACTTTATTAATAATTTAATAATCTTCCTCCCTTAACTATATAATTACTAAAGTGCAATTAGAATGTATAAATAAAATTCTTTAATCTACTATATTATTATTAATAATTATTCATCTATTTTTATTTTTTAAAGGTCATTTTGTTCTATTTGTAAATTTATTTTGAGACTTTATGTAGATTGGAAGTTAGAATTACAAAATTAAATTTAATGAGAATGTATTAAAAAAATTCATTCAGACAAAATCCATGCCTCTCCTAATAAGTCAAACTTTGATCCGGAAATCACCAAGAGCCCTCTGCCCTACATTTCTATCCAAGAGCAAATGTAATTCACAAATTCTACTGAATTGTCTTGAGTTTTGCCAAAAAATTTTGTATTTTTCTTTTACAAAATTAAATTTAAGTTCCATTTGAAACTCTGATATTTATTAAAAAATATTGAAAATTACTAAAAATTATTAATTACAAACTCACAACTTTTATCAAATTCTACTAATTTTTTTCATTTTAAACGCACTCTTCATTAAAGTATAAGCTCTCATCCCACCGAGACCTCATTTTATCTTTCAATTACTGTGTATCTATTAAATTAAATTTTACGGCCAATTGGGTGCAATTATTTTGTTTTAAATTAAATTTATAATTAATTTATTTTAAAAAATTATACAATTAAAAAATATAAAAGATATATGGATCAATAAGTCAAGTTAGGACTTTCTGAACCTAACTCGATCCAATTGGAGGCCTTTAGGAGTAGGGGCCAACCAACTCGAACTCCAGTTCAAATTGACCCATCTTACATCATTAATAACATGGCAATTTAAGTTCATGTCTTCTTCGTGCGTTGGTCTGCAAAATAACGAGAGTTTTGATCACTCACTAACATTCATGCAGAAAATAATTATGGGGGTGTTTGGAAGTTCAAAAAAACTTAAGTTTTGGTAATTTTTTGGTGTTTTTTTTTTTTGGCACTTTTTTGTATGTTTGGTTGAACCAAGTGGAATTTTTAGTATCTTTTAGTAACTTTTGAGTTTTTGGTAAATTATTTACTGTAGCAAAGCAAAAAAGTGGTAACTTTTGGGTGCTTGGTATATTTTTTACTGTAGCAAATCAAAAAAGTTGTAATTATGGAGTGTACTTTTTACTGTAACAAATCAAAAAAGTGAAAAAATTTGTGATTTTGCCAAACACACCAAAAATAACTTTTGGTATTTTTTTACTAATTTTTGAGTTGCCAAACGGACTCTAAATACCATTTTAGTCCAAAGCACCATTCGTATGACTTTACATATGAAAATGATTTGAAGGTTAAATTGACAGGGCTCGTTTTAATTGAAAATTATCTCCAATTCTTGTTAAACAACTAATCTGGTGGTTCTATTGTTCTAATTTCTTTCGTGGTTATTATTGTTTTGGCCACTCTTTCTTCAACTACATTTTCAAAATTGGAGGATGCATCTTTTGCAGGGCCAGGTAAATATCATAACAAACAGGTTTCTCTAATAATTTGGAGCACGATTCCCTCCGTTTGAAGTTCCAAAACATTTTCTAAAAAAAAAAAAAAATTTAAAAATTTCTAACTTTAATCAATTAAATTTCTTCATGTATCACTTTTATATTAAATTTTTATTTTTATTTTTATTTTTGAATATTTTTGGAACTCCAAACACCACAATGTATTTGGAGTTCTACAGTTATCTGTAAATCTCTATAAAATTTTAATTTTTTACACAAATACATTAAATTTTAATTTTTTTAATATTTTTGGAACTCCAAACATCACAATGTATTTGGAGTTCTACAATTATCTATAAATCTCTATAAAATTTTAATTTTTTACACAAAGCAGGAATTACGAGATTTGTAATGTGTATCAATTTATACTAGCTTTTTCCATTCCAAACATAAATTCCTATTAGCTACAAGTTGAATAGCTCAAAAGAATATATATATTATTAACATAATTTCAAGAGAAATTAAAGTAAGTGACTCATTTTCTTTTTATTCACCAAATTTGCAATTCAAACACAGTAAGCAACAATTGTAACATAACATGAAGAGCCCAAGCAATTTGCCAACCATACATGGCAAGAAAATTTTTTTTTTTTTTGGTTATAATGCTGTAATAATAAAAAAATAAAAATAAAAATAAAATAAAGTCATCCAAAAAAATAATTATAAAAACATTATTAATAAAACCGCAAGGTGATAATGCAGTTTCCATGAAGTGATAGTGTGATTTTAGCCTACCCACCTGAAATCAAAAAATGAAATTGCAATTTCTTCATATTCCATGAAACTTATAATCCGATTGAAATCCTATAAATTAAAATGAGAATTCAGATGAATATTTATATTAATATCAATATAACCGAAATTTGAAAAATATGTATCAATATATTCGATCCAAAATGCTTAGATTCCTTCACAAGACTTTTAATCAGATTGAATTTGAAATTAAATAAAAATGCAATCAAAATTAAAAGGATAAAATCTTTTTAATGCAGTTGAAGATTGAATCAAATTAAATATATATATCAAAATGCAATTTCATTCCCACTTAGTTTGGAAACTTTATAACTAAACCAAACTAAGCCTTTTCCCACTAGGTGGGGTCGGCTATATGGATTTGTTGACGCTAATTAGATCTGTTTAGGGTCATGTCCACCGATAGATCTAGGTAGGTCAGATCATGTTTAATAGTTTCTTTCCAACTTCTCTTAGATCTTCCTCTACCTCTCCTACTCCTGTCAATCTCCATACTTTCACACCTTCTAACAGGTGCTTCTGCTAGACGCCTTCTAACATGGCCAAACCATCTTAATTGGTTTTCTTTCATCTTATCTTCAATCGGTGCTATTCTTACTTTGCTCCTAATCTCCTCGCTCCTAATCCTATCTTTCCTTGTAATCTTGCACATCCACCTTAGCATCCTCGTCTCCGCAACTACCATATTCTGACCATGATTATGCTTTACTGCCCAACACTCTGATCCATATAGCAGCGCTGGTCTAACCACTACCTTATAATACTTGCCTTTCACCTTGAGGGGGACTTTTCGGTCGCACAAAACTCCTGAAGCACTTCCCCATTTGGTCCACCCGGCTTGAATCCTGTGACTTACATCAGTATCAATCCCTCTATCTTGTTGCACCATAGATCTAAGGTACCTAAATTTATCTTTCTCTACAATCTTTTATGTGCCTAAACTTACTTCTATACTACCCGTTATCCTACCTTAACTAAACTTACATTCCATATATTCCATCTTGCATTGGCTTAGCCTAAACCTTTTTGTCTCTAGCATATCCCATCACATTTCTAGCTTAGCATTCACTCCTTCTCTCATCTCATCTATTAAAACAATATCATCTGTAAATAGCATACAGCACGACACCTCATCCTGAATGTCTTGTAATCTCATCCATAACTAAAGTAAACAGGTACGGGCTTAACGCTAAGCCTTGATGTAAACCAATCGTGATAGGGAACTCATTAGTCTCTCCACCAATCGTCCGTATAGATGTCATGACTCTATCATACATGTCTTTTATCGCCTCAATATATGCGACACGCTTCTTTCTTTTCCAATACTCTCCATAGAATCTCCTTAGGAACTCGGTCATATACCTCCTCTAAATCGATAAACACCATATATAAATCTTTTTGACCTTCTCTATACTGTTCCATTAACCTCCTCAAGAGAAAGATAACCTCCATGGTTAATCTTCCAAGCATGAAACCAAATTGGTTCTCCGAAACGTTTGTTGTCCTTCTTAGTCTTCTCTCAATAACTCTCTCCTATAATTTCATCGTATGACTCATCAATTTAATCATGCGGTAGTTTGCACACAGTAACTCTCTCCCTTTGTTTGGAAACTTTATGATTTGATAAATAAAGAATTAATTTGATTTGATTTGATAAATAAAATTTTATGTTTGAAAGTAGAAAATATTTCAAGCCTTTATGATTTGATAAATAAAGAATTAATTTGATTTGTTTGATAAATAAAATTTTGTGTTCGGAGGTAGAAAATATAATAAATATAATATATAAAACTAAATTTGTCTACTTGAATTATTTTCTTGTCAAATTATATTATTTTAGATTAGATTTTAAATGATATAAAAATTCTAAAATTTAAGTTATAAAATGAAATTAAATTCAAATCTCATCAAATCGAGTGTTCGGGTTTAAATTTATGGGACTTCTAATCCGATTAAAATTCTATATGTTAAAATTGCAATATATAATCAAATGTAAAAATTAAAACCTTCTAATATAGTTAAAAATCGAATCAAATAAATATACAAAACATATTCAAAATCTTGTATATATATACATATCAACAAAACAAACGGATATATACGCTCAGCTGAAATTGGAATCTCATTTTGCAGTTTCGTTAGTCAGACTTGAACCAGTTTTAAATCCAATTTTTGATTAACGGTATTTTCTTTTGGACAATGTTTTTCTTTTTTCTTTTTTTTTTTATTGTTACAACAATAAAACCAAAAAAAAAAAAAAAATCTATAGAGCATAGTTCAGTTCATGAGAAAACCTCTTCGAGAGAGCAGAGGAGGACCACCCAAAAGTCTCAGTTGGAGTTTCCTCTATAACCTACTTGACGTGCTTGGCTGCATCTCTTTGATGCTTTTCGATAAAAATAAAAAAATAAAAACAAAACAAAACAAGGGTTGTTTCTCTACTTTTTGGGTTGAAGTCATTCGGTGAACTTTGTTGAAGTCATTTAGGAAACCTCTACTTTTTGTCTCTCTAATATTTTAAGTGAATACTTTTTGTCTCTCTAATATTTTAAGTGAATATACAACAACAGATCCGATCGCTGTAATCCCACTTTCGGCCTCTGCATTCAATTTAATCCTTCCGGAGAATCCTCTCACAGGGCCAGACCAAACCTGATGGGAGGCCCAATCCGTTACTATTTCTGTTTCATGACAACCAAACACGACCTTGTTATAGTGCCAAGTTTACCATTGGGGTGACTGTTGAGGACATGCCATTGTAAGATACTTTAAACTTTCGCAATAGTAACTCTTAACAAATTCTCCAGTTTACATATTCAAATACCACTTTTTTTAATTTACGGACTCTTTTTTCAAAATCAATAACCACGTCAGAGTATTTATACGTATTAAAATATTAATAGTACAATTTTATAAATATATACTTAAATCTCGTGAAATTTGTGTTATTTTTACTTAGACCTTTTTCTTTTAGATTTTTCATTCAAAAAATGACTTTTTTTAACCAATTCAATATTATAAATTACCTTTATATTTTTACTATTAATATAAAAATGCATGAAAAAGAAAATTGAAAGTAAGGTTCATCCATTATTATTTGATACTAATGGAAAGGAAGTGAAATAAAATGAGAAATTAAAATTTTCTTTCTTTCAAGCTTAGTTTGTTAGATTATCAATATAAAAAAGTAATGATAATTTATATATATATGTATAATCACTTATTTATATATAATATAAATTAAAATATTAATATGAAGCATAATAATCTAAGGTACTAATATAGAAAAGGTTCACAAAAAAATTAGTAAATTAGTTATAATGTAATTTTTATATATAAAAAAAGGATCACCATATCATAATATAAATTTTTTTTATTAATACGAAGGGTATGAAGATAATTTCATAGTATTAAATTGCTTCCAAAGTTACTTTCTGGATAAAAAATCTAACAAAATATATTTGAATGAATATAATATAAATTTAAGGAATCTAAGTACATATTTATGAAACATATAAGTTCTAGGTGTATAAAGCCGAAACCACAAAGGGGGTGCATGAGATAAACCTTTTATTTAAAGTGTCAGTAAAAGTTTTTGTTTGCAACATTTATATGACAAGCGCCGTAAATTTAAAAAGTATTTGATTAAAGAATCTTAAAATTTATGACATTTACGTATAGATGTTTTTATTTACCAACGTTTTCAACCACATGTTATTAATTTTATAACATTTTATTAAATGTCAATATTTTATTTTAAAAAATATTTTTTTTTGAAAATCCTTTTTATCACTTTAAAAAGAATACTTTTTTCTCATGTCCTTTTAAAAAAAAAGACAAATATTTTCTCCAAATGTCCTTTTACCTTTTTTTCACTTAAAAAAATATTTTTCTTAGATGTCCCTTTTTTCACTTTAAGAAAATATTATTTTGAATGTTCTTTTTTGCTTAAAAAATATTTTTTTTGTGATTATAACTAAAGTTTGCAGTGGTATATATCATTCTTAAAACAACAATGCAACCAAATCCTATTTAATTGAATTCGAAAATTTTAAAAAGAAAAATAAAAAAGGAAAAGCATGGCAAAGTGAGATGGAAGAAGGCGCCGAGATGGAAGAAGGCGCCAAGCAATATAAAAAAAAAGTAAAAAAAAAATTATAAAAAAAAAAAAGAGGAGAGCTGATGAAAACTAGGGCTTGATGCTGTAATTGGTAAGTTGATTAATTCAATGATGCAATTGTGGGTTCAATTGATTCATTCCTAGGGCTCTGAAAACTCTTCTACAGTTGGTTCATTCGTGTTCCTGAATTCACAAACTATAGAGGTAATACAATATCTTTTTGGTATAATTTCTTGTGTACATATATGTATATATATATATTTTTTTTAATTGGTAATATATATATATATATATGTATATTTTTTCATGTTATTTCTATGTATTTCTGTTCTATTTTTGAATTAATTAATTCGTCTTCCTTAATCCATAGTAAAAATATTTTTCTTTTATATCTTCTAAACTATTGATAGATTATATTTGTTGATGCAATTTATTTATTCGTAGGGTTTAGAGACATTTCGATAATTGATTCATTCGTTTTCTTGATTAGGTAATGAAACAGATTTTGGGTGTGATTTCATATAGACATCAGATCAAAAAAATTGAATTTCATTGTGAAAACATATCAATTAGTAGAACCCTTGATAAAAGAAAGAGATACTGTGTATGAATCACTCACACATTCTTCTAAATTATATGTATCCGTGGGATTAATTTGGAAAGCGAGTAGGGACATGCAAGAACAAAAAATTTTTATTGGAAACATTTCTCTAATGAATTCTCTGAAAACTTCTATAGTAAATGGAATATATAGAATTGTGATCAATCAGATATTGCAAAGCCCCAATATTTATTATTGATCAAGCTTTGACCATAACGGAATTTCGATCTATACTAGCACCATAATATTGAACTGGGGAGGAAGATCAGAATTAGAAATTGATAGAAAAGTAAGGATATATATACATATATATATTCATGTTCCATTAGTTTAAAAACAAAATGCCATTATGAAGTGAACCTACTTCTAAATTGGCAAGCAAGAAAATAAAAGAGAAATAATGTCAAACCCCTATTTTAGGATGCAGATTTAATCCCTTTAATAGGATGGACACCCACAAATTTTCGAGCACAATAATCATATTTTATGTGTATACAAATAAATATAACATTTCACAAATTGTAATTCTAAGTTTATTTTCAAAAACACCAAAAATCAACACAAGACTAAGATTAAAATGGAAAAATGACAACTAAGGTTCTTATCTAGCACATGCAGCCACGCCTACCTTAACCTTGAAAATTTTAAAATTTAAGGTGTGAGTGTTACATACTCAGTGGAAGTGTTGTGCTTAAAATAAAAGATAATAAATTATTCACCTTTTATTTTTATTATATAATTTAAGGTCTACGTTGGCGCGATGTAAAACGCTAAAAAATTCTAAAAATTTTTAAAAGTTATTCACTTTTTATCTCACTGCACGAATTACGAACTCACAAATTATCTCAAATTATCTTACTATATTTCACTTTTTATCACTTCAAACGCCTCATAATGTCTCTTTTCATTCTCATCACATATTTATCAGAACTCATCTTCAGCATTTCATCATAACTAACTATCTCATAACATATATATCCTCAATTAATTACATAACTAATAGCCTCACAAATAACTGATAATTAAATTCAACAATAGTAACAATATCACACACGTCATTAACATCACGTTTCATTCATCAGCTCTTAACATCACATTATACTCCATTTGGCAATGATACAAATATCTCATCACATTATTATCAATATTTTCAATCATCAACTTCATCACATCATCGTACCATATCTGATAATCGGAAAAAAAATGTCTCATCAAATCATAATCGTCACATGCCCTATCTGGCAAGTATTGTGATATGTATGTATGATGAATAATTTAAATGTTAATACAATATATAGTTGGTCCCATCTGGCCTATGAGTTGAGCGCTCAATTATGGATAGTGGCTTTACTTAGTATGTCCCACTAGCTCCATCTAACTTGACCCCTATCTAGCCTCATCTTTGGTCCAATCTGACCTGCCCCCATCTAGCCTTAATGCACGTGTAATGTACACAATCCATGCTGTGCAATATTATTATTATTATTATTATTATTATTATTATTATTATTATTATTATTATTATTTTCTATTTTTATCAATTTAAGATATTACTTTCCACATTTATTAGACCATACCATTACCATAATTAATTTCTCAAAATACCAATTACACATTATCATTTCGTAAATAATCTTAAATCACTCATCAATATAAGTAATTCATAATTTCTCACATAAAAATATCAACTCTCACATTTACCCTTCCATTCACCATCACATAATTAATTTATAAATAGTAAATATAAACAGTCAATATTTTATTGTCAACACAAATAATTCCTTCTATAAAAATATACATTTTCACTATAATCATTTCATAAATAATCACAATCCACTATTAACTAATTAATTTATAAACAATAATATTCTTAGAAATAATTTTTTACAAATAAAAATATCAATTTTTACCTTAAATTACAAATTTACCACCAACACAATTACTTCACAAATACTTCATATTATTATTATTTTATTTCCTCGATATCCATTATTCCGTAAATATTATCCACTTTGTCATCAACACAATTAATTCATAGCTAATGAATATTATTTTTATCAATATAAATAATTCCTGAAATAAAATATTAGAATTCCATAATTGTGAATTAATTTACCGACAAAAATAATATTAATAGTTCCATAAATAGTCCCAATTCAATGTCAATACAATTAATTATAATATACTCTCGTTATTAACACCAATAATTAATATCACTAGCAACAATAATTTATCAACTCACAATTAGTATTCATAACTTTTCATCGTCTACTATAAATTTATGGGCCTAGGGAGTGAATCTCTCGAGGTTAAATCCTTTTTTTTTTTTTACTATAAATTTATGAATAATCAATTTTTCTTTAAATAATTTCTCAAACAAAAATATTAATTCTCATATTTATCTTCCTATAAATAATCTTAGTTTCCCATTGGCAACACTAATTCACAACAATCAAAACGTCTTACCACAAATAATTAATACTAAAGAGATAAATTTTATTAATTGACATTTATTGTCTTTTACGTTTAAGTTTAACACACCCACCAGGATAGCAAATATTCTGACAACATGAAGGTATTGAGGTAGTTACTACTGACTATCCTCAGGTCTTAAGTTTAACCCAAATAAATTATACAACTTACATATTGAATAATTAAGTAAGACAAATTCTAACAAACAAAATGCAACCATTTTATTTTTAACATAGTTAATTTATTTAACCTTTCATAGAATTAATTTTAAATTAAAAAATAAAATAACTTACCTTAACAGCTAGGCTAAAATTTTCCTAAGTTTCCTCTTGCTCAGCATCTTTTCCTTATCTCTGTTTTTTTTCCCTCATGCTAGTAAGCATACAATATACATATATATATTTATATATATGTACTCAACCCACTGTCAAACACTTCACTACCCTACCATTTTCTCTCTCTCTTTTTTTTCGCTTCTCTAAACATGCCACGTAGCCACCATTTAGGCTTACCCAAACACACACACAACACCTATATAACTCACCATGTCATGCCACACTACCCTCACATCAAACTACTAATTAATTAATTAAGGTTAAGATTAAATAAGTTTTAAAAATATTATAGCATATACAAATTACTCCAATTAAGGTTAGTAAAATTCGGAATGATACCATATTAACGCAATTAGACTTTTGAAGTATAAAATAAAAATTAAATTATTAATGGAATAAAAATTTAGGATGTCACAAATAAAAAGTAAAATGAGTTTGATTCGAAAGTTAACCCTTCTATCCCAATCAAGAATTTAATCCCAAAATGATAATTTTTTTCTTTTTTTTTCCCCTTACAATATTTATCTATTTGTAGACTAATATAACAACTAAACTAACTAACTAACTAATTTGATACAAATTTTAACTAACTAATTAATTTAATATCCTAACTAACTATTTTGGGTTCATACCAATTCTCGCCCCCTTTAAATTCACCTTGTCCTCAAGGTGAAAATTTTGCTAATGGAACTATTGAAAATTTTGCTAATAGAACTATTGAAAAATGCTTAGGACTACCAATACATAGCATGAAGATTGCTAAAAAGTCAGACCCTTCATTTTCCACCATTGGATCAGTCCGACTTCCCCTCAAATGTCACCATTATTTTCTGCCCCCTTTGTTCCTCTTATGCCATATAGCTGTTTCTTCAATAAGCTAAATAGATCACAACCATTTGCCCGCAACAAACCACGAACATAGAGTAAAAATGGTGGAAAAAAACTTTGAAGTAATCTTATGATTACAGAAAATGATCCACCAGATTATGACGAAGCTGACAACATCAGTCTCTTATCGAATGTCTAGAACCTCATCCATCACCAGCACACCTTCCTCTACCTTAATAAGAGTCCTGAATATTGGCGGCAACCTCGACAACTGCATCTCCCAATTCACCACCACAAAGATTGGTGACTCCAACACTTTCTCGTGCCATATGCTTTTCTAGAAAAAGCCTCGGTAACATTTTGAAAATGGTGGTGTTTTATTCTTCATGGCCAGTGAAAGTAACAATCTTGATTGCAAAATCCCTTTTTATCTAAATTTGAAATTTCTATTTTGAACTAATTTTAGGATAATGAGCATAGATCGAACACCTTGATTAAACTCTAAATTCTATTCTAGTAGTGTTGAAGTTCTAACTCATTGAAGCAATCACTGATTCTTTATTCGCAACCTTGTTTTTTTTTTTTTTTTAAACTTCACCCTTGGAATTTGTGATAACTTGAAAATTTTTATTTATATAATTAAGTAAATTTTGGAATTAGTTATGATGGAATGAAATATAGATAGTAATATTTGCGGTGGGTTTGAAAACTTTGAACTTTATTTGTGTTTATAATATGTATTAGGCTTAAAGATATAAGAGTTACACTTTTGGCCGAAGGAGTGGAGTTGTGGCCGCACGACACGAGACCATCGTGGGCTCACACCATGGTGAGCGCACGACATGGGAACATCTTGGGTGCACGCCATGGTGAGCGCTCGCCCAAGAAGGGCTTGGGTGCCCAAGGTTCTGCTAAGGTCAGCCATGGGGATGTCTGCTTGATTTACACTCAGTCTTGTCCAACTTAGCCTTTTCAGGCTATGAAAATGGAGGATTACAGGAGAGGGGTGATAGCTCACTGTAGAATGCTTGGCCTCCAAGCAAATAAGGTTATATGTGTGTGTAATGGAAGAGAAAGAGAGAGAGTTCGATTAGAAAAGAAGAAAAGAGAACTAGGAAGAGCCGAAGAAAATCAAGGTTGGTAAGTGTTTCAAACCTCAATCAAAATTCAAATTAACTTTGTAGGAATGAAATTAAATCTATAATGAGCAAGTGTATACAATCAGTTTGTTGCTAAGATCAATGGTTTGAAGATACGATCTACTCGAAGTTTCCTGGGTCTGTCGGTAAAGTTACCGGCTTTGCTCAACTCACTACTTTCTTCAGTTTCTTCACTTAAGATAGGGATTCAAGGCCTCTATTAACGTATATGATGTGTAGAGAATATTAGAATAATATTGGTATAACAATCTTGAGTTTTGGATGAAATCCATGGAAGATGAGAAAAGTTACATAATATATGTATGTATATGCTGGTAATGAAGAAAATGGAATTTAATCCATATATAGAGCCACGATTGATGAAAAGTCAAATTATTTGTTCAATTTGATGCCTATAAATTTTGTGGTGATGTTTGAAATAAGAAATTTCAAGAATTTTGTTCAAAGGTGAGTCAATTTGAGGTCTTCATAAGATAAACACGAAAGAGCAGAAAACTGAGCACCGGAAAGTAACCTGTCCATGAAACGTTTCTATTGGGTGCACATGAACTTCATCAGTCGAGCGCCCAACATCTTGGGTGCACATAAGGAGTCCTAGTTGGGCGCCCACTGCCCCTATGCATATTTTAGACTTAGTTCTATTTTGGTCCTTCTACCTTGGATATATAAAGGTTTTAGTACATATATTTCACACGGCATTCTAAGTTATCTATTATGTTAGTTTTGTGATCTTAAGGAGGCGTTTAGTGACCTAGAATGAGATTAATTGTTATTAAGTTGTAAATTAAGGGTGTATGAAAAATAGGATAGGCTTATGATGTTAGAACTCTTGTTGACAAGTGATGGTAATGGAATAAATTTTGATTAAGGGAAGTGGAAAGAAAAAAAATAATAAGTATTGTTGCTGATTGGAATATGGATAGGCGTTGCCTGAAAATTGTAAGATGGTGAAAGTGTGACAATAATTAAGAAGAAGTGTAAATGTAGTAAGTGACATTGAGATTGATATTGAGGCTTAGGGTTGGTGGTTATAAGAAAATAGGAAGTGTATAGAGATTACCCTAGGGTTGAAAGATCTGAAACTTGCGCATAGATTGGTGTTCATGCTAGTAGTTAGTAGCCTACAACATGACGACATAAATTAAGGCTAATCGTGACCTGTAACGACCTTTAACGATGACGTTAATTGAGCCCACCCCGGTAAATAGAATGAGATTAGAACATGAATAAGGTTGACTATGAAAAGAATGACTAAGTATATAATAATTGAATTATGAGATGGGATTAATGACCATGATCATGATATGTAATTTTATAAGGTTTATTTTGATTATGATACTTACATGGGTGAGAACTTAGATTTTATTATAAGGTGTTGCATGATTATGTTGAGTTATGTTGAATTATAAATGTTAGCATTGTTTTACATTATTACTTTACATATCATATATGCTTTTATAATGCTTCGTGAGCACAAGTGGATTAGTGCTTACGTCGCTACAGATTCTATTGCAGAAGTAGGTTCTAAGAACTAGGTGGGCATTAGTGGGATTAGAAGCACATGAGCTAATGCGGATGTTGAATTTTTCATTTATTTAAGTTAAAATTTTCATTTAAGACTATAATATTATTTAAGATTTATTCGATTAGGTTGTAAAGGCCATCAAACCTATGTTGCGTGCTATTATTATTATAAGATATGTTGGAGCATGATGGCCAGGCAATAATTAAGCTTAGTTTATATTATGTTATGTTATTATCTTGTGTGAGTGTCACTCTAGGATTGTCTGATTACTCTGATCGAGGGTTAGTTACTTTAGTGCATGATACGTATGTTATTCACTCATTCCTCTCAGGTCACGAGATCTGAAGTGTGACAAAATTCCCTAGAGAAATGTATGTATTGCAACTTCTTATCATCTATTCCTCCTTGCATTTTTAAATTCTTATGCATTCCTCCATTAACAATACTAGAGACTCGATGTTGAGAAAATTCTTCTTGATTTTCATCCATAGAAATAATAGTTTCACGATTTGTTGGGGTTTGAGAAAATCCACTTTCTTGATCATTTTCTTTGTTGCTATTCTGACATGTCATTTCTTTAGTAGCTTAAGGATCCACTGATTTGATCATTGAATTCATTGTATTAATCATTGACTGTTGGATTTGCCGGCACTGTTCATACTCCTCATCCATCATCTCCTCTTCAACCATTATAGAAGCTTGTGATTTAACTTTTTCTAGATATTCAGCTATGTTTGGATCAAGAACTACTCTGATACCAATTAAAGTGAACCCACTTCTTGATTGGCAAGCAAGAAAATAAAAGAGAAATAGAAAGTAAAATGGGTTTGATTTGAGAGCTAACCTTTCTCTCCCAATTGAGAATTTAATCCCAAAATGATAGTTCTTTTTCTTTTTTTTTTCCTTATAATATTTCTCAATTTATAGACTAGTATAACAACTAAACTAACTAACTAATTTGATGCAAATTCTAACTAACTAACTAATTTGATATCCTAACTAACTATTTTAGGTTCGTAACACATTAGCATCTCAATACAACAATTGCTCACAAAAGATAGAACTATTACCGTCACTTGATTTCAAAAATAAATGAATAATAGAAGTTCTTGACCAAATAGGATAGATTTTATTGTTGGTTTTTGAGCACATATAGAAACGATGGTCTTTTATATCATATTATTTTTCAATGAAGCATTACAAGCTTCTTTTTGAATGATTGTTTACAAGTTAAACACACATTACCAAAAAAAAAAAATAAATAAAATTTCATGAAATGATGTAATATATATAATGTAATAACCCTCTATCTTTTGAGTTTCAAATCTTCTTCTCTTGTCATATCTACATTTTAATGTAAAAAAGTTAATACCAATATGTTGCAAGTAATAAACTTTTAATGATATTGAATGAACATGAGATTCAACTATTGGTTTTTTTTTTTTTTTTATAGCATAGGGTTGAGAAAAATACCTCGAATGGAATGATGAACTCTTTCAAATTTTTCTGATACACAGTGGAAGCACCTTCTTTAGCTGATTCAGCCTTCCAAACTATTTTCAATTCTCTCTTTCTAGATAGATGTGTGTGGCTACTTTAATTCAGATCACTGGCTTATTAATATATAAAAGATATTTATAGAGAGAGAGATACAGAGTTTGTATCAGATAAGATCTCTAACTCTAGAGATTATCTCTTATCCACTCTCACATATATCTTATCTATATATATCATCCTAATATATATTTAGAAGATATGGTATCTTGAGAAAATCTCCCAACCATATCATCTTATCTAAATATATATTAATTATCTATAATTTATTTCATAATAATTATAAATAATTAGCCAACTGGTCCTGGCCTATCAAGATAAAATTGAGCTAGCTTGGGGACTGAAGGCCCATGGATTCCTAGCTCCAATTTAAAAACTATTTGGGCCTTGTTATCTCATGACAACCCATTATCTTTTAAATTAACCCAGTGCTATTCCACTAAAAGTCCTGAGCTGCACTCTAGTAGTCCATGTTGAAATTCATTTAATTAAAATAACTTTTAATAAAATGAATTTTGGTCTTAGACCAATAATATCTACTTAATTAACCCTCCATTATAATCTTGTAATTAAGCTAGGCTAAATGTCGAGCCTTTAATTACATGTTTAACCCTAAGTCTCTATTTATCTATATTTTGATCATTCTCAATACTTTCATATTTGTAAACAATTTACAAATAAATATTGTTATTTAATAAACAATTTATTGAAAAAACTGCGGCCACAAATTTAATAATCAAAAAGATAAATAGCTTAGGTAAGCGTATCAAAATGGATTCCATCTTGTAAATATATGTTCCCACGATTCATGAAATTAAATCTTCAAGTTATCGAGGTTTTCACTATTTATAAGATCTCACTCCGTGATAACTCAAATAGATTTAATTCATAAATGTGAGTCCATTACAAACTCAGGATTAAGGTTTATTAAGTTTATTAAAGCTTAAGTAAATTATTATTAATGACATTTATTAACCAAATCATAATTTGCATCAGTCTTTTCAATATGTATATCACATATACATACTAACTTTCCTACTCAAAGTCACCACTTTAGTGATCAAGATAAATCACCCAATTAAGAAGAAAAAAGTTACAGCTTTAACATAATGAAATACCCGTTTCATTAATTAGCTGTGAATTTACTTTAATTTATAAAACTTGTGATTTAAATCTTTCTGTATTGGCATCTTATGCCCAATACTTAAATCACATACTTTATAAATAAGAGACATTAATGTATGCTTAAATAAATAAATATTTTATTATATCCAAAAAAATAAACTAAAATAAAATGTCATTACAAAAAAAAAAAAAAAAAAAACACGTGCTTTCAAGGGCACCAAAGAAATATAAATCTAACATCAACAATAGTCCCAAGCTAAATATTATAATATCATGTTTGGGTGTTGTACACACAAAGTTCATGTTTGGAAAATAAACATAGAAATTGTACTAACAAATCAAATTTTTATTGATTTGAAGAAAAATAGATTACAATCGCTGAATTTTTAATAAAAAAAATACAATCCTCTGATTCTTCTCTTTGAAATGTTGATGCGAGGGCTTGCAGCTTGATCTTAAACCAACACGTGTATGTTCTTGTTACTTAAGAGTTTGTGGGACTTTGGCAGCTTGATCCCGCAGAATCTCTTTGTATGCAAAAGAATGTGTCTTTTTCTTTGGTAGTAACCCCTATTTATAGATATGTAGGAGAGAGTCATAGTAGAGTTCAAATTATCCAAGATAATTATCTCATTATTTTATTTATTAAATAATAGATAATATTAAAGAGTTAAGATAGTATTATACTTCTTAAATAATTATCTCTTTATTGTTTTAAGAGATAAAAATTAAGAAATAATAATTATCTTTAGAGTGGGCCCTTCTGACAAGGGGCTCAATTCAATTGGTCAAATCTTGTCATCTTTAAGTTGAATCACTTTTACACGTGACTACTTGTTATTCATCCACATGTGCAATTTTGTTGAAATCCTCCACGAGACATGTGACAAGATTTGATTTGTCAACTTAATTGGGCTTTTATTTGACACTAGGCAAAATTTGATTAGCCAAAATTTGAGCATCTACAGGTGTTTGGGCTCAATTATTTTTAGAAGTTACTAATTGTTTGCGTTATGAGCTTGGTCAAGGAACACAAATTCATCTAATTTCATAAATGAAAACAAAGTACAATCCAAAGCCTCCTTAGCCATTTGCGATTAGACACCAAGTAAAAATACTAAATGAAGAGATTTTCTTTGTTTAAAAGAAAAATAAAATAACAAAATAAACTTACTAATATATCTACTATAAAAATCTATATTTTTGTTTCAAAGATTTAAAAACGTGTAACAATGTGCATCTGGAGTTAAGAGAATGAATAATTACTTAGACAAAATTAATAAATTATTGTTATTTTAGGAGAAATGACAACTCAAAGAGAGGAGTATATGCTTTCTCGACTCAAGATAAAGGTCATAGGTTATCTTACCCCCATCCCCAATGTATATATTGATGTTCTTTTGCTGCCAATGAATAAATAAAAGCCTAAGAAAAAGAGAAGTTGGAAAGAAACTATTAGACATGACCTTACTTACTTGGATTTAACAGAAGACATGGCCCTAAACAGATTTGACTTGCGTCGTCAAATCCATATAACCAACCCCATCTAGTGGGAAAAGGTTAGTTTGGTTTAGTTTGGTTTATTATTAATGTTGATAATTATAAAATTAAGTAATAATTTTGTTATGAACCCAAATTAGTTAGAATATCAAATTAGTTAATTAGTTGGAATTTGTATTAAATTAGTTAGTTAGTTAGCTAGTTGTAATAATTTATAAATAAAGAAATGTTGTAAGAAAAAATAGAAAAAGAATATTCATTTTAGATTAATTTCTTAATTGGCAGAGTTGGGTTGCTTCAATCAAATCAATCAACCCAATTGTTTTTATTTTCTCTTATTTTTCCTTTTATTTTCTTACCATCCAAAAAATCAGAAATGGGGTCACCACAATTAGTATAAGAGCCATTTTTTGATACGAAAATTAGATATTCAACACAGCAAAATTAGGAAATTATTTCACAGCCACAGCAACTATTAAAGATGATGGAGATGGTAAATAAGAGATTGGAAGATTTATTTCACAATGTTCAAGCCAACTCAATTGCTGTTGCAAATATGAAGAAAAATCAAGAACAGCAAAAAAAGTAAGAAAGAGATGAAGAAGTGTAGGCAAACACAGTGGCAATCCAGAAAATCCAGAAAAACTATAGAGAAGAAAGGGAAGTAAAGTCATTGCTGAAACAGAAAAATGAAAGGGCACATGTGAAAAAAAAAAATTCAAGAAATCAAGAACTACCAAGGAAAGAAGAAGAAGAATACCTTGCAATAGATGTTTTAGAAGAACAAAAACTATCTTCTTCCGTAAACCCATCAACAAAATCAAAACAAAAGTCAGCAACCAGTGTGTTATTTTAGAGAAATTAGTCGTGAATTTTTTCACTGCTTTGTCATCAACCATTGATGAACCTCCAAAGAAGGAGAAATTTCTACTCACAGACACCCAAAATCAGCAGTGGGACCTAAAAATTAACCATTCTGTGATATTCAATCCGGGTGGAGTCAATTAAGAAAATCTTAAGAAAGAAGGATTGAGACGATGGCTGAATCCTCCAGATCAGCAGAGACCGATCTTCGTTAGAAGACAACTTGAGGACGGTTGCAACCTTGCCTTTTACCTCCACGGCGATATGCAGATTCGTCAAGACACTCATCGATGAGACATCACCCTCGAGGTTGAAAGCTCCGGCACCATCAACAACATCAAGGCCAAGATCCAAGATAACGAAGAAGAAAGGGAGATACTGCCGAACTGGTTATAGGTGGTTGCATGGGTCAAATTCCGTCAGAAGGCAGCTCAGACCCGCCTTGCATGGGTCAAATTCAAATCACAAGGTATAAATCTGGCGACGCTACTAGCGAAGGAGCAAAAAACCCGTGGTTCACATCAGAACAGAAAACAAGTTCGTGCTCATTGCGTTCGCCGACTCTGCTTTCCGGCTTATGGCGGAGGTGTGACTGCACAACTCTTCAACGATCTAGATGAAGAGAGCAATAGACCAGGCCACTGGAAACATGGATAGCTAAGGAAGCTTCCCCAAAGAAGCTAAACGGGTTATAAACGGGTAGGCATATGTGAGTACACATGGGTTGGATCATTGGTATGGGATTGAGCCAGTAATTAGGCTGTAGAGAGTAATTGGGCTAGGATATCTATAGAATCAATAATAATAATAATAATAATAATATTATGTCTTGCATGGTAACACCACAATAGTTGTATTTTAAATCTTTGACTTTGAGAACAAGGCCGATTTTTAAGGGGTATGAGAGTTATTAGGAACCCTAATTAGTTAGTTAAAATATCAAAGTAATTGGTTAGTTAGTTGTTGTAATAGTATATAAATAGAGAAATGCCGTAAGAAATAAAAAATAGAAAAAGACTATTCATTTCGAGTTAATTTCTCAATCAGGAGAGTTGGGTTGCTCTCCAATCAAATTCAATTATTTTAACTCTCTCTTGTATTTTCTTTTATTTATTTACGATGCAAAATTTTAGAGATGGGTCACCACATATTTATATTGCTACTTTTGTCTCTATTTCAGATTCCCAAAGTAGAGATAAATCTTAGTCCTCGTGATCGTTTGATTCATGCGTACCATCTCACCAAAGAGATGGCCCAGAATCAAATGGCAATGCATCAGTTTACCGAAAACTGATAATATTCAAAATTAAACACTGGGAAAAAAAAAAAAAACAAATGGAACATGAAAATATATAATAGAGAAATTCTTCACTACGGATTCGGGAAGAAGAAGAATTAATCAATTCAGAAACAAAATAAAAATTACTTCTTGTTATTAGTTTATTTTTCATGTTTTATTAGCAATTTCTCGCCCTATTAATATTTGATTGATGCTGCTCTGTTCCATGTTTTGAGTTAATTTAATTTCATAATATTCTCCTTTTACCACACCATCTTCTGGCTCTAATCTAATCTTGGGCATCTTAGGCTACATCAAACTTAAATATAAAATATCTCACAATATCGTATTGAAACATATTCAAATTTGAACTCATACCAAAGTTCAATTCTTTTGGTAGTTCGATTGTAAACACAATCCAATGCCCAAAGGAAACTTTTCAATTTTGGACTTGTACAAAAGTACTTATTTATTATTATTATTATGTAAACACAATCCAATGTTAAAAAGAAGTTTGTGGTGCTTCATTGAAAAAGAGTACGATGCAGAAAACAAACTGTCATCTGTTTAGCTTATTATTCTCAAACCAAATATTGCAAAAATGTACGAATGAATTAATTGTTACACTTGCCCAAAACTCAATTTAAGCATTGCAAGTTAAATTAGTTAAAAATAATATATTATTCTATAACTATTACTAGTATAAAGTTTACCTTTATAATCCTTAACAGTCATTGTTTTACATTTAATAATATCCAAACGCTCTTCATGAGGTAAATATTATGGAAATAATTATTAACTTTTTACCCTCACAATTTCACTCATTTTATCATACTCCTTAAAAATTAACAGTTAACCCTTCAAGACTAAGAACTGTTAATTAATTTAAATTAAGAACTGTTAATTAATTTAAATTCGTATGAATGGCTCCGTTTGTAGTGACAAAAAAATTCTGAAAAACGGTTAAAAAATATTGAAAAACTTTAAAAGTTATTCAATTTTTATCTCACTACACGAATTACATACCCACGACTTATATTATTTTTTGTCACTCTAAACACACCCATAATTATAAAAGGTAAAAGTTTTGCGGGGTTAAGATGGGAAGGGAGTAGGTCCGGTGCGCTTACGCACTGGTGCACGTCCGGTACATTTACGCACTGTTGATTTTAAAACAGTAACAAATCATCCAACGGTTATGGTGATGACAAAAACTTACACTAGTTATGACGAGTCATAACCAGTTAAATCTCACACGAAAAATGCACCGTACCTACCCCGGATCCGATTAAGATTTACCCCATTTTTAACCACATACCAAGCGATTATATTTTGCAATTGTCAGCACGGAAGGAACTGCAAAGAAAAATGAAACTGAAAGCAAAATGCTTGCTTGCATAAAGCTTTTGAGTGGAGAGAAGACTATGATGGCCTAAGGAATTGTGTGAAACTGCAACTCGGAGGAGCAAAATTCCATTCAATCAAACACACAGACGTTGATGTTGTTCCCATTCCAACTTCAGTTGGCCTAAAGCAAAAATCTTAAGCGGAAATTATATACATTTATCTGCTCGATCTGCTCTCTTACCGAAAGTAAACCCTCTGAGTGGCATTTGTCAAACTTCTTCCTTCACCTCGGCCACAGATTTTTCCCTGCTCACAGTCACATAAAGTCAAACCCTGAGCTCAACTCGAAATTAAATCAAAACTCTCTAGTAGAACTAAAATTTAAGGCATGATACGTCATATATTTTTTGTGCTATCAGCTGATATACAGAAAGCTTCAGCAAAACCAAGAAAAGGGGGTGGCTAAAACCAAGAAAAGGGGTTGGCTAACATCACATTTGATGTTAAGCCATGTAACATCGAGGTTGTGAACTATCCAATTAAAATTAGATGGTTCACAGACAGCAAAAGTAAATTTGAAAATTTTCACCTAAAGTTTTCAGACCGACTTTTCTTATGAATCGTCTGATTTTGATCGAATGACGATCGATGTCAGGAGTAACATGAGGAGTGATATTAGTCTCCCCAAGCCCAAAACCAAAGGTGAGGTGTCTAGTCCTGCGTAAATAAAATTTGAAAATGCTGCATACTCCCCCCCCCAGAGGGGGGGGGTGAACACATCCCAAGTTACCGACACACAATTTTTAGCAGATAAGAATGGTGTAATCATGTTGAGGTACAGAGGTTACAGTGAAAAACACCTTAATTGTACAGCTAACAACAAACTCTTTTCACTCTGTGGCAATATCTATTATTACTTCCTTTCCCAGATAAGCTAAGTCTTCTCTTATCAACTACCAATAACAAATAATGCAAGTGTTATGCCAAAAACATGGAACTCTGGTTTGGGCTCTGCAACTTCCAAAGTAGTTACCTATAAAAACTAAAAGATACAGTTGCCCCCGATACAAAAATTTTGTTGCTTTTCTAATTGGGTTTGGTAGGAGGTGTTTCTTCAGTAGCCATTAACTTATTCTACTGAAGGTTTGAGAAACACGCACAAAGCATTATCAAACTGCAACAATATTGCCAACCAATTAGGGCAGATTCCATTCCCTTATTTATTTATAACTAAGCTCGCTATAATTCCCCTTAGCTCAAACATCTTCCCCCCCCCCTAGCAGCCCAACTTAAGAGAAGCTAACATAGTTTATGAATCAGCAAAAATAATCAAATGTATGAATTTCTGAAAGGTGATAATAAGGATTATTTGGCTTGGTTAATATCAATGAGTATATTCCTATTTCCATATCAGCAAAAATCATCAAATATATGAATTTCTACTAGGTGAGAATTAAGGATTATTTGGTTGAGTTAATATCAATGAGCTGTTTATCATAAACATACTCCAAAGATACATATATTCAGTTGGATACATCTATTCAGTTGGACATTTGTCACCTTATCATTAAATTTCTGATAATGCTTTCTGCTAATGTATAAAACTTTGCCCAAAAACCGGGTCCTTGAAAACAGCTGCAGTTGAATTTTGTATTTTGTGTTCTCCAAATTGTTTGTGGAATTAATTATACTAAGATATTCTATTTTGTATTACTTTTTGTGGAATTAATTATACTAAGATATTCTATTTTGTATTACTTACTCCTGATTGGAAATTAAATAGCTTCAAGGTGAATAGATGTCTTTCAAACAAAAGTAAATTATTCTGAAAACAGAACACAAGCACAATGAACTGACAATTGATATACCTTTGGACCAATCAATTGTTTTCTATCACTCTTTTTTGGTGCCGCAACTTGCTTTCTCACTTTCTGAACCTGCACCATGCTGCCAGCTTTGGTGTTCTTACTCGTAGTCATCCTACCTACTGCATTCTCCTTACCATCACCCGGTTTATTACACTCGCTGACTCCCAATTCAATTGCTTTTGTAGTCATCCCACCTATTGCATTCTCTTTACCATCGCCCCGTCTATTACACTTGCTGACCCTCAAGTCATTTGCTTTTGTAGAAGCAGTCACAAATTCATTGACCCTATGTAGCCTCAATGCTTTTGAATGTACAACCTGGTTATCCTGGAGAGTTTATACATAATTTCAGTTGATCAACACCTCTTCTGGTGATTCCATATGGAGAAATTCAAAATCCAAGAGTTCGTCATTTGCTATCCTCATATCGAAATATAAGAACTAGAGTTAAGCAACAAATGGCATTGACAACAAATTGAAATAAACACAAGGGAAAATGAATTTAGTGTGATATTCCCAAAGCACATTTGAGTATTTTTCCATTTTGATGTAACTCAGAAACTTGCCAAATCATTCATGATATTTTTCATAATCTTCCAAAAAAGTCTGAATTGCATAGAGTAAAATCCCGATATGTTTGTTTGTTAAGTAAGCCAATGAACAGTTAAAAAAATAAATAAATAACCCAACAATAACTTTAGTTATTTCTCAAAAATTTCCAGAAGTTTGTGACATCGACATCTCAATGAAAAAATCTATTACACTTCTCACCTTTGATTTTGCAGTTTCCTGATGGGCCATCTTCACAGCTATAGTTTTACTTCCCCGTCTAGATTTTGAAGTCATATCAGTAGTAGATGCCAGGGATTTATTTAACACTTTTACCTTGTCCTTGGTTGCCTGAGGCATTCTCGTGATGCTTCTACTCTCAGGAGTTCTGTCTTTGTTCTTTGATGTGGGAAGAATCATGCCAGAAACATCATAGCCAGGGTAGGAAGACGACCCCACACTAGACTTGCCCGAGGAAGATTTACCACCCTTTGATTGCCTCCCACCACCTATTTCCATCCTTGTTGCCTGTACTGTAGTAACACAACTTTTCCTAAGAGTAACCTTAAGAGCAGAAAAGAGCCCACTTGTGTGACTAAATGTTTGACTAGATATCTCCAATAACTTCTGATGTTGATGCTCACAACATTCAGGTGTAATGGTACTCATTGATTTGTTCTCAACTTCCTTTATTGCTGCAGAACTCAAACCTGCCTTTGATTCCCCGCCATTGGGTCTAGCAGTTTCAGTTAAACTGCTTTCACAAACTGATTTTGCTTTTGATCTATCATTTCCTTTTTGAATATTTTTTCCCAGTTTATATTTCACTTTCTGTCCGGATGCTGGATTCACCCATGAAGCTTTACTGCTTAAATTCTTGACTGGGTGCTGCTTACTTGATATAACCCTGCAATTTTTCTGCCTCCATTCCCTGCTTCTGTAGTTTTTGCCCCTCGATCTTGAAACAGATGGTGGAAGCTTTGGAGACGACGGGCCCCGTGTGCAAACGTCCACGTTTGCGGTCACCTCACCAACATGAGAAAACGCAGAAATTAATTGGCGAGATGAACCTTGATGGAACCTGAAAAAAATTTAAATAACTGCATCATACATTATCCTTTCTTACTTTGTTAAAACATAACTGGATAACCAATATTAGCAATGCTGCAAAATTGATCAATTAACAGGAGGAAGGTTCTTACGGATGGGTTATCTGGAACCAGTCATCATCACTGCAATATTGCAGAAGAAGATTATGCTTGGATTCAATAAGTTGAATCTCTCTATTGACTTACAAGGGAAAAAAAAAAAATAGAGCAACAATCTGAACCCAGTCGTGAAGGAAAAAACTCACTTGTCTTTGTAACCAAATGCAGCTTCTAGATTGAGATCTACCCACGTGGGAGCTTCAATTTCATCCTGTATATGTAAATAAATAAGAAAAAAAATAAAAATGGGAAAACAAGTGTGTTGGCAAATATATATATATATATATATACACATACATACATATACATATATATAATATTGTTTAAAAAAGAAAAAAAAAAAGGCATACAAGAGTTAGATTTTCAGAATTATTTGATTCAGAACATGGTTGCTAATAAAGCAAAAAGGGAATTTAAAGTTGAGAAAGAAAGGTAAAAGGGATCGATAACGTGACATTAAACAAAAGGTCAAAATTAAACAAGAATCATCCTCCGATACACAGATTAAAAGTGATCGATAATCCAAATGACACCAAAACTCAAAATAGGGCACGAAACCAAGCAGACCGACGTCAAGAATCTGCAAATTCTGATCCAGTAAAGCGAAAAAAAAATTAAAAAAAAAAAGGCATCACTTTATGATTACGGATCACAAGAATCCTAATGCGAGCCAAGATCAGCGAAAACAAAACCGAAGCACGCAAATTACCAGAAAAGCCCAGTGGTCGACTGGTTTCACGCTCTTCCTCGGAGCAACTCCGTCACTGTTATTGCCCATTTCGCTTTCCTTAACCACCGAAAGATGGGGCTGATTATCTTTTCTTTGAACCATTTCAGCGTTCTCTACAAAACCAACAGTCTTCAGAGACGGTCTGAATCGATTTGGGGTATCACGGGGCGTTCCAAACTCTCCGTCTTCGTCATGGCGTGTGGGGGCCTTTCATTTCTCTGGAAACGAACGGAAAAATGGATACGACGCCGTCGTTGGGCAATTAATGATCATGGAGCAATTCCTGGCGCTGCTTTGTAAGATGTTTGTGTGACATGTACGTACACCGTTGATTAATGGACTTCTCAGAGGATCATCTAGTAAAATTGTGATCTAGTTGCACGATCCGTGCGGCCAGTGATTGGACGGTTCAGATCAATTAAGAGATGGGGAATATATGTCTCATACAACTTCTGATGTTGTGTGTGGAAAACAGGATGTACTACCATCAGTTTATTCGACCGTTGGATGAATTCAAAACGTTTGGAAGGGACAGGGGGTCCTAAAGTCACTCTACCGTCATATTTTCCATGACAGACAAATCATCCCTTAACCATCAAAAACAATAAATAAATAAAAAGACAAAATCATTCCCTGGTCAACGAAAAAGACGGTGGGAGGCTGAGTAAATTAGAATTTAATTTAGTCATTTAAATTAGAATTTAATTGTTTAGACATATAAATTTTTAATTTAAAAAATATGAAATTGTGTTTAGATCGTTATATTGAAATTTAATGGCTCAGGTAAAACTATTACTAAAAGTTCTACATATTATAAGCGAGAGAACAAACATGAAAATTTTTAGCAATCCCCAAATGCAAATATAGGCTAGCACTCATTCAATATGTTGGTTTACCTCATTATGGCTTTGTTTGGTTATATCAAAACATTTATTTTTTATACCAAAAAAATATTTTTTATAACTTTTTTCGTTTTATGTACATTTTTATCAAATTTTATTTATTTTTTAAAAGTTATAACTTTTAACTGTATTAACTGTATTCTTAAAAAAAATCAAAAAATTCATGTTCATTTGGATAAAAGTTAGAAAAAGTAAAAAATAAAAAATCAACTTTTTAATTTTTTTTATCCAAACATATTGAATTTATCCAAATAGACGTGAATTTCTTATTTTATAAATACGATTAATATGTTTAAAAACTATATCTTCTTTAAAAAATGAATTTTAGTAAAAAAAAGTCATGTAAAATGAAGAAAGTTTAAAGAAAAATGCTTTTTTTAATTAGACGAAGTTTATATGTGTGATTAAGTAAATTTATATCTTTTTTAATTTTACATAAATTACAAACAATTTAAATTAAGAAATTATTGAAAAACTGTTAAACTATCAAATGATTGGCTAGAGACAACAAGTTGTGTGTTGTACCTATGGGAATTTCAATGTGCATACACCTACGGGGATTTCAAAGGACTGTTGTGGAAAATTCACCATAGGAGCTGCAGTGTAAAAATCAAAAGCTGTAGTTTCATCTGTAGTTATTAATTCAAATAAATAATATTTATTGATTTAATTAAAGCATTTATTAATTCAAACAAATAAATATTGATGAAACCACAACTGTTGATCTCCCCACTTTAACCCCTGTAATAGATTTTCCATTGCAACCTCCTAGAACCCTGCCTAAGGTGTCATCTAGACACCAATTCCAATGTCCCTGCACCATTCTAGCGTACCTATACCAACTTAGGTTGCGTTTAGCAACCAAGGGAGCTACTCAACTTTTTGACTTTTGCTAAAATAACTAAAGTTGTTCTCTAATATTTTTTTCCTACCCAACCACAAAAAAAAAAAAAAAACTAGTTTTTAGGAGCTAGTAGCCAGCTAGCTTTTTCTTCCTAAACTCAACCTTAGTGTGCCCATGGTGGTTTAGCGTCCCTATAGCTAGTCTACTTCCGCTAAAGGAGTTATACTTGCATAGGATGTCAATTGGACAGGTATAAAAAGGTACTTGATATGAATAAATTAGTTAAAATTTTGTTAAGAAATATCATAATAGGATTGAAACAGGTTTGGAATTGAAATTTAATACCTGTATAGGTTTGGGATTTTGCTGTAAAGTATCCTATTTGCGCTTAAAACTTGAACTAAACAATTGCACGTTCTTTCATAGTTTTAAAAGTCTTGGGTGTATGCGTGTGCAGACGTGCCAAAATCCAAAGATTCAAAAGATAAAACAAATCAAGTACAAAATCAGGCGAATTTACAAAGTATGGGATTTTCTTAGTTCCTAAAACTATCACCATTTATAATAAGAAACAAATAACACAAACAAAAATATGAGTTGTGAAAGAGAAGTAATTTAGATTGATAGGGTTGTAAATACCTTCATTCTAGCCTTCATTAATTCAAATCTTAAAGTTCCAAAGAGAAGAAAGATGAATGCAGGTAACAAAAACATACAGATCGCGTTTTTGTTGATAAGATTGAGAAGAAACTTTTCTAAGAACAATAAAAACTAAAAGCACAAGAAAAATAAAGTGCAAAGCAAACTAAATATGCAAAAAATAAGGTCTCGCAGGGAGAATGAGGTTAAAGAACCATTCTTCATGCTTCCTTAGTTTGTTTATATAGCAAGGGCTAGGTGGCCAATTTCCGTACTACTCCTCCACATTTTCCATTTTCACACGTTCTTGAATTTTAACGTCGTGTAGCGGATTTCTTGGGATCATGGCAGTTATTTCATTGTGTCGTTATGCTGATTGAAAAAATCAACCGATATATATCCTGTATGTCCTGTGTTTCCATAATTATTGGTCAATAGGCCGATATTCCTCTCGACTTCCATTTTTATTGAAGTTTCAATTATTTCTTATGGTCAGTCAATTGATTTCCCAACATCGGCCTTACCTTCACTATACTTGATCGATATATACTTTTACTGTTTTCATGTATCGATCCCTTCATGTATTAGCTTACAAGTTGATCGATATACTTTCAAATCTTTTGTAGTCTTTTCATTAAATGATCCTGCAGGTGGCAGTGCACGTGTCCTCCTATGATAGGATTTTTTGAGAACAAACAAACTCAATACTCATTTATGCTTATAGAGTACTTGATACCCGATACTTGTATGGTACTCACTGAGTACCTGTTTAATATAATATAATACGTACGTAATATTGGTTTAAAAGCCTAATGAATTCCAAAATGTGTTCAACTTGTTTAAATTTAAAGTAAATTCGGAACATGATACAATTATTATACATATATGTATTTGTTGACACCTTATTTTTGCCCAGTACTTTGTACATTTTTGAAATCTATTTTGACAAGCATATATCCTTGTAAATATTAAATACTATCTCCAAAATATTTTTCATAATTTTTCTTTAGTTTTAGACAAGGAAATTAGCTCAAATTCAGTGCTAAGAATTGTTGAGTAAAAAATGACCGTTATGTTCCCAGATTCAGAACAGAGTCAAATTGAGAGCCCGAATAGAATCAAAACTTTGTAAAAATTTATGAAGACATTCAAGGAGTGGAATTCAACATTTTTACATTAAAATTTTGATCAAACATAAGTTTCAAAGGTTAATTTGGTCTAAACGTCAATTTTGAAGACTGTCAGCATACCCATAAAGCAATATTAATCGGAGCAACCAAGCCAAGTTTGAAAAATGTAGAAGCTCTAAAATATTCAAGAACATGTGATGGAATTCAAATTTTGGTTTGGAATGCTCAAAAGGTGTTTTTGGAAGTTATTTCGGAATCAAAATGCTCAAAATAGTCATTACTAACAAAATTACAATGACTAAGCCACAAACATCATTGGGACCCTGAAATTAGGTTAGAAGACTTTGAAATTGCATAGAAATTTTGAGAACATATTCCTCAAGGTAAAGGTATAGTCAGATCAGGTTTGTTTGAATTTTTAGGATTCCTTCTAAAGTCTTGAATCAAAATTTTGTTAATTATTTGTCAATGTGTAGAGAGGCCTGCGAGTTATTCCAAGAGTATCTTTGGAATCCTTATACTTGATTTTAGTAGGTGGGGCTCTCCTGTGTATACCTGCAAAGGTTAAGGAGATGATTTCATACCCCTGATCCATTTCAGCCCGTTTTGGAGCAACATTTTTCAAATAAACATAACTTGACCTTAGAAAGTTTAAATTGAGTCCAGTTTTAACCTAATTGGTCTATATCGTTCCCAAAAAAACTTGGGAGATCCCAGAAGCTCCCAAAAATTGCACCAAAAAGGTCTTAGAATTGCCCAAACCTTTCAAGGTGAAACTTAAACTTTACAAAACATGGCCTGAGACAAGGCTCAGGCCAAATTGGCCATAAATTAAGCCTAGTAACCAAAAAGCTTGTAGGCATGCTTGGCAGGCCTTTTTACTTGTCTTAAATTATAGATTTGTCTTCCTGACTTGTTTTGCGATCATATTTGCCCATGATGCTAAGTAGACAAACTCACTTGTTCTATTGGACAAAAAGGACTACTAAATGGACCTAACAAAGATTTTTTCCCGTATTTTTAAGATTAAAATAAAAATTATTTTGTCAATGAAAGGTATCCGACTCATAACTGAAGTCCAGGTTCTACCCAATATATGATATTGACCGAATTAACCTAAGACGACATTAGAAAATTCTTCACAGCATACTACCATGTTATGATGCATATTTACATACAATATTATGTTTAAGTTTTGATAGTTGCCATGTCAAAATAATGTTAAAAATGTTAGAACACCAAAAGCAAGTAAACACACGCTCACAAGGGTGGAAATAGTTTTACAAATTAAATGCTTATCAATCCAAAGTATTTACCTGAGTGAGTAACACTCCAAATAATGTAAATAGTTTAGGATTGTTTACAGCTATTAATCTCTAAATCTAATTCTCTCGTAGAAATACTTGTGGAATGTACCTTGTGAATGTGTCAATATTGTGATAAGAATTGTCATTATACTTGAGCATTTACATAGCATTGAACCTCTGACCCATATTGCGTAGACTTGACTAAACATAGAGCTAGATTTAGAAACGAAACTCCTTACCAGACCAAATAAGCAAAGCTCCTTACCGGATCACACAGAGCGAAACTCGAGAGTGAAGCTCCTTACTCAACCTGATTAGACAGAGCAAGGCTTCTTACTAGATCAATTAGAGCTAGACTCAGGATAAAGTGCGAAGCACTGAATCCCATCCCTGCACGAGAGTACACCTTAAACAGTAAGGCTCCTTGGTTAGAGCAAAACTCTTTCCCTTGAGATCATGTGCTAAGCATTGACTTGACCTTAGGAGCGAAGCTCTTAATCAAAACCAGACGGAACTAAGCTCAGGAGCGAGGCTTATTGTCAAAACCACACCTGATAAGCTACACTTGGGAGCGAGGCTCCTTATCAGGATAAACCAGAATAAGCGAGGCTTATTTTAGGATTACGTGTTAAACACTATATCCGCCCATCATAGGATCAGATTCCGCGAGTGAAACTCTGTATAAAACGAGGCTCTTCATTAGGAATCATGTGCGACACACAAATTCACCACCCAGCTAGGCTTCCTGTAAAGTTATGTGCTCAACACTAACTTGTCACTTTCATATTCTGAGAAATCATAACTCAAACTAGCATACATGTAGTTTGGACCACCTTAGGTTTGAATTATGACGACCTGATCCTTTCTTGAGATACGTAGGTAGCTTGGGCACCTCGCCTGAGTCCAGTTACCACTATTATCACTACTATTATCACCACCATCACCACTATCACTTGGTCATTTAAGCCTCCCAAACATTTCATTTCATAACATCTAACCCTTTTTCAAATCTAGTTTTATTTTCCATAGACGCTGAACCGCACATAGAATTTTTGTAAAAGATTAGTCATTAAACTTGCGTTTAGAGTCCACCCAGCATATAGAATCCCCCTAGTAAACATTATTGCCAAATAGGCAAAAACATCACTACACTCACACTTGAACTATGATTGGCTTGATTCTTGACCAAGGTACATATGTAACCTAATCAGGTATAACCGTTTCACGTTCCATGCATCATATGCATTCAAAGTTTGTTTATTATGATATTAGTAAATCAAATATTATTTAATGAGATTATAATTATGAAGATTGGAAAGGGATTTTGGATATCTCAAGTAATCTAGGCGTATAAGTTTCTAAGCGTAATTGAACCCCCGGATCAAGTATCTCTAATTATACACTTCAAATTGGAGTCACTAAATGGGCCTTTTATCATACCTTTTTAAAATATAAAATAATAATATTTTAAAGTGATAAAATTCAAGTTTCTTGATATACCCATTTTATTAAAATATCAAGTGGCGACTTTTCAATTTATGACCGTTGGCCTTATTTTAAAACATAAAATCAATTTAAAACATTTTAGGCGATTTCAGATACACCAATCACAATAAAAACAAAAGACCTACACTCGCTTGGCACACGGATCTGGTCGCAACAGTATCCAACTTATTTTAGATAATTCCCTTGATGTTTGAGATAAGATTAACTTGCACTATTAATTTACAAAAACTTAAAGCTGTGAAAGTTATACTTATGTATAAGTTTCTTAGTATAATATTGTTCATAGGTTGTTGTTATAAGTAAAAAAATTTTTGAGTATTTATCTAAACTTTGCAAGTTAAATATTATTAATGTTTTTATTTTTTATTGCAAAATTAGTTATTTAATAGATTTGTCAAAATGAGTTCCATGTAATCTAACCACTTGTGCTTAATCGGGTTTCGCTGAGTTTGGGACAAGGGCGAGTTGGGTTTGAGATTCTAACTAAAAAAATAAACGAGTCTTTAACATCATGGTATATTTGCCTATTCATTTATCCCATGAGGCCAAACTCGAGGGGCTAGTGCAATATCAGTGGATGTACCCAATTGAACGGTAATATATTCCTTAACTTTACTTATAAGATTATATATTAAAGGCCATTATAAAATGTTTGACATGTAACCTATTTTTGTTTTATCTCTTTTATATTAAAGGTTTTTTTGGCACACTGAAAAAGTTTGTCACAAATCGAGCTCGTCCAGAAGGCTCAATTGCAAAGGCATATGTTGTAAAAGAATGTCTTGCCTTCTACTCAATGTATCTTAATGAGACTGAAGTTGTGTATGATAGAGAAGAACAAAATGTTGATGGTGGTGATCGTGGCCCTAGGTTGGCAATATTCACTCAAAGCGTCCATCCCATTCTACTTATCGACCTCTTGACATTTCTATTAAAGAACAGGAGATGGCTCATTGGTTTGTCTTTTATAACAGTTCTGAAATAGATCCATATTTAGAGTACATTTTCATATATACGTCTTTCTTATTTAAGAAATTAGCAATTAATTATAATTTTATTATGTAATTTCTTTATTTAAATAGAGAGCACAAACACGTTTAAGAAACTGAAAGTACAAGGAGCATCATGAAGAGGCATACGGTGTTGTTCCCTAATTGGTTTAAATACCAGTGCAAGATATAGTTGCAATATGTCATGTTCACATAATTAACCTCACATCAATTAATATGCACTACTTTTCATTATGTAGATGAATTACTTGAGATCTAAGGGGCCGTCAGAAGCCACTGATAAATTATGGTCATTAGCTAATGGCCCTAATCCAATAATAAGTCTATATTCAAGTTGCATATCTAATGGTGTTCAATTTCATACACAAGACTTGGAAAATCATCGAAGAAATCAAAATGGTGGGGTGATAGTTGAAGGAGACGATAAGGGGCAAACTCATAACTTTTATGGTTTTTGTGTAAAGTATGGGAAATGAGATATATGTTTGATCATCATGTGGTTTTGTTTCAGTGTGAATGGTTTAATACTGAAAGTAGTAAGACTATATGCATGGATGCATATTACACTGTCATAGATGCTGGAAGTTGATGGTGTAAAGATGACCCCTTTTTTTTACCAAATCAAGTGAAACAAGTTTTTTATCTCAATGATACAAAATTATGGGGCAATTGAAAAATTGTACAGCACATTGAACGACGTGGAATATGGAATATACCCGAAGTAATGAATGAGAAAATACATAATGATGAATTAGGTGATGTGTTCAACAAGATGAAACCACTGATATTCCGCCTATTATCACTGAAGATCAAATTGGATATGAGTTATGTAGAAATGATATTGAAGCTAAAATAATCTAAAACGACTTCAATAACACAGAGAGGCGAGCACATGATGAACCTTTTAGGCTTGATAATTCCATATGTGACGAGGACGAGAATTTTGTGGGAATGGAGCATAATGTTGACGAAGACGAGTTCCATTATGATTATGAGTCCGAGAGTGATTCTAAGTCTAGTAATGATGATGATGTGGAACCTTGATTACATTGTAAGTTGTTGTTTTTTTTTTCTTTTTTCAAGGTAAAATAGGATTGCACTCTACTGGGTAAATTTGTAAAATGTGGGAAAAGGTTGAATGAAACTTCCTTCTATTATTTGAAAAAATTTCTTACTATGTCTTATTTGTTTCATAATAATTATGATTTTGATTAAATAAGAGTGCTTACTAACATATTCTCTACATATAAAGTTGTATAGGTTGTCGATATGTCGGCTGGTAGGAGAGTAGGATCAAGTCGGTGGTCGACCACTGATGCTACGCATTCGACCGAGTCACCAAATACTGTTGATGGATCATTATCATTAGGATCACCTGTGACTGGAGAGGCAACTACATCGAAAAAATCACTTTGTGTTGGCAACAGTAATTTTGTTTTACAATCTTTTTAAAAATTTTATTGTTCAATTATATTTATTTGATTATTAATTATTTGGCATGATGACAGCTTCTCCAGTAAAATCACGTGCTCGTGGCACTACAAAGGGTAAAGGTGTGCAATGGGAAGTGGATAAAAATAAAAGAGAGAAGCTTCGAGTTAAAGTTTGCCTAGTAGCACGTACATTCGTTGGGAAAAATGCCACAAAGATTGTTAATTAACTCAGCATGCAAATCCGTCTTTCAACACCATTGCAGGTGTTAATACTTGGACCCAATTTGATAGGGGCAGTAAGGACGCCATCATTCAAAATGTGTTGGTAATGCATTATTTCAATTATGTATTTTTATTAAGTTTATATATATGTGTTTGTGGTTCTGATTAATGCCAATGATGTTACTTATGATATATTGGAACTAATGTTTGACATTAAGGACTTTCATGAGCAATATGTTTAAGAGGCCATCGAAAACAAATGTTACGCATTATATAAGGATTGGCGATTCTATTGCAAGAAAAAGTACTTGGAGTTGTTAAATGACCGAAAGGACCCTTATGTTAATGCCCTTGACCCTAGGAAGACAAAAGATTTAAAGCATATGATAGACATTGTATAGAGTTCTGATCAGCATTAGGTAATTAATAATCACCATTTTGAATTCTAAAAAACATTTGCCCAAGTACACGATTTACTAATTAAGTTATTTTTTAAGAAATGAGCAGTCCTAAGCAAAGAATAATCGTGCTCAATTGCCTTACAATCATACGACTGGATCCTAATCATTTCCAGCGAAATTATCCATTCAGGTAATATGTTAGTTTTTAAGTTATTTCTAATATTATATTTTTGCTTTTTAGTTTTAAATTTGCATTCTCTCACTGTTAGTTATTAAACAGGCTAAGAAAGTTGGAGATGAGAGTCTCCTATTTTCAACATTTTATTGATTACATCTATCCACAATGTCAGCAAAATTATGTATGTGCCGTATTTAATTTTTTACAATTGTGTTCTTTTATTCCATTTTCCATTAATATTATATGAATTGATTTTTATTTGTGTTAATCATGTACAGGACGAAATTGTTAAACGTGAGACTGAGGCAACGGAGTTAAGTGAGCCACACTATACACCATAGCAACTCTCTCAAATGGTGCTTGGAGAAAGATCTAGATATTTGCTCAAGTTTGGGAAAGGTCCAAAGCCATCCTCCTCAACAAGATCTTCAACAGCTTCTAAAGCATGTTACATTGAGATTGAAAAGCTTAAGGCACAAATTGAAGTACAAAATAAGCAGATGTGACAATATGAGGAAGATAGGAGAAATTATGAAGAGCAACAAAGAAAGATGAAAAAGGACAAGAGAAGAATGGAAGAGGATATAAGAAAGATGGAAGAGGATAGGAGGGCGAAGGATGAAGAGACACAAAAATAATTTCAACAAATATTTGCGATGATGCGAGATAAATTTCACAAGAATGATTCAGGGGGACACATCTACCTAATTTGGTAAGTAACTTTACTCTCTAGATGTCTATTTTTTTTCTAGGTTTGTGTATTATCCCCAAAAAAAATGAAAACAAATGTTTGAAGACTGTCAATTTAATTAAGCATTTCATACATAAATGTGCTTACTTCAAAGTCAAATAGAAAATTTTCATAATCACTAGTTATGGTGAATGGCTCATTTGCACAATTTTGCTTGTGATCCATTTGTCACTCAAGGTTTATCCCATAATGATGTCTAGAGCATTTCAATGAATGATTGTGTTTTTCCTATTCCTATTAAGTTAGAGAAAAGCACACATTCCTATTACTTACATCTTGCATGCATTTAATGTTTGGAATTTGAAGAAAAAATGATCTTTATAATTGTCTTGAAGCTATACACATTTATTAGACTCCTCTAAATGAAGCATAAGAAGTGTATAACTTATTCCAAATGTTCTCCAATTGCAAGAGATGGTGATTAGTTAATTCCTTAAGGAGATGGCTCAAAAGAAAACAATTCTTCCTCAGAGAGCAAAAAATCTAATGAACTATCTCCACGATTCCCATAAAAAAATCTTAGATTGGAGAGAGTTCAAAGCAGCTCTCTTTGCTCGAGGATTGATTTCTCTTATGTATTCAAGCAACGGTACTTCCTTTGGTTGATCTAATCATTTACTTTTGCTAGTTTATTTTTCCATATTTGGAACGATATTGTTTTTTCCTTGGTAGTATGTGAATTTTGAAGACACATGTTTTATTAATTTTAAGGTGTAGAATATTTAATTTGGAAGTGTTAATGGTATATAATTTGATGATTGATGTTTTGTTGGTTAGTTGATGGTGAATGGTTTGTATACAATGTTATAGGGAATTAAATTCTGCATAGAAATAAAAGTTCAGGAAACAAAAAAGTGTTGTAGAATTTTTTTTTTTTTTTTTTTTAGAGAATTACCAACTAATTGGTCGAGAAAAGTCAAGAAAGGCCGAGCATTACCGACCAATTCGTCAGGAAAAGTAAAGAATTACCGACCAACTAATTGGGGGAAGTTAAGGAAAGGTCAAGAATTACCGACCACTTAGTCAAGGAAAGATATGATATTTCTCACATTGAATATTTTTTTGCCGACCAGGTGGTCAAAAAATGTTCTTACATTTGTCGGCCAAGGAGTTTTAGTCACTAAAGGTTTGATATTTATTGACGAGTTAGTCAGTGAAGATTCGATAATGGCCAACCAAAATTTAGTCAAAAAATATTATAATTCAGCGACCAAATAATTTTTTGGTCATCAAAAATTTCCCCCACTAGCCTTCATCGACCAAATACCAATCAAATAAGTTTGGTTGGGAAAAGCTTTGCCAACTAAATTTTGCCCTTCAGCGACTAATTTTTTAGTTGGCAATTGTGTGATCTCTTGTAGTGATTTAAGCCTACATGGCCCTAATCTGCTCCTCCCATAGGTTAGCAGAAACATCTTTGACGCTGGTGGCCACCATCCTCGAAGTGTTTGGATGGCCACCAGCTACAATGTCAGCTTCTACCATTCTTTATCATCGCCTGGACTCTTCTGACAACCTATTGGGAACATCATTTTTCCCAACGATGCCAGCTCTATGGACTGCTTGGCCTGCAGCAAAGCCAGCTCTAGCCCTGACTGGGATTTCTCCATTTCCTCCTCCATTGATTTCCATGGCCCCAACGTTATGGGCTCCATTCGTTGGTGGATACATTGTGGGTGAAACCACAGCAGGGGGTGCATTTAGTCACTGGAGCCATGCCTAGTTTTGGGCCACCAGAGTTTGCATGACAGCTATCATCTCATTCGTTTACCTCTCAATTGCACTGATTCACTTATTGTTTTGGTTCTCCATTGTTCCCGCAATTAGTAAGGGTGGTTAAGTGTTGATACTGAACCTAGTTTGAACCATAAAAATCTTGACAAAAGCCGATTCTCGCAGATGGTTCCAACTGATAACATAATAATCCGAGAGTGCTTCAGATGATCTAAGCCTGGGTCCAGAAAGTTATCTAAAACACCAGTGCGATGCCTATCAAAGAGTATGCGTACCATATACTTAAGATGATGGTGTATCTATAGAGTTGTAAGATCTGCATAGGTATGATGCATTTGAGCTTCACATAATTATGATTTCTTTCCAATCATATTGTGCCACGTGTATTTATAGATCCCAAGATGATTTCTATAATTAGTTATCAAAACTATTCTACGACAAACAATACTCTAACAGGCGAGAATCACATAATATATCAAAATACAGTTATGCATAACATTGTGACCTAAGGGATTTTGTATTTAATACATTGATTGGTTAGCCCAACCGAGGTTGATAATGGTCGGTCGGGCAAATTGGGTTCTGGTCACTCGGGCACCCATGATCGGTCGGGTGCACCCTATCACCATCTTAATATTTATTGACATAATTAATTTATCACATTTTACAATTTGTAGAAATAATATAAAATAAAGAAAAATGTTCTTTATGTAGAATTAGGTAAAGAATGAGAAGAAGCAAAAACATTATATACGTCATTCTTAATTTTATAAAGTTTAGGATAAAAAATAAAAAATAAGAAAAATTTGAAGATAAAATATCAAAAATTATTGGTGCCATCTTAGATTGGCTAATAATGACTAGTACACATTGGTGTGAAACGGATACACTAAATTATTATTTTTGGTTTAGGACAGTTACTAACTGATATAGTATGAGATTAACAACTATAAGATAACTTGTGAATTTTTTTTTTTTTTTTTTTTTGGGTTCAAATTTGACCCCCAAAACAAACTTTGACATTAGACAAAAATAAATAAATAAATAAATAAAATCATAACTTTATATACCATCTGATCTGAAGTTATTTTTGAAATTCAGGTCTGTGAATTTAAATCTTATCTATTGAAAAGAAATATAGCAACGTGTGTACCCTAGTCTGTTATGTCAACGTCTCCCTTTTCAAAATTGTTTCGGAATCTGAATTTTTGAATTGACTAAATTTATTCTTTTATATTTTTATTTATATTTAACTATACAAAATAAATATATTAAATGAATAATTAAATAATAATAGTTTCTCAGTCCCCACCCCTTTTCCTCAAACCCTAATCTTATAATGAAATGACGATTTTACCTTCAACCTAATGGCTGCAATTAACAGGTAGTAGATGGAAGGACTATATTGCTGCTTGATCGAAAGTGCGGGGATTTGACTAGCACAATTGGAACTAATAGGATCAAAGTAAGATCAAGAGTAAAATGTAAGAGTGGTTTTTGTACTTTACCCTAATAATAGAAGTTAATATTTTAGAAAGGGTGATGATAATACCAGAGCAACATTTGTTAATGTCAAAGCATATTTAATGTTATTTTTATATGTTGATAATTTTACCCCTATTTGCAATGCATTTGGAGTGACAAAAAGTGAGATAAATTGTGGATTCATAATTTGTGCAGTAAGATAAAAAATAAATAACTTTTAAAGTTTTTCAATAATTTTCACCGTTTTTCAAAAATTTTTTGTCACTCTAAATAGAACCTTGGTTATACGGGGAATTTAAGGTGATATTTATTATCAATTAAATGAACTAACTTTTAAATTAGTATTTATTTTCCTCTCTCAACTTTCTCACAAAACTAGACCACTTAATTTTTTTATTTTTATTTTTCAAAAAATATTAATATAATAATAGCAATCAAAATGCAAAGGCATGAGTAATTTAAATATTCTAAAATTTAAATTTTATAGATTTTTTTTTTAGTCATACAATTAGCATTAATAATAAATTTTACTTATTGATTTACTAATTAACAGAATTTAGATAATTAATTTTAAAATTTAAATTTTTTATATTTACATTTTAGTCTTGAAATTTTGATGTAATAAATTTCACTAATTAATTTACTAATTAACAGAGTAATTTGGATAATTAATTCTAAAATTAAATTTTATATATTTATCTTTAGTTATGAAATTAATAAAAATTTTATTAAATAACAAAAACATTAGTTATTAGTAAAAATTTTACTAATTATTAGAAACATTAATTTAGACAACTAACTCTAAAATTTAAAATTTTTATTTTATAAAAATTAATTTAATTTAAATTTTATATATTTATCTTTTTGTCATGATATGTAATTTAGTAAAACTTTTACTAATTAGCAAAAACATTAGTTTAGATAATTAACTTTAAAATTTAAAATTTTTATATTTATCTTTTGATCATGAAAATTAATTGAATCTAAGATTTTAATGGACTAATTATCCAAACTAATGTCTCTGTTATTTAATAAAATTTTTATTAGATTAAATTTCATGACTAAAAGGTAAATATATAAAATTTAATTTTAAAAGTAATTATACAAACTACTCAAGCTTCCGTTAATTAGCAAATCAATTATAAAATTTATTATATCAAAGTTTTAAGACTAATATATAAAAAATTTAAATTTTAAAATTAATTATCCAAACTCTGTTAATTACTAAATTAATAAGTAAACTTTATTATTAAAACAATTTTTATGATTAAAAAATAAATTTTTAAAACTAAAATTTTAAAATTAATTACTCAAATTACTCATGCCTTTACATTTTTGATTACTATTATTACATTGATATTTTTAAAAAACAAAAATTAAAAAAAAAAGAATAAGGTCTAGTTTTGTGAGAAAACAGAGAGAGAAATAAATACTTATTTAAAAGTTAGTTCATTTAATAGATAATAAATATTATCTTAATTCCTCATATAACTAAATAAGGGTAGCATTGTCAACATGTAAAAAAAAAACTATTCTCCCATTAATTCAAATTTCTTTCTTAATTAGCAAAAAAAAAAAAAAAAAAATTGGAAAAAGAGCATTAAATATGCTATGCCATTATCAAAGATTGCTCTAACAGTATTATCACCCTTTTAGAAGATAATAAAAAAAATATAATTTTGTCTTTAACTCATACCTAAAATTTGTAGGAAAAGAAACATAGGGAGATTGAGAGACTGGTTGGTAACATAAAAATTTACTAACTTCATGTTGAATTTGGTCAGTGTTGATTGTTTGATAATTTAGAAAAATTTGTAAAAGTTAGAGAAATTTAATAAAAATTAGAGAAAGTTGGAAAAAATTGAAGAAAATTATTAAAAATTATTATTATTGTAAAAGTTTATTTACCAAACGCAATTTGATAATATGCTCAAGAAGTCGTAGAATTATATTTAATGACTTCAAAAAGTTTAGTTAATTTTTTAATGAAAGGCTCATAAATGTTTTTTAATTATTGAGTTAAATTAATAATTGAGATGATTGATTTTATTGTCTAAAAATTAATTTGCGACGTAAAAAAAAAATAAAAGAAAAGAAAAATATAATGAGAGGGCGAGGGAGAGGGAGAGAGAGAGAGAGAGTCTTATCCTCGCAGAGTTTTTGACCAACAAATCTTGCTTAGTTTGTACAGGAATAGATAGAAACCCACCCACCAAAAGGAAAAATTAGAGCAGCAATGGTATAACTTGACTATTTGCCAATACTCTCTAGCATAATTGGTCAATTTTGTTTTGGCCAGATGAATACGTTAGTCATTAGAAAGGTCGTGATAGTAAAAAATATATTCGATATCATCCATCCAATCAAAAAACTCAAGAGGATTGATAGTGCCTGTCACGCCCCAAATTTCCCACAAACCTGAGAGCATGAACAAATAACCATAAATCACGAAAACCATCGATCTGAAACAATTAGAACCAAACATGTTTAACAATAATGAACTAAAAACCTCCAAACTTTGATGTAAAATAAAATCCATCGTAGTCCCCGGACCGAGACTTATACATTAACTAATTTAACAAGAAAAACAAATAAAGTAAGTAATTGTACACTTCTCTTTCTAAAATATAATTAATAAACTACTCTGACATTCCACTCCATCTAACTGGTTCCATCATGATCATCATCCAGCTCAATATTTGCACCTGCATCTAAAGTTGTAGGGGCTGAACACAATATAAAAATCCACTGGTGCTTGAAGAAAAATAAAAATTAAATAAATCATCACAGTATCCTAACATAAATCTCTAACGTATCATGCCAATGTACATCACATATCAAAAATATTTAAATTTAAATATTTTGAACATCAAATAAAATAAAATAAATTATTTTAACAACGTCATGTTCTCCACTATTGGGTTAAGTACCGCTACCTGGTCAACCTATACCTTAGCCATAGGATACCAAAAATATCAACTCGTCAATTGCTTTGTAGATTACTAGCCTACTGGACATGATACCCAACCTAGCACGAGTTCCTAATCTTTTACAAGTGGAGCTTTTAGCACTAATTTTTTTATCTCGATACCTCTCTTAACCTAAAACCAAAATCCTAAAATCAATGAATTAATAATTATTTATTCATTCAAATCCAAATCATTTTTTAAAAATATTTCTTTTTTTTTATTCAAAGTTCCATAATAAAACACAAATTTTAAAAGTTAAAATTTTTGTACCAACTTAATTTTAATTCCTCAAAATTAAAATTAATTTATACCTACTTTTTCAATCTGTAAGATAACCACAATCATACAATTAATCACGCAACAATAAATCAAATAATCACAAAAATTTATCAAATTAAACTGCAAATAATAAATTTAATTTTTATTTAACTTCACCCTCTACCTCAAATTAAATCTGAAAACTATTGCAAAAAGAAATGAAGACTGCCGAACGTGGAATTGTCGCCTTCCAGCCACTATTTTTATTTTTTATTTTTTTGGTAAGTAAGCATTGCATTTGAATTAAGAGAGAAAAATGTATAAATCTAAAGGGCAGACCCTCATAATTACAAAAGAATACTATACAAAAGAAGGGTTCCCTCAGTTTTTATATATTATAGAGTTTGCATTAGTAGGCTTGAGCTTAACAACTTGGAAGGCTTTGGTGCAAACTTCATGTTTTATCTTTTCAAGCACTCCCCTTGGTGAAGTTGCTATTCCCTTGAATGCTCTGGCAGTTCTCTCCATCCAAAGATTGTAGGTCATTGAGGACCAAGTTAATTTGTTGATGATGTTCATGAAGCATTTTCTACTGTACTTCCCCACAACCCATTCAACTTCACGCCTCCAACTTCGCTTGGATCTTGATACTAAGCATAGTCTGTTCACTTTAAGCCACACTGCTTGTGAAAATGGTCAATCAAAGAAGAGGCAATCCACTTTTTCGTTAGCTTGCTTACAAAATTCACAACTTGCACCATCAACTAGACCCCAGCGAGATAATTTATCTTTAGTATTGAGTTTTTCCTTTATGGCCATCCAAAGAACAAAGTTATACCTCAGGATGTTATGTGGATACCATATTAACTTGTGCCATGTTACTTTGGGGTGCTGTGCTCTGATTGCATTCCAAGTGGAGGCCAAAGAGTAGGTTTTGGTTTTGGAAAGCAGCCCAACAAAGTTATCTGAACCAACATTTGTTGGAGGCTGGCCAATCAAACAAACAACTTATTGTAATTCCTAAGTTGTTGGAAAAGTCCACGCCCAATTACCATTTCTAAGGACATAGAAGACTTTGAAGTTAAGAGGGAGACCTGCATCATAAGCTATTCTTGACCCATACTTAGGAATGAAAGGTCCAAGTGGATGCCAATTATCATACCAAAGTGAGATTGTTTCCCCATTTCCAACCGTGAACTTAGAGATTTTTATAGCAACCTCTCTGCTTAAGAAGCTTATGCCATTTCCGTGAACAATCATTTGGCACTTTGGTTTGCCATAAACTTTTTCCTTTAAGGAGATATTTTTTGCACTATGAAGCCCAAAGGGAGTTTTTGTTGGAGCATAGTGTCCATAAGTGCCTTAGCATTGCCACTTTGTTCCAATCCACTAGTTTACGGATTCCAAGTCCACCTTCTTTTAATGGCCGACAAACATCATCCCATGCAACATTGCTTCCATGTTTTTTAAGCTCTATACCTGACCATAAAAATCTTTTTAATAGCCGCTCAATAGAATTGCGTACCTTCTTTGGGAATATAAAGTGTAAGCTTCAGTAAACCTGAATACCAAACAACACTAATTTAATTAGCACTAGCCTCCCTGCATAAGATAGTGCTTAGGTAGCCTAGCTTTTAACTCTTGCTAGCATCTTATCAATTAATGGTAAGCACTCTCAATGTTTGGGCTTGGTGGAAATTAAGGGAACACCGAGGTATTTAACAGGTAGAGACCCCAGTTGAAATCCTAGAATGGAACACAAATGTACCTTCATCTACTCCTGGAGTCCAGCTATATATACCTTACTCTTAAAGTTGTTGGGGAGGAGGCCAGAGAATTTATGAAACTCCATGAGGGCTTTTCTAATAATAAGAAAGGAACTTTCATCTGGCTTACATAGAATGAAGAGGTCATTAGCAAAGGATAAATGGGTGATATTCAACTGTTTACATTTTGGATGATATGAGAAACTTCCATTGTTCACATGCTGCTTTAGTAGATGAGAGAAGAATTCCATAACTAGAATGAAGAGATAAGGAGAGATGAGATCACCTTATCACAGCCCTCTATCTCCTGGAAAGTAGCTAACTAAGGAGCCATTCAGTGAAATTGAGAATTGGGGAGTGGTGATGCAAGATTTGATCCAATTACATAGCTTAGTAGGCATATTAAGAGCAACAAGAATTTTTAACACCAAACTCCATGAAACCGAGTCAAATGCCTTCATTAAATCTATTTTGAGAGCACATCTGGGTATGACACCAGCCCTGTGGTAGATCCTCACAAGCTCTTACATTAGTAAAATCTGATTTGATATTATTCTACCTGCCATGAAAGCTATCTGTGTTTTTTTTTTTTTTTTTGATAGTTAAAGCTATCTGTGTTGGGCCAATGATGTGGTGGAAAACTATTTTTAAGTCTATTGGCAATAATATTTGAAATGCATTTATATATTGTAGTGTAGCATGAGATTGGTTTGTATTCATTCATGGTGCTTGGATTAGGGACTTTGTGTATGAAGGCAATGGCTGTAGCATTGACTTCATTTAGCATACATGCCAAATGAAAGAAATCTTTTATTGTTGCTATGAAATTAGCTCCCACTATGCTCCAAGTTTGCTTGAAAAGGAAAGGAATGTAACCATCAGGTCCTGATGCTTTGTTGTTAGGAAGAGAAAATAAAGTCTCTTTGATTTCCATTTCTAAAACCGGAGCTGCTAGCATATCCAAATCAGATTAATGGATGGAAGCATTCACAATTCCTGTCACTTGTTCCATGTCTGCTGTGTTGGTTATGGGAGTGCCAAGCAATGCTTTGTAGTGCTTTATAATAACATTCTTAACTTCTTCATACTCCTCAATTCTCCTACCAGCTCAGTCATTAATAGAGATAATCTTGTTGCGTGAGCAATGAGCTTTGACTTTCTTATAAAAATATAAAGTATTCTAATCACCCAGTTTAATTAAATTGTCCCTTGCCTTTTGCTTGTAGAAAGATTCTTCAGCTAGAGCCAAATGGGAGTAATTAGCTAGTGCATTCTTTTCTTCTTCAAGTAAGTTGGCATCATCAGGAGCTTGCTACAATTTGACTTGGATTGACAATAGTCTTTTCTTTGCCTGGATTACCTTCTTTGGGCGTTCACCATACCAGTCTTTGTTGAAGGATCTTAACTCAGCTTTTAAAGCTTTTAGCTTTGCACAAAGTTTGAACATTGGGTGCCTTTAAACTGTATAGTCCAACACTTCCCAACAATCGCCTTAAATTCACTGTCTGTAGAATTAAAATGGTTTCCTTCCTCGACTAAAGTGTTGCTTGATATTCACTAGAGTTGGGCTATGATCAAAAATACCTTGAGGCAAGAAAATTGCTTCAGACTCCGTGTAGTTATCTAGCCATACATCATTTACAAAAACTCGGTCTAGCTTGCTTGTAATTTTTTTTTTTTTTTATTGGTAACTAGCTTGCTTGTAATTGCTTGACTAGCTTTTTTTTTTTTTTGTTACTCCAAGTGTAGAAGCATCCCGAGTATCTTAACTCAAAAGCAGTAGTGTCTTCAAGGCAATTCCTCAGGTCTTTAGTAGCTTGATTATCAACTGGTGCGCCGTCTTTCTTTTCACTACTCTCTTTTATAGCATTGAAATCACCAATCATAACCCAAGGGAAGTTGTTGTTCAGCATGTGGCATTTCTCAATAAGTAATTTCCATAGGTCTTTCCTTGCTGAGCTCAGATTATCAGCATAAATGAAGAAGGTCTGAAATTTGATAGAGCATACTTCATGTTTCACTCCAGCTACTGTTTGCCTCTCTCTCTTTTTCATTTTTTTCTCATAGTGCACAACCCTTGGTGTATATATATACTGACATACATGTTTAAGTTGCATATGAATTCTAAAGAAATAAGAATGTCGACACTATTTTATCACCCATAACACAAACTAGCAGCCTTAAATATATGATATTGATTAATATATATATATATATATTATATGTAGCGGGTGTGTGTATATATATACACGTAAATATATTATCAGTTTGTTGTTTAAATAGTTCAAATATAAAAAAAATACTTAATTCACATTATCCAATCTATATCCCAAACTAAATTAGATTGTACATTAGAAACTAGATAGAATTAGAATTTCAACTTGTACTTTTTAATTTATCATACATTAATCCAATTGGCTACAGTAAATATATAATATTATTATTTAATAAACATATATATATGAATATATATACAAATAGCACCATGAACTTCATAAAAAATTATATTTCATTAAATTAATAATTTATGAAAATTAAACCACAATTTTGTAATTCTCAAAAATATTTAAATATTAAAAGAAAAATTCTCACACAATTTGTTCATCCACAATAAAAATTGAATTTAATTTATGTCTCAAAAATTTAAATCAATAAAAATTTTATTTTTACCAAATTAAATATTAATTAAAAATAACCAAAGTATTAAAATTCTGGATCATCAAAGTGCCACTAAAACAAGGAGAATCTTTGACATAAATTTTACGAATAGAACGAAGTCCTATCTTATTACTCTAATTTGACTAATTTTCGAAATTCATGGTAAAAGGATAGAAGCAATTTTTCCTAAATGCTGATGTTAAAGAAAATTGAAAAAGAGAGTAATAAAAATATAAAATACTAATATGCTTAGAATAAGAATGACGAATTTAATAAATGAAATTCAACAAATAATTTAGACAAGCAATAGGTGATTTTTTTTTTTTTAAGCTAGGCAACGATTAACTAATTCAAAGGGAATTAGGAATTAGGATAAATGAAACAAAAGCGTAAGGTTTAAGTTCAAATTAATGCAATTCACACTATCATATGATATAAGCATTCATCATAATTAATACTGAAAGAATTATACCTTAGTCCAATCCTTTGCTCCAAACTATGTGAAATGCCAACTTTTGAAATTATAAAATTCATTTTTTTTTAAACTAGAACACTGCTGGGCCGTCAAAGAACTACCAAAAATTTGTCGGAAGGTTGCTGGAAAAGTCGTTAGCCGATCACTGAAAAAGTCACCGGAGATTGTTGTGGTCACTAATGAGTTCGCCAGAGGGAGGCGATACTAGTGATGGGGTTCGTCATAATTGAATACAGTCAGAAATGGCTGAAAATGCACTCAAAGGTCTTGAGGACAAAAGGGGCATGTGTGGCTACAGCTGCTCTTGCTATTTGGCAAGCTAGTGTCGTCGGTGGTTGGAGGTTATGCAGCAGTGGTTCAACAGTATTGGAGGTTGCACAATGATGGTTCGACAGTGATAGTTTAACAGTTGCCGATGATTCGATCTAAGGTTCACTCCAATAGATCAGGTGTGCTACTTCGATCACCGCAACTTGACTTTCAATCATGAATAAGATAATAGAGATCAAAATTTGCTCTGATACCAAAATTGATGTAGAATAAAAAAAACTTAGCAAATAAATGAAGAAGAAGAGAATATTAGAAAAAGAAGAAGAAAAGAAAAAAACAGCTATAAGGGAGAAGAATAAGAAGAAGAAGAAGAAGCAATCGTAAGGAAGAAAGAAAATCAATGTATTCAACATAAAATCAATGTATTCAACATTCATTCAACAATCATTTTGTTAACACTAATTAAGGTTTAAATAATAAACTTCTAAAGTCCATGGGATGAAACACAAAAACTCCTAATAAAATAAACTCAATACTAATAAGACTTAAAACAAATAGGTTCAAATAACCTCCAATAAAATAAACTTAATGTTAATAAAACTCAAAATAAATGGGTCCAAATAATAGATAAAATAATAATAGAAGAAAATAAATCTATAAACTGATATCTTCATAAAATGGTAATTAAATTATGTTAAAGCCATGTTGTATAGTCTAACTCTCTTACTAAATATGCCAATTACTAAATTAAGTAAATAATTGCACATATTTAAAATGACTATTCCAAATGAATTATAAAGAACCTCACACATAAATAAAATTTAAAAATCAAGTAAAATAAGAAAATTTATTAACTAACAAAAGAAAATTCTCAAGACCTACAAGGGTAATGACAGTTAGTGAAAAAGATGGTATTACCCAGTCCCGTTATTTTGAAGTAGATAATTTTTACCCGTCTGTAATTTATCTTATTTTGAAGCTTTTTCTATAAATTGTTTTTTAGTAAATGTAAAAAACCTACCTAAAAATAATTAAAAATAAAAAATTATATAAAACAAAAAAAATGAATGAGTCTATTGTCACTCTACAAATAGATTCTTACACTCTACTTTATTTTTTCACTAAATAAAATTACATAATTATCCTCACTCTTCTAATAAGATACTTTGTATAATTTAATACCATAAATATCCTTAAACAAAAATTCAACTTAAAAAGTAAAGTGAAATACAAAAATCTAATTTATAAAGTACAATTAAAAGTCAAAACTTAAAAATAAATAAAACAACCCTTAATAATAACATATAAACCTCACATACAATTATAAAGATGTTAACTTATCAATTTTGATGCAAAAAAAATTCTAAACAACTACTTGCTTTGAAAAAATTATCGACAACTCAATTTTAACTTTTAGGAATATAGATTCTCGATTTTATTAGAGAATAATTTATTTTTACCTTTTAGTTTGACATACATTTGATTTTATTATCTTCATTTTAAAGATATTTTAAAATCACCTTTTTATTTTATTTTTGCCACGTCTTTATAAATATTATAACTGATACTTCAAACTTCCCATCTTTATTTCATTTTATGTATTTTAAAATTTATTGTATTGTTATTCTCTTTTTTCTTTACAAAAAAAAATAAAAATAAAAAACAATATAATTCATTTGATACACTCGAAAAGTATTTACATAATTATTTCAAGTATATATAGTAAACTGTAGTTGATCGAATATCTCCTACATTCAATTTTATTTTTATTCTTTATATCCATTATAATCTTTATATGATAGCAACGTATTTTTTATTTTTATTTTGGAAAAAAATAAAGAGTAATTAATGAAATTTAAATTAAATATAAACTCACTGCACATTTACTTCTTACACATTTAAATTAAAAAATAATATTAAAAATAAAATTTAAAAATAATTTGTTCGAACAGAGCCTAAAAGCAATATGGTTATCAAAAGCTCAAACAGTACCTAAAAGCTTGCCAATGGCCAGCATATATTTGTTATCATAATTTGTATTTGAACGAGGGGAATGTAATTTCTAATATTTCAAAAAGTAAAATGATTTATGTAATTTGTGTTAAATTTTATAAATTAACAAATTTTATTCTTCATTTGTTTTAATGTAAAATACTTTAAAAACAAATACTCATATTTTTTTAAAATAGGAATAGAAGTGTTTTTTTTTCAAAAAAAAAAATATTTTATATTGAGATTTCATTTGTTTCAACATAAAATATTTTTAGAAAAAAACACATTTACTCTTTTTCCTTAGATAAACATTTAAAAAAAAATATGAGTAAATTTATTTTTTTCTAAAAACATATTATATTAAAGCAAACGAAACCTTAGTTGAAATAAAATTGGCTAAGTTTATATGAATTTTGAGATGCATAAACCAATAGAAGAATTTTATTTGAATTATCTCACGATCTAACTTTTTAATATCCCTAGTTACATTTTTCTCCATATCTCAAAACAACAATGAACGATAATTTGGCTTTTAAGTAATGTTAATGATGAAATAAATTAAATTTTTTTAATGTTGATGATAGAATTAGGGTCCATTTGGGAAGAGTGGCTACTTCAATAGTAGTTGGATTTTTTTATCCTCTTATATTTTAATCTTTTGTTAAACTTTTAAGGGTAAAAATGTAAATTTAACCAAAAATAAGTTAGCCACCTAAAAAAAAGTTACTTTTTTTTTTCCTTCCCAAACATAAAATTAGCTAACTTTTTTTTAACTAGCTACCAGCTATTAGCCATTAGCTACTAGTTATTAGCCACTAGTCACTTTTTTTTTCCTATCCAAACACAAAAGTAATTATTTTTTTTAGTTAACTACTAGTCATTAACCATTAACCAATGTTAATTGTTCACAAACGGAGCCTTGCAGTTTCTTTTAAATATTTTCAAAACATGAATTAGTTGGTGATACTTGGAGATTCATATGAATCATATCAAGACTGATTCTATTGTACTATGAGTAGATTGCTTGTTGATTGAACATCTAATTACCAATTCTACATGGATTTATCAGACCCGACTACGGTCGTATAAAGTAGAAATAAAAAAATTTTTTTTTCTTAAGTAAGTAGAAATAAATGGTTACCAAAAGTTGTTGCTACCCAAGCGGGGATAGCTCAGTTGGGAGAGCGTCAGACTGAAGATCTGAAGGTCGCGTGTTCGATCCACGCTCACCGCATTCATCTAGCAATTTTTAAATTATATTGTAGTTTAAAATTTTTTAAGCCTATTTCGATTGGGGGGTGGAAAGGAGGTTGTGAATCTTGTGATTAGAATGACGATTTAGAGAGAGAGAGGGGGGTAAAAGAAAAATAAGTAAGAAGAAATGAAAAGGAAATATAAAGTTTTAAATATTTGGAGTTTAGATTTTTTTTAGTTTAAAATTTTTTAAGCCTATTTCGTTTGGGGGTGAAAGAAAGGTTGTGATTAGAATGACGATTTAGAGAGAGAGAAAGAAAGAGAGAAGTAAAAGAAAAATAAGTAAGAAAAAGTGAAAAGGAAATATAAAATCTTAAATATTAGGAGTATGCAATGGGTAAGATTGGACTTGACATATTATTTTTTGAAAATCTTTCTATCCAACCTTTTATTAAGGAAAAAAAATTAGGTTAATGGCAAACAAGTATAGTTGTCAACCCATTAATTTTTTAATATTTTATTATTATTTTTATAAAAATATTTTTTAAAATATAATTTATATTATATATTTCTTTATTATTTTTTAAATATTTTAATTTTTTTAAAAGTATTGAAAAAACACCCATTAACTTCTTAGTAGGGAGCTCAAGGGCTAATGGGTCGAGTGATTGCATACTCCTAAGAAATATATCTTTTTATTTAAAAGGATAAAAAACATAACAAAATAAAATGCTTTCATCAATCAATCACTTTTCTAATTTAGTAACTTCTAAATTTTAAAATCTCATTTTTTTCTTTCATTTTTCATCACAAACCAAACATAAAAAGTGAGGTTGAATCTCTATTAATTTCTTTTTTTTTTCCTGACAAAATTTTAATCCAAACAATCATGTGTTGAGCTTGACGAAAAATAGATGGGGCAAAGAGCTGTTGATTTTCAAATTGTTGTGGGAAAAGGATATTGGAATTGTTCTGGTTCGCAATGTGCTACATCTTGCTTATACTATTCTTCACACTTTCTTATCGAAACAAAAGGTCATCATCATCAACATCCTAATGGTTTAGGTATATACATAATTATATGCACACGCTCTCGATTGTGATGCTCATACTCAAGGGTGGAGTCACGTTAGATATAAAGGGGTTAATCTTGAAGGTAGAATTATTAAATCTTATTACAAAATTAATATTAACTGAAAATTTTTAACATAAAGGAGACACTAAGGATTGAACTCATGCATTTTTTAGCAATAATGTGCATACTCCAACTGCACAATTAAATTGTTTAATATTAGTAAATAAAATACATATCGATAATAAATTCTTTAAATGATAAAATATAATACATATATAGATGTATATATATTTTTGTAATAGAGAGCGTACCAAGTAAATCTTCAACTGTTATTCAGAGATCTCGGTTAAACTAATAAATCATGAAAAGTATATTTATTGTTTTATTATCCCATTTGATTATAATAATTTTGTCTCTCTCTAGTAGGCCATATCACTTCTGTCCCACTATCAACCCTAATGCAACTCACCACCCTTTTATCAGGTGTCTTATGCCTCCTTAATGGTTTGTTTTTACTCGTATCTATATTTATATCAATTTATCTTCAACATTATTGCTTTAAGTTTGGAATTTTAGTATCAAAATATGATGAATTTTTTGTTTTTTAGGTTGTTTAATATACATGATGTTTTACTTTTAGCTTTATTATTATTATTTGTCTCTTAAATACACATTTACATGAGGTAGATTTTATTTTATTCTTGAGTTTTTTTACAAAATCCTACTTATTTAAGAAAATGGGTTTTATTTTGTAACAATTAAGAACTTGACTTTTTAAATAATTATAATCTCTCTCTCAATAATTATTTTTCCCATATATTTTCCCATTAACAATCTATTTTTTAGGAGCAAAATGGTTACTATGAAGGCATTGTAAGTAATTAAAAATTCAAACTTTTAATTATTATCAAAAATATATAATACCCCCTAAAGTGAAATTTCGAGTAAAACTAAAGTTTAAGGACTTTATTTCAAACCAAAATACCATAAAACTCTATAGAAATATTCAAAACGTGCCTAAGATAGAGACTAGGGAGCCAAATGGACAAACTCTTATCTTAAGGGTTGTCTCAATTTATAAGCCAAAAATAATTTTTACAAATATATTAAGAGTTAGAGAAGGACTGAAGAGGATCGAGACCCTCATTTTAACTTAGAATGGCATGAAACCTCAAAGGAGCTTCTAAGACATGTAGGAAATCAAAACCAGTGAGCGAAATTAGCCAAATTGCCACCTTAAGGGTTTAGCTCAGCCTGTATATAAAAAATTGCTTCTACAAGCATAACAAGAGCAAGAGAAGGGCTGAAAAAGATCAGGACTATCATTTCAACTCATATTGACTTGAAAATTCATAAGAGTATGTTTAAATAGTCAGATTGATGTTCTAGGCAATGCGTTAATTTGTGTGCCTAAAATTGCAATACCAACACAAATACCATGGAAAAGTCTTGGACAATAATTTGATGGCACCATTAGATTCCTTGCATGCCAAGATAGCAACCTAATTTATCCTAGTTTATTTCAAGGTATTAATTAAAGAAATCCCAATCCACCTCAATTATTTGGCCCATTTGCACAAATTTATTTTTAAAGTGCTATAACATGACCTTCAAGATTCATTTTTTGACCTATTTTTTTGAGTAACTGAAAAATCCTAATTTCACCCTAAAAAGCATCCAATACTTGTCAATGGCTGCTCTCCAAATTAGATGTGGTTATTTCTCAAGTGCAAGAGGTCAATTAAAGTTTTATCTAAGTGAGTACTGAGGTTATCTCTACAGGAGCACACTTAATAATATCAAAGGGCTAGTGACTAGGTGTTTTTTTTTTTTTTTTTGGGTAATTAACTAGTGACTAGGTGTTGAAAAACTTAATTTGGAGATCTCTTGCAAAGAATTAGAAAATAAAACAGAAAAATCTTTTTTTTTGTGATTTTGGAAAGAGTTTTGAAGATTAAGTTGCTAATTAGAATTAAAACTAATTAAAGCTCAAACACTAATATTGAATTTGGCTTAAAACTTAACTTTGAGAAATAAAAACCTTCACCCTCATCTATTCCCATAGTGAAATAATAGAGGTTGTTTTGAATGTGTTTGTAACTCAACCTAACATCCACAACTGTGGTGTTAGGTTGGAAAATATAACTTTAGAACCCTTTCATAGAGAAATCGCAATAATTAGGGTTTTGAAATCAATTTTGAATTTACCGGGACTTTGAATCAAACACTTGGTATGTTACGAGTGTACGAGTGTCAACTCGTAACCAAGGCTCAATTATAACATGAGTGATTCGGTTTCATAAGCTAACCTAACTATTACAAGCTCTACAAACTCATCAAAATATGTTTTTCATTTCAAGTCCATTACATTCAATCCAACTAACTATTATTCACTACGTTCCTAGATTGAGACCACTCTGTTACACTAAGATTAAACTAGGGAAAGATAGAATTGAAAACTTAGGAACTAATAGGAGTAAAGAGAAGAACAAAATGAAAATGAAGTTGATATTTAGAATCAAAACTTATAAAGTCACTTGAACCCTAGGAGAGAGAAATGTACAATTGAAATGATGAATACAATGATTAGCCAATGATAAGTCTATCTAATGTCTGAACAAAAACGCCTTCATATAGGTTTACACCAATTAAGGGCAAAAGAGGCACAAAGAATACAAAAAGAACACCAAAAGTCAAGCTGGAGAAGGGTTGCCATGCACCCAACCTGGCCTGTGCACCTGGGTTTACTTGGGCATGTGCTCGGGTGATGACCTTCCAAGTGTTCAACAATATTCCCTTAAGAACCTTTAATTTGAGCCAAGATAGCTTGTCGTGTGCGCACGACTGACACATAGTCCGTGCACCCAAGTTACTCTACTTAGGTTTAGTTTTGCTCCTTTTCTACATTGTTCTCTCTGCATTGTTCTCTCAAAGTGCACCAACCTTTCTTATTTTCCCAAAAACCCTACAAGGTAAACATGGAAGTTAGTCATTTAAAATGTAAATAAAACATAAAAATTAGCTAGTAAAATGCTTAACCAAAGAGTGTGCAATGAGTTTTAAATGATCAATGATTGAGTACAATCATCAAACTTCCAAAATACCCAAAACCTTTATTAAATAAGGAGCAAAAGGCCCAAAACTAGCACTTTTACAAGGGCCCTGCAATATACCCTTAAATAGGTCCTTTTACTTGATTCTCCTAAATAAATGTTTCTACTTCAAACTTTGATGCGACTTGCACTACTCTCAAACCCTACGCGACCTATTTACATATCGGGATTATATAAAAAGCCCTATCAAGATACATATACAAAAAACCTGCGAGGGGTACATTTGCAAAAAAAAAAAAAAAAAAAAAAACCTAACGACACAAATTAAAGTAGAAAATTCTACTAGGGCACATATATGAAGGTCTCTATAATTGTGAAAACAGCATAAAATGTCATAGGGTAAGTCTTTTCCCATAAATAAGATCCTTATTAAGTCATTTTCATCTCATTTCATCACATTGTAACACAAAAAGTCATCTTAGAGCATTTGGAAATTGTCTTTTACAACTACCACATCAGTGTAATTTCTATCTCTACATTGTTATCAATACATATTCATGTCTCACGCCTCTAGGGAATTGCATGAAATCTCTATTTACATGTTGGAACCTAAGTTGATTTGCATGTTAAAATATTTAGACTAATAATATTTGTATATATACTTAAATTTCTGGGGCCATTTGAATTTCAAACTTATTTTTCATTTTAGTTTTTCGTGTCATTAATAATAAGTGATGGATTAAGTTATGTATAAATAAAAAAATTAGTTGTGCCGCTAAAGTTGGACAACATATAATAATTAAGAAGAGATATTTAAATTTTAGGAAGGTTACTCCACAATCTAAATTTTTTTTATCCAAAAATATATTTGTACTATTAGTGTTTTCTTGAACTAACTAAGCATAAAAAACTTGATTTAAAAATTTAAATATACTAGTGGTATTTTCCTAATCTAAAATCTACCATATATTTTTTAAAATTTTAGGTGGCAAAACATAGCTTGAAATTTTAGTTAAAAATTTATATAAACAAAGGGTATTTTTTTAAACAAAAAGCATTTTCTTCAACTCAAGAGAGTCATACCCCCTGGACCTGGCTATCTTTGTCTTTAATGCCATGCTTTAATACCCAGCATATATATTGCTCCCAACTTAGGTTGACATTGGCAACAAATTGAAACTTGTCAAATTTAGAGAACTCATATGAGTAAGTGAAATCCAAAGAATTAGGATGCCTAAGGATTGAATAATTCTTCAACCCTGAGCTCTATCCCCACAAAATATATTTGTCATGCATCTTGAATCGTTATACATGATAGGAATGAATGGTAGAACAAAACCTATTATCATATTACACTCTATTAGACATATGCTGCAATAACTTAGTATTTTATATATCATTATTTAAGTATTTGGGACATATTGTGTTGTTTTGTGTGAGCATTTGAGTTTTGATTAACCTTTTTAGGTTGGAAATTAGATTAGATTTTAATCATAGTTAAGCTTTGGCTCAACACTTAGAGATTTTGCTATGTTGGGGTTTGGTGTGCACACGGGGGTGGCTTTTCTCATGCATACAACTTGGGTGTCGAGTGTCTTATGCACATAGGATGATCCTTGGCATGCGAACGACCTAGCAATTCTTGTTCTCCTATGCACGACATCTCCATTCTCATGCGCACGACTTGTCTAGATATTTTCTGATAGTTCTCAATTGCCCACTTCTTACTTATACACACATGAGTACATGTATATAGCTAGTTGTTTAGAGCTTTTCACTTGTACTAAGCTTTCTTATTAAGCTCATTTTTCATCTACTTCCATCTCCATCACTATCACTTCACATTTTGAATTCTTGGGTTAGATTGAATATGAGTGTGTTATTTTGTAAGTGGGTTTCGATAGTAGAAAAGCAGGGGAGACAATTTGAATGAGTGTTATAAGCTTGGGTTTTGTACACTAGTGAGTCTGTGAGTTTGTATAGAATGTTAGAGGCTTGGTGGTATTGTAGGCGGTCTTCGGTGGCATTGTTGGCGGTCCTCAGTGGCTGAGAGGTGGTGGTGGTTTCTAATTTAGGTTTGTTCGAGCTCGAGTTCGTTTGGTGCTTGATTTCCTCTTCTTCAATTTCTCCTTTTTCTTGCTCAAAGATAGGGATATTTTCTGTTTATATTGTGTGTTGACAGGTGTTATGTTTAGCATGTTTGGTATATGAGTGATAATAATTTGGAGGGAATGGGAATATGATGCCCGTGCATATATATATGTATGTATATATATTCTTGTTGTCTATGTTTTAGTTTTGGATTAAATTCATATTCTATGTTGCCAATTGATTTGTGGAGGGATAAAGATTAGTTTTTGTAGCATGTTTTTGAACCCAATGGCGTATATGTATTGTATTGTTTTAAAGACTTGGTGAGAAAATAGGTTAGGAGATGATTATCAGAAGTTGAAACTCAAAATTTTTGAGTTTTCTAACTAAGAGTCAGTCTTGCACACAAGATGTTTATTTTTGTGCACATGAAAGGAGGGATGGATTGGACGTTTGCATAGGACTTGCTCCCATATGCAGACAAGGTAAGTCAAAGGCTAGCATGCACATGATATTCCACCTTGCACGAGCACAATAGAGGGTTAAGCTAAGGCATGAGCACGAGAACTCTTCCCATGTGCGCGTAATAGAGTTATAGTTAGGTTATTTATTTGTTTTTAAATTCAAATGTCTAATTAAGGAAATTGGTACTATTTAACCGAAAGTGTTATATTATGTGAGACATTAATAATGATGTGATAAGTTTAATGTGATTATGAGATGTTGGAAAATAAGGTGTGGTTTGGATTTAGTATTTGGTGCTTGGAATTATAATTCAATTGTTACTCGAGATGCTATTGTGTTATATTATGAGATGGAATTGTGGCATTGAGTTAGGTAATTGATTTTGAGTAAAGAGATACTAAAAGTTAGAGGGTATACATGTTCATAAGTTGAAAGTTCCTAAACCTACGCAGAGGTTGGTTATCATGTCCAGTAGTTTAATAGTCTATGAACTAACGTAAACGCCTATAATGGTATATGAATTATATGGGAATTGTAATGAGGGGTAATAACTTGTTACATCCTAGAATTATGTAAGGAAATGTAAATTATTGAATCCCAAAATTACATGTGAGGGATTGTGATTTATTGTTCTAGTTGTGTGATTAATGGATAATTGATTGTGGTTGAGCTTAGATGGCCATAAGTTAGTCACACAGAGTACTTGTCTATATTTGTATGTATGTGTGCGTGCGTGCGTGAGTGATGTGGTTATGGTGTTGATATGATTATGGTTTATATATGCATTGTTGACATATATATATGATGTTACTGTGATGATTGTAATGAGAAGATGATGAGAATGATGTTAATATTATGTTTTTCTTCTGTTGTAATGTATGTACATAATAGTGGTAGGATAGGATATATTATTATTAAACATGTAAAATGGGCTGACCCGATCCTAACCTAACTCGAAAATTGGGTCGACTCGCACCGATTTGCCTTCAACTATTGTTGCCCCTAAAAAAATCAGCTAGGTTAGCATTAAACAAAGCCAACCTGACCTTGACTCTTAAATGAGTTTGTTTTATATGTTTGTAGGTATATAAGTTCTTTGGATTTGTTCAGCATAAAAAATGCCATGTCAATGTCGTCACATCCCCATTGTCTTTATATCGTTTTTTTTTTTCAATATCATTATTATCCTTTGTCCATACTTCTATTGAGTTTATATCCTATGTTTATATCTATGCTTCTCAACAATTGATTAAAAATACAAGTTAAAAAAACTTGAGTCCCAAACTATTTGGAGTCGGCTAACCTTGAAAATACACAACTTTAGTAGCTACATAATGCAACTCACCTTGTCTTTTGACTAAGTCAATAGAAGTGCCTTAAACTCTAGTACTACTTTGAACTCAGGACTTCACAACTCTATTTTAAATTATAACTATTAAAACACTAACAATCTCTATGTCAAAGATATTGAAACGTATATAGTTTATTCACAATGAAGTGCATAGCTAGAAAAGGCAATTTCAATTTTTTTTCCCACATTAGCTTAGATACTAACAACTCTAAATTTCACCTCTCATAATCATAGAGCAAACTTACTTGATAAAATGATCATACTCCATTCCAATACCTTTACAAACTTCACTGCATCTGGCACAAAATCTTTAATTACTTAATAGCTATGTTATATAGACTGGAATATGGGTTTGGGATGTGCATATGTGTATCAAGTGTCGGATTCATCTAAATCTCAAATGCATAATAAGGACACAACAAAATTATATATTGCTTAAATAACTAAATCAAATGTTCTAACCTTGTTTCACTAGTCCACTGGGTTTAGTTTTTTTTTTTTTTTTTCTCTGTATATTTTGTTTCTTTAGTTAAGATTGGAGACATCCTTTGGTGGTCATTTGTGGCATCCTTTGGGGATGGCACCACTAATATTAGAGGAATGTTTTCTTTAACATGAAAAATTTTTAAAAACATTTGGAATAACTTTGGACACTTTCCATATCCTATAACAAACCTTGAATTTTTTTCCCAGCATTGATGTTTCAACAGTTCCTTTTGCCAAATTACAGTTTTAACAAAATATCTACTAAATCCATAAAAAAAAAACTCACAAAAAAAAAGCTATTCAACCCAAATTACAGCAAGAAAGAGAGAAAAATAAATATATAAACCCACAAATGAACCTAAAAAATTTAAGGAATCTTGAATTTTCCCCATAAATAATTTTGAATTTTTCAACATTTCATTTTTCCAAGCTACAATTCTCACGAAATATATATCAAAACCATCAAAAAAAATTACAAAAAAAAATTTGTTTAATTCAAATTATAGCAAAAATAAAGAAAAATAAATATATAAATCCACTAATAAAGCCAAAAAATTTAAGAAATGTTGAATTTTTCATAAAAGCAATCTTAAAATTTTTCCATAAGCAATCTTGAATTTTTCCCCATCATTGAGGTTTCAATGGTTCCTTTCCCCAAACTACAGTTCTCAAAAAATATATGCCAAGCTCATAAAAAAAAATTCTACAGTTCTCAAACTACAGGAAAATAAATAGTTTAACCAAAATTACAACAAGAAAGAACGAAAAAAAGAGAAAAAAAATAGGCAAACAAATACAGTATCTTTTGGTGTTTCAGTGTTGGTGCTTTGATTGCAGAGTACCTACCAGAGTTGCAAGTGCTTGAAAACAAAGATACATGGATTTTGTTGGGTTCAATTTTTTTTCCTTCTATCTTTGCCTCTTTTGTTGAAACTATTTTGGTGCTCGTTTCGGTTGTAATAAAGATTTTTAATATAATAATGGAAAAGAATTTCAGTCATTGATGATATGATAATGAATCTTAGCCAGTGATTATGTTACATTTTTTTTTTGTAATTTATACTATATTATTATGGGGGTGTTTGGAGTTGTAAAAAATTAATATAAATTTATAAAAGTTTATAATCTTGATATTTGTGTAATAAATTAAAAATTTAAAATTTACATATATTTATAAAGATTTTTAAAATTTTATAGGACCCGAAGCGGGCTACATAAACTAGTCAAACTCACCCCCTGTACGCCGGAATTAAAAACATTACGTTATTTTGATTGCTTTTCCCAAAGGTACTACACAAAATTCGCTGTGTGACTTCTGTCCTTTTCCGCCGCATCAAAATGAAATCAAGCGGGAATATGTTAAAGTTTAAAATAATTTTTTGTTTTGTTTTCTATGCACGGCTTAAATAATTTCTTGAATTACAGCTTTCAGAGTTTCAGGAAAGAAAAGAAAGAGAAAAATCCTCAAATCTCCCAAATTCAAAATCAGAATCAGAGAAGAGTAAAAGAAGGAATCAGCACTCAGTGGATGCGCAACATCATCTCGAGACTCCGCTCATTTTGTCGATTACATGGCTAGGACCAAACATATGGCATCTCGGAAACAAAAACGCCGTAAATCCACCGGTACAGATCCCTCTCTACTCTCTCTGCAACTCACTTGCCGAGCCTTTGCCCTCATTCTCAAACCCTTACTCTCTCTCTCTCTCTCTAAAATCACAGTTGCAGGAGGAGATTCGCCGGCATCCCCTGGACAGAACTCGGTACTCTCTCCCCCCAGTTTTACTTTTCTACATCCTAATATGTACGTATATGTGAGACATAATCCATTTTGGCAGACGCCTAGGAGAAGTGCAAGGAATGTTCGTCCTTCGAGTGAGTTTATCTATTTCTTTCCCTTGCCTTTTTTGTTATTTTCCTCACTCACCTCATGCTGTGCATTTGTTTAGCATTTGATTCTTGGCGGTGGTAAAATTTGAATGGGGAATGTGTGGAGTATTTGGTGTTCAGGTTCGAGAGGGGCGCAAAGGCAGAGAAAGCCCCATCGCTTTAGGCCAGGTACCGTTGCTCTTCGGGAGATCAGGCGTTTGCAGAGGACCTCGGCACTTCTCATTCCTGCTGCGCCTTTCATTAGAACAGTGAGTTCTCTGTGTCTCTGTGTGTGTGTGTGTGTGTGTTTATATTATAGTGAAATGATTATGAATTTCATTTATTCTTGGTGCATATTTAGATATATTTGTGTTATGTATTGTTTATTTACAGTTCAGTTCACAGAAATGTTGAAATGCAATTGACTGAAATTCATGCTGGCTAAACTTTCTTGTCCTTGGAGTTCTTGATATTGGCTCCTAACAGAGGAACAGAGGATAATAAAGTGGATGCCAAATAGAATGAGAAATGGTGTCAGTAGAAATGAGGCTTTGTTTTCCTTTAGGTATATTAGCTAATCAACTGTGGTGCAAATGGTTGACACTTTCAGTATATGTAATTACTCAACTTACACACTTATTTACATGCTGATGTATATGCATAATAATTGATGCTGGTTGGCATTTAGTTTATTATCTCATGAATGATGGTTTCATTTCATATGAACTACACAAGATTTATTTCCCATGAACTTAAATCCATGTTATGTTTTTTAAGTCATCTAATCTATGAAACCATTAATTTCTCCTTTTGTTATTATTCTATCTGTGCTTCTTTTCCCCGCATTTTTCTCTCTTTTGCTTCATAGACTTGGTTCCGAGTGTGCCCTTTCTCCCGTCTCTCTCCTCTGCCCCCTCCCCTCTCCACATTCTCTCCAGGTCTCTTCAGTGAGACAAGTTCAGGACTTGTATATCAAGTTTTCCTTGTGGCTCAATAGTCTACACTGTCTAAATTAATTTAAGGAGTTTGGCCATTACATATTTCCCTGTTCAACATGTTGGGCTTGGTGCTGGATTGTGGTCCTTACATCTGAATTTAGTAAACATATTTATTTATAACTGTCCAAGTTGATTTAAGGAATTTGACCAATAAATATTTCCCAGTTTGGAGTGTTAGGCTCAGCACTTGATTGTAGTGTAGTTTTTGTCTATTTATTTATTCTATCTGAGTATTCAATTAATACTATGTATTTTTTGTACCATCAGCACTTGATTGTAGTGTAGTTTTTGTCTATTTATTTATTCTATCTGAGTATTCAATTAATACTATGTATTTTTTGTACCATTCACAATGGTTACTCCATTATTTTGCATCAAATTTACAACAATTCCAATTTAATGAAAGTAAACTTGAGGAAAGAATAAGGATTGATGATCGAAGGTTTAGAAGAATTGTTACAGTTGCTTGATTAATGCGGTCCCCTAATGCACCATATCCTGCAGATGTTTCTTAGGATGCTTGCAAGTTTGTCAAATCATCCTAATAGGAGGATTAGAAGTTTTACATGAAATGTTTTTCTCTTAAAGCTGCTCTTCATGGTATTTTTGTTTGTTTAGACGTATACGTTTGATCTCATTGTTAGGTTTGACTGACCTAGCTTATAATTCTCACAATCTGTGGCAGGTGAAAGAGATTAGCAATACTTTAGCCCCCCAAATCACTCGGTGGACAGCTGAAGGTTTAATGGCGATCCATGAGGTACTGTAACCTTACAATTTAATGTGTATGGAAGTGCTCACATTAATGCATGCATGTAAATAGCTGCTAATGATGCGCGTGTCTACAAGGATTTTAAAAACGACCATTGTTATGTAACATCATTACATAATGATTTTGGTAGCCCTTGATATTGTTAAATGTCGATTTAGAAGTGAGACTAAAATTCACAACTGTAACGGCCGTTATGTTTGTTGTAATGGTTAGGTAACTTGTGAATTTCATATGTTTTCATTTCTTAATTATAATTATATATATGTATATATATATATATTATCATTTTCCTTCAAAACCAAACAAAAGAAGTAACTTTAGACCATTTTCCCTTAATAAATTTGCAATGCAGGCACTAATAACTTGAGGTTAACTTTCTATTCCAACAAGTGATTCATACATTCTTAGAGACTTCTATGCTAGGAAACATTCTCTGAAGGCTAGCGTATAGGTTATAGGTGTGGACACTCTTTAGACATGACCGATACACAGTGGACACACCTAGAGCACACGGTTGGGCATGTCCCTATTTTAGTAGCTTTTTTTTGGCTTCAAACACTCTAGGGATATACAGGAGACATGTTAGGGACACGTTCTAGACACTCAACCAATTTTCTATTACTTAATTTGCCTTCAATACCTTTCAATGATAGCACAAAATGTTTATGTGAATTTTCTTTATATCTTAAGCATCCTTGAAGGATTTGCCTTTTTATTTTTTAGATTTGAATTAGAATGGTTGATAAATTATATTTATGTTTCTGTGTTATTATTTATTTTATGATAGCACTGCATTTTTTAAAATGACATGTTGAGTTAACCTTTTTTTTTTTTTTAAATAGAAGATAGTTGTTATATGAATTATATTACGGCAATTAAGATATAGAGGACATGATTTTGTTTTTTCCATTCTAATTAGTGTTTTTCTTGCATTTTTTTATTATCTTTGAATAAAATATATGGCCTAAAATATATAATATATATATATATATATATATATATATATTTTGCGTGTCCTTGTTGTGTTGAGTCACATATCACGTATTGGTGTCTATGCTTCTTAGCTTCCATGTTGGGAAGTTAAGTTATTCTTCATTATTATAAATTTAAATCAATATTTAGATTTTTAACAACCACCCCCCCCCCCCCCCCCCCCAAAAAAAAAAACAAAAAAAAGGATACATACTTATAACCTAAAGTTTCCTCCTTAAACTTTTTAAGAATTCTAAAAACTTAAAATTTTTAATTTGCTTACACACACAGCTTTCTTAAAGATAGCTATTAAGATTTTGTGTTTTTTCAATTTGTAAAATGTGGAAATAACATCAAAAATATATATTTATTTGTTGCCCTGTTCTTGTACTGAATTTTTGAAAATTTCCTCAGTGGTGTATCATCATCATGCTGGTGTTTGTGCTTCTTAGGAACATGCCATAGGGGGTGCAATGACTGAAGCTTATTGATAGGGAGCTCAAGCCTCGAAGTTTGAAACCTGACTATCCAATTAACTTTTCATGATTAGTGGGGGGTATTAAAAGGGGAAAAATTGGTGAAGCCTATTGCATTTTCGGAGGGTATATAATGAGATGGATTGAATTTCCACTATGAGTCTATAACTATCATTCCTGCAAGCTATCAGCATCTTTTGCTGCTAGTTTTCGTGGAAACTTGCATTTATTCATCATAGAACAAATGAAACATGACTCAGTGTTGCTATCTGTGATTGATTCGTTTCCTTTTTGTTCATCCCAGTTATGTAATGTACATTGATAATTTGGAGCTAATCTGGCCATTAACTAAGCTGTCCATTGGATGTCTTTTCATTGTACATGCATCTTTCCAATATATTATAAAAATTGGGGGTTTTCTCCCGAACCTTTTCCTTGTAGAATGATGATTTTGATAACATACAACATTAACAATTTGTCCACAGACCATCATAAAAAAGCTTCACTACAACTACTTGAAGTTGTCTCAACCTTCTTTAGATTTTACTCTATTTAGTATTATTACTTGACAAGATCCTCAGTTGTTGTATTCTTTCATGTTGCCATAATAACTGTTTTTCTAACAATTGTCCTAATGATACCTTAAACCTAATACATATGGCTTCTTTTTTTTTTTTTTTTTTTGCTTTGTTATTGGTTTTTGTTGCAGTCATTTAATTGTCTTAATTGACTTCCTATTTTGGCCCAAATATTGATATTCCTTCCTCTGGTTTTCCAACAGCATTGCCTTTTTTACTTTTAGTTATTCTGCAGTGAAATTAATGGAGTTTTGTGCATTGATTTCTAATGATACACAATTATTCGGATGCGATGAGATATGAAAAATATTATTGGGTTAATTACATTGAGACCCCATCGATTAAATGTCATTTTCACTTTACCCCCCTCAAATATAAAACATGCTTTGACCATCTAAACTATGAAAAAGGGGTTTGTTTAAGAATCTGTAAATGAATTTGAGACAAATGACATATATACCTATGTACTCTCATGCACCTTCATATATAAATTGGGCTAGTTACACGAGGACCCCTTCAACTGAAGCTGATTTTCACATTAGCCCTTTCAACTATAAAATGTTACACCTTGTCTCTCTAAACTACGAACAAGGGGTTTCATTGGAGAACCCCTAATAAATTTAAGATTGTAAGTCCAAAATACCATTATATCGAAACAAATATAATTATTTGAAGAAAATATTTAAAAAGTAGAATAATAACTTTTACATATATCGTACAAATTAAAGAGGGAGAGGAACGAAATGGCAGCCATAGTTGCACAAATCCCTTTTCCATTTGGGGGGGGGGGGAGAATAATAGGTTGCCCTTATTCCCTCTCCCCTTGCTCAGTTTTCCTCCTTCCCTCTCCCTTTGCTCATTCTAATAGTACTTACCATCTTCAATGAAAAACAACTTAGATTTGACATAGCTCGACACAACAATAGTAGTAGTAACAAAAGCACTCACTAAGCCTAAGATTGTTAGGATATAGGCTGCTAAGTGGAAAGAGAGATCCTTTAAGAACACCAGTCACCAAAAACACCCCATTAGGGAGCTTTCTAGGTTGTTAACAATTTAGGGTATGTATTTTTTTAATTTTTATTATTGGAAGGTAATTTGAGTTGCAGTCATTTAATTGTCTTAATTGACTTCCTATTTTGGCCCAAATATTGATATTCCTTCCTCTGGTTTTCCAACAGCATTGCCTTTTTTACTTTTAGTTATTCTGCAGTGAAATTAATGGAGTTTTGTGCATTGATTTCTAATGATACACAATTATTCGGATGCGATGAGATATGAAAAATATTATTGGGTTAATTACATTGAGACCCCATCGATTAAATGTCATTTTCACTTTACCCCCCTCAAATATAAAACATGCTTTGACCATCTAAACTATGAAAAAGGGGTTTGTTTAAGAATCTGTAAATGAATTTGAGACAAATGACATATATACCTATGTACTCTCATGCACCTTCATATATAAATTGGGCTAGTTACACGAGGACCCCTTCAACTGAAGCTGATTTTCACATTAGCCCTTTCAACTATAAAATGTTACACCTTGTCTCTCTAAACTACGAACAAGGGGTTTCATTGGAGAACCCCTAATAAATTTAAGATTGTAAGTCCAAAATACCATTATATCGAAACAAATATAATTATTTGAAGAAAATATTTAAAAAGTAGAATAATAACTTTTACATATATCGTACAAATTAAAGAGGGAGAGGAACGAAATGGCAGCCATAGTTGCACAAATCCCTTTTCCATTTGGGGGGGGGGGGAGAATAATAGGTTGCCCTTATTCCCTCTCCCCTTGCTCAGTTTTCCTCCTTCCCTCTCCCTTTGCTCATTCTAATAGTACTTACCATCTTCAATGAAAAACAACTTAGATTTGACATAGCTCGACACAACAATAGTAGTAGTAACAAAAGCACTCACTAAGCCTAAGATTGTTAGGATATAGGCTGCTAAGTGGAAAGAGAGATCCTTTAAGAACACCAGTCACCAAAAACACCCCATTAGGGAGCTTTCTAGGTTGTTAACAATTTAGGGTATGTATTTTTTTAATTTTTATTATTGGAAGGTAATTTGAGTTGCAAATATGTGAAAAGTTTTAGGGAAATGAAATTGATAAAATTTATTTTTTTAAATAAATTTGTTGAGCAGGAGATAATCAAATTGTGTGGATTCCTTACTCGGGTCGATTCCCCCCCCCCCCCCCGCCCCCCCCCCCCCCCCCCCCCCCCCCCCCCCAAAAAAAAAAATTGTTCAAGAGGGAATTGCTCAAGAGGAGATGAGGAATTTGGGGAAAGGGAGAGGGAAGGAGGGGGCCAAAGGGGATGACCTAAGTTGATTGGTTTGATGTTTTGTCCCATTTCGGTGTCCCAAAACTAAAATGCTAGAATTAACGTTGCCAATAGTTTAATTGAAAAATAAAATAAAACAAAACTAACTCTAAAAATTTCTTTATCTCTCAACACAAACCTAAGCATTCTTGGATTGAAATCTTGCAAAATTTAGAAATTTGTTGACCAAATTTGGAGACTGTTCAATTGAAGTTCTTCACTTTGTTGACATGGCTAGCATGCATGACAATGAGCTTTGTGTTGAAAGCCTTTGTTTCTTTACGAACTCCGTTGGAGTGAACAACAAGTTGCCTAGGGTGGTGACATCACCATGATGAGGAAGGTGAATAAGAACTCCTACAAATTTGGCAGCAATAGCATGATTGTTTCACCCAGTTTAATGTTGAATTTGTCAAGGTTGTTAATGAATATTCTGGTTGTGAGCTCGGCATCTACATAGGTGAAGACTTCTCTAGTTGGGCCCTTCCAAATAAGGACACCATTTGAATTGAAAAATGTTTTTAAAGCAATACAATCGGAGAGAAAGACGTTTGGGAGTTTAAATATCTGACAGCTTTGATCAACAAACATTTCTTCTTTCAGTTGTGTTTTCGACTCTAATGAAGGTCATAAATAAGGAGATGATGGAAAAAAAAAAAGCAATAAATTGGGTTTGATAATTGATTGTTGGTAAGTTGATTGTGACTACAAAATCTACAGTAGAAGTTTGAAGGTCGGTGGAGGGTTGGTGGAAACTCTTTTAGGTTCCAATTCCATTCTTTAGCTTCAATCCAGGAATCATTTAGGAATGGGTAATTGGGTTGTGTAGGATTGATTTACACACACAGACACACGATATATGGAAGAAAAACAGTAAAAGATCAACACACAGATTTACGTGGTTTCCCAAAATTTGGGTACGTCCACGGGAGCGAGAATTCTTTCTTATTGATCACAGGGTTACATAGAGAATATTTATAGCCATCTCTATTCCTAACCCTAATAGGATTACATGGTCTATTCATAACCCTAATAGGATTACATGGTTTGATTCCCAAAATACCCTTAATTATACCGTACCGTACCGTACCGCGAGGGGCGTTGCCCCCCCCGCACCCCCCAAACCTTCGGGCCTACGGCACAGCCCACTACGCGTTGAATCCGAGTTCTTCCTAGCACTTGGTTTCTCTCCGTATGAGCCACAAGTCCCAACAGGTTGAGAGAGAGGAACTTTTTTGAATTAATTTAACTTTATTTAATTTTTTAATCATTTTGTTAGCGGTTATTAAATCCAACTTTAAGTGGGGTTGGGAAATTAAATGAAATTGTGTCATTTTGGTCTTGGGACATATGTGGAACACATAAAATGCGACAAAACATCGGGATTCAAAGGCGGTTTATGCAGCTATGGCTGCCATTGTTTCCAACTCCCTTTTTGATATATAAGATATATGTATGTCATTATTTTAAATTTTTTTTCAAGTAGTTATATTTGTTTGGGTATTTTGGACTTAAAATCTTAATTTTATTATTGTGTGTTGGCCATGTGACTCTTTTTTTGTCATTATTCTGAAATGGTTTTTCAACGAAATCCACTTTTCATAGTTTAGGGGGTTTTGAAGTTGAGAGGGATAAGGTGAAAATCACTATTAGTTGAGATAGTCTCCATATGACTAACCCAATATATATTTGAGGATGTCAGTGAGTCTGTATGTTATTTGCCTTAGATTTGTTAATAGATTCTTAAAAGGAACCTCTTTTTCATAGTTTAGGTAGTCAAAGTGTAGGGTTTTATAGTTGAGGGGGATAAAGTGAAAATCACCTTTAGTTGAAGGGACCTCCTTGTAACTTACCCCGCATTATATCTGCATTTGATTGTAATGCTAACACTTGGAAGCCCTTTTTGTGGATTTATTCATCCCTAGATATTTGTAGATTTTAAGTTCGATTTTTTAGTTCTTGGTTGATTAATTATGGGAGTATGGTTCTGTAAGTTATTACAGTCAATAAATGGATATAGATTCACATTACACTTGATGGTTTTTCATTTTCTTATTGCTCATTTTGTAGGCAGCAGAGGACTACTTGGTTGGTTTGTTTCAAGATGCAATGTTATGTGCAATCCATGCAAGGCGTGTTACACTTAGTAAGTGAGAAGAAATTGATGCCTATTCTTCTATGATGCTTATTTATAGTTTTCTGGATCCTCCGTCATGTGATTGTTTGTTCTACCAGTCACAAATGAAAGAACTAATAAATTGATATGGAAAACCCTAAGACACACACACAAAAAATTCTCCCTTTTATGTTATATACTTGATTTCACGAAGTCACTATGAGTATCCATTTGTTTTGGACCTTTTTGGTTTACCTTATAATAACTCGATTAGCTTTGAATTATAGTATGTAAATCATTTACATCCATTTGTAGCTTTTACAGGAAAACCTGCAAACTATGTTTTCTTTCTTTCATTTTTTGTAGTTTCCACTTTTTTATTTAGGGTGTTGCGATTCGTAACCCTATTTTTTCTCTTGCAGTTCAGTTAAAATTTTCCTATCTTAGGACAGAAATGTTCTAATGCAAAATGGCCTCCCTGCCCTCTATATTTTTTGCACATAATCCACACACTAAAAAGTCCTAAATAAAATTTTTACAAAAACTTGCTAAAAATATCAAATAATATCGACAACTACTTGCTAAAAAAATTAAATAAATTCGACAATTATTTGTTGAAACAAATTTTCGATAGATAAGCGAAACATTTTAGCGATTGATTACTGAACAAATTAAAAACTTTCAACAAGTACTAGCTAAAAAAAATCAAACAATTTCAATAATTAGTTATTGAAAAAATTTAGCAATTTGTGTACAATTTAGTTACAAATTGGGATACCCTAAGAGCTGCAAAATCTAACATTTTGGTCAGTGTATTTGATGACAGGAAATTGGGAAGCCCTTATCTGATTACATGCTTAATGTTGTTGATAATACTTGTAGTAGAGGGTGGGAGTCCTTTGAAAGTTCTTACATTACATTCTTGCTTGTAGTAGAGGGTGGGAGCCCTTTGAAAGTTCTTGCATTGCATTCTTGCCATATGTGATAAACTAATGCTGCCCATGTCACTGTGCACATAATGTTGTTGAATCTTTTCTCACTAAACTTACCAACCACCCATGATACCTCCTCTTGCCATGATTGAGAAGGTTTGGTGATTGAGCATATTTGTAGGACCTTCTTCTGTAACTTAGTAGAGTAAGGGCAAGAAAAGAAGAGATGCTCCATGTTTTTAGTACACATCCCATATAGGACACAAGTAGAGTTAACAAGCAATCCCGATGCAAGTATCTTATCCTTTGTTGAGGGTCTTTCCTTAATAGCAAGCCAAAGAATAAAGTTGTGTCGTGGGATGTGATAAGGGAACCATAAGAGTTTATGCCATTCCACCTTTGGAGATCTTCGTCTAATAGCATTCTGAGTAGCTAAAGCATTGTAATCCCTATTTTTTGATGCAAGCCAAAAAAAATTAGTCTTGAAGATGCGGTTGTGATGAGTAGTCTGGTGGAGATTCAAGTATTACCTCTCGGAGCTCCTAAGTAATTGGGAACTTTCCATTTTCATTGCCCTTAATCAATCACACTTGCTACTTTTGCTTCTTTAGGTATTTCAATATCATAAGCAATTCTTGAGGTGTATTTTGGGATCAACGACCCTTTACGATGCCAACTGGAGAACCAAAGAGAGATGGATTAACCATTGCCCGCTTTATATTTAGAAATGTGGATGGCCTCCTCTCTAGGCTTTAGTTAACTTGCGCCAAGCCTATGAGCAATCTGAGGGAATCTTAATTTCCCAAAAACATTCGTTCTTCAGAGGGTCTGAATGACACCATTGTGCTTATAGAGATGAGCTTTTAGAGCAAAGAGTCCAAAGATGCCTCAACATAGTAGCCTTCCACTCTTGAAGCTTGCGGATTCCAAGTCCACCTTCACATTTTGGCTTGCATACATCATCCCATTCTACCTTGCATCCTCCTTGCTTGATATTAGAGTCAGACCATAAGAATCTTCTAAAAATTTGCTCAATAGTGTTATTGACCTTTTTTGGAAGGATAAAATGCATGCTCCAGTAAACTTGGATGCTAAAGAGGACAGCTTTGACAAGAATCAATCTACTAGCATAAGAAAGAAATTAGGAAGTCCAGCTTTTGACTCACTTATTTATTTTGTCAATAAGGTCTTTGCAATCCACACACTTGAGCTTTGTAGATACGAGGGGGACCCCTAGGTACTTGATTGGAAGATCACCCAATTGGAAACCAAGCAGTGAGCAGAGGTATTGCTTCTTATTTTGACTTATTCCTTCTATGTATACCTTGCTTTTGTGACCATTAGGTTGGAGGCCTGAATACTTGTGAAATTCTAGCAATGCATTTTGAATTACTTGGAATGTGACAACATTTGGAGAGCATAGAAGGAATAGATCATCTGCAAAGCATATGTGAGTTATGAAAGGCTCAGTGCATTTGGGGTGAAGTGTAAAGTCCCCTTCCTTGGAAAATTTGTTGAAAAGTCTAGAAAAGAACTCCATAGCAAGTAACAGGAGATAGGGAGAAAGAGGATCATCTTGCCTTAGCCCTTTTGCACCAGGGGAAGTAGCCTTCTAGAGCACCATTAAGCGAGATGGAGAATTGCGGAGCGGAGAGGCAAGCATTAAGCCAATTCTGAAACTTTGTTAGAAGATTGAGGGCTTGAAAAATATCAAATAGGAGATCCCATGAAACTGAGTCAAACGCCTTCATAAGGTCAATCTTTAGTGCGCTTCTTGGAGTTAAGTTGGATCTATGATAATCTCCTCACTAGCTCTTGCATAAGGAGGATTTGATTTGAGATGATTCTCCCTTTAATGAAAGTTGCTTGGGATGGGTTGATGATGTGTGGCATTCGACATTTGAGTCTATTGGCAATGATTTTGGAGATGCATTTGTAAATAGTAGAGCAGCAAGAAATAGGCCTAAAGTTAGTAACTAGGCTCGGGTTGGGAACCTTTGGCACTAATGCAACGATGGTGGAGTTTATTGCCTTCGGTAGCTTGTTGGTGTGGAAGAATGACTTGATGGCTGATGTGAAATCCTCCCCAACTATGCTCCAAAAGTGTTTAAAGAAGTAAGAAGTATACTCGTCAGGGCCGGGGGGCTTTATGATCATGCAAGAAGAATAGTGTAGTCTTGATTTCCTCATCCGAAACTTCTTTATCAAGGGAATCAATAATGGCTCGAGGAAGATTAGCTTGCACAACTTCTTTGATGAATGGCAGAGCTCCTTGTGGATAGTTAAAGGGAGTGCCAAGAAGTTTCTTGTAGTGCTTAATGAATATGGATTTAATATCTTCATAATCATCATGTCTTTTACCTTGAGCATCCATGACTGAAAGGACTTTGTTCCTTCAGCAATGGGCTTTAACCTTCCTATGAAAGTAGGAGGTATTATGATCTCCCAGTTTAATTATGTTGTCCTTGACTTTTTGTTTGTAGCAGGCTTCCTCTGCAAGAGCTAGCTGAGTGTAAGTTTCAAGTGCCTTGGCTTCCTTATCCATAAGTGCTTGGTTGGGGTTGGATTGCATCTCCTTTTGAAGTGCTGCTAATTCCTCTTTAGCCGCTGAAACTTTATTACACAGACACCCATAATGCTTTGTGCTGAAGTCTTTAAGTGCTAGCTTGAGATTCTTGAGCTTGGAGCAAAGCTTAAACATTGGGGAACCATAGGTAGTTTGGGACCAGACCTCATCTACAATGCTTGCATATTCCTTATGCTTGGTCCAAAAGTTGAAGAACTTGAATGGTTTCCTCCCGGATTTGATGCTAGGCCGAATACTTGTGATAATAGGGCTGTGATCTGAGATACTTGGAGTGGGGAAGAGAGTTTCTAAGTTGGGAAATAAGCTAAGCCATTTTTCATTCGCTAGAGCTCTATCCAGTTTGCTGAAAATTCTGAGCCCATTCTCTTGCTTGTTGTTCCATGTGAATTGACATCCAGAATACCTCAAATCGGTCACCTCTATGGCATTAAGACACTCATTAAAATCAAGGACAGCTTGCTTGTCAATGGCCTTGTCTCTTTTCTTTCCATTCTCCTCTCTAACTACGTTGAAATCACCCATGAGGAGCCAAGAAGCAGCATTATCAACCAAGGTGAAGTTGGCATTCAATTCTTTCCATAGCATTCCTCTTTCCTTCCTGTCATTTGAAGCATATACAATGGTAGTGAAAAAGTCTAAAGAAATAGGTGTGAAATATGACAAAAAATGGTTTGAGGTGTGCAGGGGAGAATTTGCACTTTAACAACTAAGTGGTCCCACAGTAACAAAAATTTAGCAGGTGAGTCAAGATCTTGATTGCCATAAATTTGGAAAGAGGAAGAGATAGCTCGGCAAGTGTTCATAATATTGTGGCTTCTAACCTTGGTTTCCAAAATACCAATAAAATGAAGAGAGGAGTCCCTTATTAGTCTTCAAATCTCAGCTTGCTTTAAGGGGTGATTTAGCCCCCTAATATTCCAAGTTGCTATATTTATCTAGAAGAAGATTGAGGGGAGAACTTGGCATGAGAGGCCTTGTTCTTTTGAGCAATCGCATGCATGAGCTTAGCTTTTTTCCTCCTCTGACTCTGATAATTTGAGTTCCCAATCATTAGCATCTTGATCATTTGGAAAGGAGGAATCAGTATCACCTTGAGTGTCCAAGGAAATCTCCAAGGGAGTGAGTGCAGAATCCTGATAGTTCTCTGCTTCGGGTGAGTTGAATTCGGGCTTTATAATTTCCGTCTGATTTCCTAGCAGCAGAGGTGACTCACTTTGTTGAGCTTGAAGAGGAATTACATTGAGGGTAGCTGCTTCATAGGATGCATGAATTAATTATTAGGTTGTGTGGAGAAATTATTAGATTGTTTGGAGAAAATATAGGATGCATGAATTAATTAGCTTGCGTGGAGAAAAAGTAGGGCTGCGAATAGCGGCACCCTTTATTTATTAGCAAAACTGGCACATCTACTGTTTCGGGCATTGCCCCAACTAATTTATTTAATGGTTGGTGTATTTTCCATTTTATGGTTTTGTAAGTTTTTACAGTCAATAAATGGATATATATTCACATTACACTTGAGCAAAAATGGGCACATCAACCTTTTTTTTTTTTTGATAATCTGGAACTTTCACCGGTTTATTGTAACTCTCAATGAACCGTGTAGTTGATGGATAAACTGGAGAGATGTATGTTACCCCTAGCACACATCTTGCTTGAGTCAGGAGTCGAACCTGTGCTGCAGTTTATGAAATTTTTTTTGCATATTGGCAAGCAATTTACGTAATGCCTTTAGCTCTTTTTTAAAAAGCTACAGCCTTTTGTTTTCCTCATATGATGTGCAATATGCATGGATATGTGATCTACAAGATTGCAATGTACACGTTGTGCCCGCAAAGGGATTAATCCCAAAAAGTTAGCTTGATTTCTCGTGTGGAATGATATTGGCATGGGTTATTAAGGCCAGACCGACATTCGTATTGATTATTTGAACAATTCTGTTGTCCGAAAGGTAGCTGCATATGGTTATATTTTTTATTGTTTCAAACCTACATCTACTAGGCTGGAATCCCCATCTTGAATTCTCCTTGCCTCCTGTTTGGATCTGTGAGTTTATGAACATGCCATGTTGATGACATGCTTTAACGGTAATGGGTAGTTGGGTGAACTTGAGGGGATGTTTTCCACTCGGTTTATCTTACATGGATTTAACCTCCGTTTTCTCTTCACTTATACATGCCCATCGAATGTTGGAGATCCTCTCTTGGAAAAGTAATTGCTTGAGTTGGGTGGGAAGGAACAGTGGTCAATAACATTCAAAACCAACCAGATAATAAAATTGCGATCGTCTTTATGTACTAGTTTTAGCACTCAAAGTTTAGGTTTTCATTTCATTTACTTACAAGGATGAGGGTGTCACGGACAGGAATGGGAAGAGTATTAATCATAAGCATTTATTATTGAAATGTATCATGCCATCGATGCTATGGCTCTCTCTCATTCTTGATGTTCAGTCTATTTAGACCTTTTTGTTCTGCCAGGTTGGCTATTCTACTAGCTTTACACCTAGAAATTAAAAACCATTTTCATTTGTCTTGTATGCTCAGTGAAAAAGGATTGGGAGCTGGCTCGGCGGCTTGGTGGGAAAGGCCAACCTTGGTGAGAGCATCAGACCAGTTACCCAATGTAGCAGTTTTTAGCTGCATGTTGATTAACCAGTTATGGAATTTGCAATTCCTCAGCAGCAACTACCAGCTTTCCTGTTGTAATTGACATGTTAAGTAGTAGGTAGGAAGTAGTTACAAATCTCCCTCCCATCCCCTTTCTAAACCTTTATTATCCGCAGGCTGTGTAATAAGCTTTGAATCTTCTGTCATATTAAGCTTAAAATCCTCTTGCTGAATATCCCATCTCGTTTGTCTTGATTGTTGTGATAGGATAGGACGAGAAGCTTTTTTCTTTAGCCCATTTAAGATTCTGGTAGGAACCATCGGGCCAACAGATTGATGTGTAAACAACAGTTATATAAGATATCTTTGTCAGCTTGTATGCATGAGATTAATTGTCAATTTTTATCCAGAGTCATTTCTTTTCTTTTCTTTTTTTTTTTTTGATATATAAATAAATTTTTTTACTAGGCATGAAGGGGATGCATGTTGCTTCCCAAGAACAAAAAAAGTAGCCTCTGAGATCACAAATCAATCTCCATATACCCAACAAAATGCAAAATATTATGCAACTTGAATTCATTTTCCCGGATAACCAACTATACAAAGTGGATAAAAGAAAGCATTTGCAATTTAGAAATAGGAATTTGATATCACGATGAAAGTATCTTTGATTGATTTCCTACAAAATTATTACCCTTGACAAAGATTTCGTTTGAGAATTTTGACTTATTAGCTTATTTGCTTATTTGTAAAATGAATAAATTTACTCTTTTACATTTTAATTTTCTTTTAAACTTTTAAAGATAAAAATGTTAAATTAACAAAAATTAAAAAATCAGTTATTAAAAAGTTAATTTTTTTTTTCTTTCTCAAACACAAATAAAGGTGGTTTTTTTTTTTTTTAGCATAAAGGTGACTTTTTTTTTGCTACTATAAAAAAACAAATCACTTTTTTTTACTTCTCAAACCAAGCCAAAGATAGATCAAATGTCACACTTTCTCACACAAGCTCCCTCTGAGGACCGGAAAACATGCTTTACTTCTACAGTTAAAAAAAAAAAAAAATCCAATGCAGTTAATAAAGAGGTGATTAATACAGAACAACATCAATTCACCAAAATAACTATCCTTTGATTGAGAATTTTGCAATGAATCATGTACCGCGTAAAAAAGAAGAAACCTTTGAAGGCATTACAAACTTTCAAATCCTTTTCCACAAGAAAGCATAATCAGTGCTACCGTCCAAAACATCATAAAATGACTTTGTAACGTTTAAATCATTTTCGACGACAGAGCATAATCGCTGCGGCCACCCACCAAAACATTATAAAAAATGACATGCTTTGAAGCATCTAGATTTGGTAATCTCCTATCTCAAACCATTCTGTCCTTCGCCCACCATTGTCAGAGAACAATCTACGAAGAAGATTAGATAAACTATCTATCCATTTCTCTGTTTTTTTTTTTAAATTAATTAATTAATTATTATTATTTTTGGGCAGGGGTGGAGCTCTTGCGGACAAACCCTTGGATGGGGGTTGGATCCTAAGTAGGCGTCTCCATTCTGGGAAGTGGAGACAATTGTTGTTAGGCTTGGCGGGTCACTGGAGGGTAGTGGAGAATGCGCAATGTAAGAGAGAGAGAGAGAGAGAGAGAGAGAGAGACTTGAATACTCTTAATTGTTTTGTAGATAAATGTGAGGCTTGTGAATAAATGAAGGTCTTGGGTTGTAATTAGTGTCTCAGGTCTACAAGTGTTAGGCAGGAAGAGGAGATGATTTGAGGCTTGGTTGTGTCATTGCATCGTATCCCTAACTGTGCATTTGGTGGAAAAAAAAAATATGGAATGGGACAAAAGTGAGAGGAAGGAAAAGTGAGAGAAAGAAAGTGTGTTTAGTTAGGTGGAAAAGTAGAAGGAAGTAAACTAGTATGTATATATTATAATTTATTTTTTAAATTAAAAATTATTTAAAAGGTGAGTTTTACTGTTTAATTTTTTTTTTTTTATCACAGATATCCTCTCTTTTTCTCTCTTCTTCCATTCTCTTTTTTCTTTTTCCTCTCAAATTCGGGAAGATAAACATAAGTAAGACATACCTTCATTTTCACTCCCCTTTACCTTCCTTTGCACTTTTCTCTCTAACCAAACAAAAAAAAATGAGATATTATCCTTCTTTTTCTTTTCAACACTAGAGTGCTAGCTGACAAAAATAGATTCCCATCAAAATAAAAAAAAAAAGAAAGAAAAAACACATACACACACACCCACGGTAGGTGAGGCTTCATGGGAGTAGGCTGAGATTTGTCCCAGAGGGTTTGAACACGGGTTTTTTTTTTTTTTAAACCGATATACCAATATTAATATAACATTTTATCAAATTAGGGTGAAATGAAACATTTTACAGAAATGAGCTGTGTGGTGGTGGACAACATATATGTCGTCACTACAATCAACGACACCATTAGGATCTAGAACACATGTCGTCAATAAGGGTTATGATACTACAGTGACGACGCTGGGGCTTTATCATCTAGCAGCAGGAAATCCATTGTGCAGGGTACTGATCGTGTTACATGTCGTCACATATAATGTGTCCGCCCAAATTTGTTTGCTTATAGAAAGCTACATATGACTTCGGCATCAACACAGATTTCAGCCTGCAATACTATTTCAGATCCAATGCCCACTTCTAAAAATAGAAAACTGAACACAAACACCAGGATACAAATTATATATTACTAGTTAAGGCACAAAAAACAAGTGCAGATTGAAGGAACCCACATATTCCAACCACACTTTCTAAGTATCGGAGATCATCCTTGCAGCGGTCTTCGTGCCAAAATGTACGCACGCACTGTTCATAAATCACGGTTGGTAGCTAGAAACAAAAGTAACATAGTGCGTTGCTAAAAAGTTATTTTCCTTTCTCATCTGTTTCATTTTCTTTCTTCCCAACATTTTCTGAGTAGCAAAACAGAGAGGGGAAGTAGATTTCAGGATGTATAATGCAGAGAGGGAAAGTAGTCTTGGAGAGAAGACGATCAGCACCAGTCCGACCTGTAAAAAAATACGGCTCCAACAGTCCTGACATTAAGAAATAACCTCTGTTTCTCTCAAAATTACAGGATCGCGAGAAAGATAATAGTTAAGCAAGAGAACTAAAAAGAAAGAGGATTTTGTAACTATAAGAGCTGGATCGTTCATAGGTCGCCTTATTCCAGCAGAAACAATGGGCGAGCTTCTGCCTCAAAATGTTTGTCAATAGCATCAAAATCTTCACCAAAGGTCTTTATAATCTTCCATCCTTGATCTTACTTGCTCACTTGCTCACTTGCAATCTCCATAATCACCCTCAAAGCTCAAAGAGAAGCACCCAGAAAAGTAGCAGAGCACCAAGCAAAATGCTGCTTGTGTGCATTTAGTGGACCACGAAAGTCTTTATGTGGGCATTGAAACTTACAGGTCTCTTTTGTCAGTTTAAATTGAAATTGAGATTTCTCTTCAGTTGGAGGGAAGCTAGTTAGATAATGTGTTCGGTGCACCTATGCCATGTTAAGTAAATTAATATCATTTTGAACCTAAAATTCTACAGGGCCTTGCATAATAAATAAGAGAATTCAATCTATCTTGAAACTAATGACACACAAGTCTCTCAAGTTCTTGGCTAGATGGGATGAGACCTTACTTCAGTAGAATTGCTTTTAATGCTTCCATCTGCATCACCGATGCTTAATTGTGTTCTCAAGCTTCGGCCCTTGGAATTATTTTCTGTACTTTCACTTTCCTCAGTCTCAGTGGAAAAATGTACAATTAGAGAGTCAAAATTAAATGGTTATAAAAATGAAATATTACTTACCAAAAGAAAAAATGAAATATTTGAACAGTGAAGAATAAATAATATTTTGATTTATGTTCACCTTTGATCAATATTTTCCAGCATCCTTTGAATTGAAACCTATTTCAAAAAAAATAAAGAACTATACATGTAAAGGAGCTCTAGGGCCTTAAATTAATGCACTTAAATTAAAAAAAAAAATATATTAAAAAAATTGCACTCTCAACATTAACTTAATTGGAAAGCAAAGGCCACCTAAGGACTGTATATTTGAACTTGAAAGAGCTGTATTATTTGTGATAAACATAAATGTAGAGAGAGAGAGAGAGAGAGAGAAAAAGAAAGAAAGAGAGAACAAACATGCAAAACAGCATCACATTGTGAATTCTTTAGGGAAGGGACAGAAAAGAATGCTTAGTGAGCTAAGCATAGCTGGCAAGGTCAATTGAAACTTCTCTAATAAAACCAGCTTTTGATGATCCCTATAAGAACCCAAGAAAATTTTACATGAAATCACACAAATAAGTCACACTATAAAAGAGCAGAGAGTAGAATTTCTTAGTTTTGGAACATTTCATACAGTTGATAGAACAAAGTTATAGATTTTCTCGTGAATCTTCCCAGTCTTTGGTTCCTAAAAGAACTTCACAGTTTCATGGACTGGATTGTGAGGAAAAAAAAAATACTTCTTGGAATGAAGTTTATGTTTAATGTTTGTTAACTTCTAAAATAAATTAAAGCCTAATAAAAATAAATTCCAAATGAAGTTGAAAAATATAATAAGAGTACGAAAAAACATGTTTTCACTTATATATAAACCCATACGAAACATGTATTTGATTACATATGCCAAATGAAAAATGCTATAAGAGTTTGAAGGGGAAAAAAAAATATATATATAGTGGATCACTCTGTGCCACAACGATGACTCTTTCGTGTACGGGGTGGTCAGAGAGGGTGCAATGGCACATCACCAACTATGTCCGCTGATGTTGCCGGTTTAAGAATTATAATTTAAGGATTGATATTTTAATTATAATAATTAAGTGTTTAGGAATTCAATTTATTATAATTTGATGCAATCACCCCATTTTGCTAGAATTCTGCTCACATGTACATTTATCAATTTTCCTTTCAATTGACGGTCACGTATGCATTTAACAATGGACTTATAAACACAATTGATAAAGGTCATTACATTCTGTTACAATTTCACTCACATAAATGTATACCATTTTGCCTCTCAATTGATGGTTACATATGTATTTGACGATGGACTTGTAAACAGATATTGACAAATTTAACAAGCTACAACAAATTAAATTTTCGTGTACTTAATTTTTACCATTAAAATATCAAATCCTGAAATAAAATTTGATGGAAAGCTTATTTGTGTAAAACGTAATTTACCAACAAAATTGAAATGCAAGTATTTTCAGATGAGGCCAACGGTGGTAAAGTTGGTTACTTTCTAAAGGGGACTCGAATATTGATAGCTTAGTTTGTGCCGAGCAACAAATTTCACTCTCAGGGCTTTGGGATAATCAGTAATGTCTCCTTACCATTGCATATGCAAAATTTTGTATGCCTGCAGGGGGAAAAAGCCTATGGATTGATCAGTCCATTATTGCTTCTAGTAGTTTGCCTTTGATTATTTTGATTGGTTTCAACTACTTACAACTATTTAAACTTCAGAATTTTGATCTTCGGCCCTGTTCACATTTGTTATTTAGCAAGGCCAATAATTTGTTTGGGGCCCAAGGGCTAATATTTTTTTTTTTTTTTATTCACAGACGGGGGAGAAATCCCTAGCCCCCATAGGAGGCAATTCACAAACCCAATCCAATAACTCTGCATAAGGTATCTAATTCCCGACCTCTCAAATGAGTAAGTTGGTACACGAATCATTAGGCCAAGAGGCATTGATCCACATATATTTTCTTATACATGCTTTTCTTTTTTCTTTTCTTTCTTTTTTTTTTTTTTTGGTTTTTGAGTTCACCCAAAAATTTTGAAGAATACTGTCAATTTAAACATAATTGGCAAAACTATTTTTAAATTGAAAATGCAATAAACAAAATTAAAAATGCATTATGAAAATATAGTTTTAAAAAATGTAATCTGAAAAAATATTTTTGAGAAACGCATTTTTAGATTGTGCTTTTATTGTCTTTTTTAAAGTAAAAAATGATGTGTAATTTCGGCTCAATTGGACAACAGTATAATAATAATAATAAAACTTGATAAACCTAATTTAAACATAATTACACATAATTTTTATTATAATAAATTATCATACACAAGTTTGAGTCTCCTTGGACCAATTGAAGAATTTATCTACCTGCTAACTCCACGGCCTCAAGAATTAGTTGCGTAAATTGATTCAGATATCCTGAGTATTCAAAAAAAAAAAAAATGCTACGATTAAAGACTTTTAAGAAAAAAATGAAGAAAATTTAAAAACTCTCGCTGTAAGACTATGACCCTTCTTATATTATCTAAATAGGAGATCGAACTAATGAATTGATAGTCTAGTTCATTTTGGCCGGCTCATGCATAGATGCTTTCAAGAGCCATCATTCAAATTCTTAAAAAGAATAAAAAAAATAACAATAATAATAATATTAAAATAAAATATCAAACAAACCTATTTAATTTTACAAAAATATATATATATTATAGTCTTTTACACTACTTCGAACCGCGGCAAATCAATCATCTAAAAAATTTTAATTTTAATTTTGCAAATTCAAATTGTAATGGAAGAGCAAGAAACTTCAAATTAATTGCGGTTGATAGAGATCATTACTTATTAACAACCCACTTACAGTGTGATTGTGAAATATTCTTATATAATTTAATTACTGAGTGTGAAGTCAAAAACATCTGCCACTCAAAAACATTTATGAGATTTTGTTAGGATATAGTTAATGAAATATACATATATCATATATATATATATATATGTATATATAACAACTTTGCATGGGAGTGAGTTAGGAATGACAACGGGATAGATCGGAAACAGATAAGGCAATATCCAAATTCAAACTCCAAATTTATCTTGAATTCTAAACAGATATTTTTTTGTACTTCCATTCTCGCTCTAAATGAACACGGGTATCCAAAACTCCGAACCATCCTTTCACCTCCGAATCTGCTCCTAAGTTGATACATAACTTGATTGCACATGTAACCTATTATTACTAAATAATTTATCTCCAAGACCAAAATAATACATAACATCATTACAGTAATAATTTATTGAAGTAATACATAAATATCTCCAAAACCTTATAAAATTTAAATTTACCTCTTTAAACTTCCTTGATTTTTGCATATGAAAGAAATAAATTAAAATTTTAAACTTCAATTTACATAAAGTAAAAAAAATTTAAATTTATAATTTCTTTCCCAAACACACTCTAATTAATACAAAATGATGAAACTTTTTGTTTTAAATTTATTTATCAATATATTTTTTTGTAATTATTTATTAATATTCATTTTAATGATAATAACAGTGAAGTTCAATAAGTCTAGAGTATTATGAATGTGAATATTGTTTGTCAAGTTATGATGACGATGTTATCATGGTTTCAAATGATTTGGGATTGTTTGGATATTTTTCAGGACAGATCGAGATAGATTGAGACAGATCGGAGCAGATTCGAATTAGATATTGGATTCGGAATAAATCGGGACAGAGGTAATCTCATTCCTATGTTTGATCCAATATCCAAATTTTTTCTAAAAACTAAATTCAAATCCGATCCAATCTTCAAAAAAATTCTAAATTCTACATCCATTCGATTCCGCTAATGGATTGGATTCGAATGAGTGGGTTGAGATGACAATCCCTAAGGTGGGTGGGTGGTTCGGTTGAGCCACGTAATTAACAAATCAACAATTAATAACGCAAAGCCGGAGGTTGCAGCTGCGGAGATTTTGGTTGATGCCGTGCTCTGTTTAAATTTTTTTTTTTTTTTTAAATTTGATCTTTTTCTCTTTGATAACTCTTATTATATTGCTCAAATTTATAAACTAATAACAAAAAATTAAAAATGTTCACATTCAGAAAAGTCAATTTTTTTCCATCAATTTCTTGATTTGAAAGTTTTTCTTTTTTGTCATTGTAAATGATATGGTTAAAAGTTATTGAATAAAAAATAAATAAATTTTTGAAAAATATATAAATAAAATAAAAAACCAAAAGTAATCCTTTTTAAACTAAAGGTTGTTTTTTGGTTTACTAAAAAAATCAAAAAAATAATTTTTATCAATTTTCTTCAACTTTCTTCACCAAAAGTTTCCGACTTTTTTTTTTAATTCTTACCAAGTCTATCTAATTTTTACTAATTATTTTTCTATTTTTAAAAATTTTTTAATTGTTTTAACTTTTATAAATTTTCATCAAATGTCCCCCTACACCAAATTAATTAGCACATGATTCGAATATTTGACTAGTGCTATTTCTTTCTGAACTACTATTTCTTTCTCAAATAAATTTGAGAGGTACTCTTGTCAAAATTTTGGACGGCTGACAGTATTCAACTCATTATTTTCTAGGTTTGTTGCTGGAGGACAGACTTACGATCTCACTTAAAAAGCAATCGTTAAAGGTACCAAGACGGCCGTGAAAAGTGTTTGTAGCCACCCTAGAATGATTAAAATAGAGCCACATTTGACATGGTCATATGCATATACATATACATGTATACAAACAAACTTATGAGCTTAAACATGCAATCATGCTTTAGGTTTTGAAAAATGAATGGGATTCAAATTAGAAAGCCAGGAGAGTCCTCGATTTGTAATTTTATATGCATGTACATATTTCTGGATGCATATACTTTATGTTCTTAGGTTTTTCTTAGTCTTCCATTTAGCTATTGATTAATCCTAGGGTTGCCTCTGTATTTATGGATTTTAAATGAAGTAATTTGACACTGATGAAGGAGTGGACATGATACAGAACGATATGAATTTGAGCAGATTCGACTTGGAATTGAAAATCTAGTATGGCTTGGATGTATAGTGATTGATTTGAGTGATTTAAATAATATCTAAAATATTTTATGTTTTAAGTTGGATACAAAAATCATGATAAAACAGTGTTCAATTTACTTGTAGTTATAACTTTTCTTATATTAATGTAAAGTTTTGTTTTAGTTCCATTCATTAGAAATCCTTGTTTATCCAAATGGGGCCTAAGGCTTACACACAACTTTCCCAGGTAATCTCTTACCAATTTCATCTAGAAGACAGGTGTCTGCTAGAGTTATAGAGTTTCTAATATTACTTTGAGCGAGAGAATATTTTGCTTGTTGCAAAGCTAGTGGTTATTGTGGGGGTTACACCTTTTCGTGCCTTTTCTATGAGAGAACAACAAAAGGGTGTGGTGTAACTTTGTAAATAATATTTTTCTTAGTGATCGGCTATGGATTTTCTATCAAAGCACGACATATGTTGAGTGCGTTAGATTGGAGTTGTTATTGATTGTAATAGAATATCCTAGAAGAAAAACATAATGTAGTTAAAAATAAAAATAAAAAATTGAGTTGAAGTTGATCTAGTGCTAGAAGAAAAACATAACAAATAATCAAGGAAGCGTCCCCGCGTGGTCTCCTGCTTCACTCTCCCGCAGGTAGAGTCCCTCACAGGCAGGTCCCCCACACGCAGGGCCCCCAACGCGTGATCACACACTTCTGACTGGGCATTGGCTTTGATACCATTTGTAACGACCCGCATCCACATAGTACAATATTGTTTGCTTTGGGCTTGGTAAGCTGCTTCCCAGGAGATCACCCAACCTGGTATTGCCTCCACTGGAGCACGCTTAACCCTGGAGTTCTCACTGAATCCAGTGCCCTCACGACTTTAAAACGCGTTGTTCTATACAGATATCGAATATTACATATATGCCACTTCCTTTCACGACCCAGGCGATGTAGAATGGAAGGCATTGCTTCTCTACTTCACCTTCGGCTTCACTCTCTCGCAGGCAGAGTCCCTCACGGGCAGGTCCCTCACAATCCTCCCCCCTTGCAGGATACGCGTCCCCGCGTGGCCTCTTGCCTCACTCTCTCACAGGCGGAGTCCCTCACAGGTAGGTCCCCCACACGTGGGGCCCCCAACGCGTGATCCCATACTTCCGGCTGGGCATTGGCTCTGATATCATTTGTAACGACTTACATCCACATAGTACAATATTGTCCGCTTTAGGCTTGGTAAGCTGCTTCATAGGAGGTCACACATCCTGGTACTGTCCCCACTGGAGTACGCTTAACTCTGGAATTCTCACTAAATCCAGTGTTCTCACGGCTTTAAAACGCGTTGTTCTATATAAATATCGAATATTATATATATGCCACTTCCTTCCACAACTAAGGCGATGTGAGATGGAAGGCATTACTTTTCTGCTTCACCTCTGGTTCACTCTTTCACAGGCAGAGTCTCTCACGGGTAGGTCCCTCATAATCTCTCACAATGAGGTGGACAATATTCTACTATGTGGATGTCGGTTGTTACAAATGGTATTAGAGCCAATGCACAGCCGAAAGTGTGGGATCATGCGTGTGGGGGACCTACATGTGGGGGACCTACATGTGGGGGACTTTCCTGTGAGGGACTTTGCCTGCGAGAGAGTGAAGCAGGAGGTCACGCGGGGGCGTGTGCCCTGTAAGGGGGGAGGATTGTGAGAGACTTGCCCGTGTGGGACTCTGCCTGCGGGAGAGTAAAGTTGGAGGTGAAGTAAAAAAGCAATGCCTTCTATCCAACATCGCCTGGGTTGTGGAAGGAAATGGCATATATGTAATATTCGATATTCATATAGAACAATGCGTTTTAAAACCGTGAGGGTACTGGATTCAGTGGGAACTCCAGGGTTAAACGTGCTCTAGTGGAGGTAATACCAGGATGGTTGACCTCTTGGGAAGTAGTTTACCAAGCTCAAAACGGACAATATTGTACTATGTGGATGCGGGTCGTTACAAATTCGATCAATTTTGCACTTTAATCAAAATTACGATAGAATTATGTATTAGTTTTTAAACGAAAAGGAGTTATGTTTTCGAGTCAAATTGTAAAAGAGAAAATTAATTATGCTTAAAAAATATAATGTACTATTGTAGGATTTGCTGTCGAAATGGGCAGGCTAATATTAATTTTGATTTTAATTTGATGACAATTTAATTTGCATTATCGAATTAATATTTAATAATTTAAATAAATTCATAAATTTTTAATTTAAAAAATACGTAAATTTATTTAGACCGTTAAATTAAAATTTAATAACTTGGATTGGATCATCAGCAGATTAACATCAAATTTGATCCCAGTAGATTCTTCCAATTGAGTTAATTGTAGAAATAAGATAAACCAAGAATTATGTTATGGCGCACTTGTCCTCTTATTTTTTTTCTTTTATTTAAGTAAATTACTTTTTTTGTAAATTTTTTTCAAAAATTAGATAACACTCATAAATTTGAAAAATTATGTTAATGTTTTTATTTTCTAATTTTTTAACAAATTACTCCTATAACATAAAAATTAAAAAGTGTACAAAGTTTTGCATTATCATCTTCTTTCAAATCATGAATAATTTCCTCATTCACTAACTCTTCATTTTCGATATCCGGTGAACCTCCATGTTCCTCAACCTCCACATCTTCAACTATAACAGAAGGTCATGAACTCTCTTATTGATTTTTCGAACAAAAAAACTTATCCATGGCGCCTTCTTGTGATTTAATTAGTTTTTCTATTCTTTGCTTCTTCTTTCTTTTCTCAGACCCCGATATAAATTGTTTACGATTCATAGCGAAACAATGGTCGTAACAATCTGCGAACCAATATGTAATCAACAAGTGGAATATTTAATATGCAAAACATGCTCCAAGTGCATAAAGTAAACACTATTTAAAGGGCATAAACTATTTAATAATCAATCTGTCATGAAATTGGATGAAGTTTACTTATATAAAACTAACAATATATAATATAATCACTTAAAACAAATACAGAGATATTATAATAAAAAATTGACTTACTTTCTAGGGCAAAACTTGATGAATGTTTAGAGACAAGGTCACAAAAGAACACCCTAATGGTCAATCATTATCCATATTCTTGAAGATTGGAACTCAAACCCTGAAAATAGGAAAAGAAAATATGAAATCAGTTAAACCCAAATAGAGGGTGAAAAAGAAATGTATTAAAATTAGGGCAAGTGAAGACTAAAAAAATAGGTAACAGTCGAGAGAAAATGAGAGATGCACATAAACAAACCTTGAATTGTTGAACAAGTGGATTAGGAAACTCACCGAATGGAACCAATTTTCTCGTCTCCTCTGCCTCTCTATGGAGTATGTGTGTTTTAACTTCTAGGTAGCCACCAAATGGGTTTTTAGAACTGGGAGTAGGAGGACGGCAAGACCCTTTTTGTTTTCTTTTCCATCTTTTTTTTTTAGTTATTGTATTTATTTGGTTAGTGGGCTAACATTTGAGCTTCCAATTTAAAATGGGTTAACTTGTGGGACATTTTTTGGGCCCCTAAATTACAATTGGACTTATTTTGTGTAATAAATAGATGTATATATATATAAGGGTCCGAAAAAATAAGAGGCCCCAAAATTTTACATCTTTTGGAGGCCCGACGCGCCGGCTTCCCCGGCTTCCCCTATTAGCCGGCTCTGACCAGAAATCAATAGAGTCGGTTACAATGTGCACCTGATTGAACAGTGTGAATACTACAATCTGCACAAAATGACAGAAGAAAGCTAGCCAAAAAAAGGGGGGGGGGGGGAGGACAATAGGAGGTTGCGGCTGCTGCAATAAAGCCACCATAACCAATTCAAGGAATGCAAATAGAGAGTTTGAAGTGGTAAAAAATTAATAAAAGTCGATACAAATTGTAGTCTCGTAATTTATGTAATGAAATAAAAATAGATAATTTTAGGTGAAACGGAGAGTATCAAAAGCCCCCAAAAATTATAAAACTGCTGCACTGCACCCAGGCCTAATCGTCTAACTCCGTTTATCCAGCTCAATCCAGCTCAAATTATCGGTTTTCGGAAAGCTATGGCTGGAAACATTCGCACGATAAAACAGAAACGAAGTTCCCCACGAAGCCAACCAAAAAAAAAAAAAGATTAAAAAAACAAAAGACATGGATTTGAGCTGGAAGAATATTAAAGTACTCATCCTATAACACTTATATACTAGCAGATGGTCCCACTCATGTAGAAAAATATGAGATTTCGAATAAAAAATCGAACAATAAGTAAGAATATGTATACAATCAGTACGCCAAACGATACGAAAGTATACAATATTATTGCAGGCTAAACAATAGGTGAGGTCTTTAATGTTTTATTTGGCTCACTCTCATTCCTAACTACCTTAAGTTGATTACGTAAGTACTTTTTCCTAAAAATTTTGCTGAAAACCACAAAAATTTTTAAGTTGAAAATTAAAATAAATAAAAGACTCCATGAAGGAGATCTTTTTGAGAGAGGTAAAATTGAAGGAGCGAATCCATAGTGTAGGTTGTGGGGCCCATTAATTACTTTTTTTAATTATGTATAAATATAATTTTGTTAACCTGTCCCTCGTAACTTTTACTAATTCGTTTTTATTATACCCTTAACATTTTTCTTCTTTCTAGCGCATTGTACATATACAAGACCAAATTTAATATCAAAATTATCAACTTTATTAAAATTAATAAAATATGTTAAATTTATTAAAATTTATGACTTATTGGTTAAATTTAGTTAAAGAAAAATATTTCTACAAAATAGATAAATAAACTTTTTAAAAAATTTAAAAGAAAAATCCACATATAAATTTATCTTTTACTTTTCTCAACTACTTTTTTCACAATTACATATACATTTTCATGATATATGAGGTATAAATCAAAATTAAAATATTTAATAGATTCTATCAATTTTATACAATGATAAAAAATCAGAAGTACTGATTTTTAAATCAAAATTAAGGAGTTGTGTTTTTGAGTTAAATTGTAAAGGATAAAATGTAATTATTCTTAAAAATATAATATATTAGTTGTTTAAATATATAAATAATATTTAATTAATTTTATAATAATAAAAATTGAAACTAATGAATTACGAATAGATAACGGTTTATATCCAAAACGATGACTTTAATTTTTTTTTTTCCAAAGTCCACTCAGTACGTTTTCACCGCACTTTCTGTATGATTTTTTTCTTGGGTGTCCCATTAAGTGATCGATTTTGACTGGAGTGCAACTATCATCATCTTATTTATTTTAACTCAAAGAGGTTAGATGGGATGATCTTGAGTCGGGACTTAGGAGTTTACTATCCTAAGGTCTCAAATTCAAGTCTCCTCTTTAGCAAAAACTTGGGGCAAGTCTCCCGGGCGCAAAATATAGTAAAGGTTAGTAGGATGGGTCTCCTTGACTACGCGAGTTCGCGATTTACCACTGCACATGTTGAGAGTCAATATGTGTGGCGCAAAAAAAAAAAAAAATCATCATCTTATTTAATTAGATTTTATAGGATTTCCAAGTCATTTGTAGAAATAATAATGTTCAGCAAGAACTATGTGATCGCTCGGTTGCACTCTCATTTTTTTTTTCTTTTTTTTTTTATTTTGTAAATTACTATTTTATAAATTTTTTTTTAAATTAGAAACACTCTTAAATTTAAAAAAATTCGTTAATTCTTTTATTTATCAATTTTTTAACAAATTACGCCCGTAACATAAATACTAAAAGTATACAAAGCTCTGTTAATATTAAATTAGTTCTATATAAATTAATCAAAATAATTCCATAGAAAATACAGTAACTTGTAGACAATTTAATTTTCTTATATCATGAATAAGAAAATTTTATTTATTTTGTATAAAAATATTTAAAATGGGTCAAATTTTGTACAACTTATAGTGGTTGTAAATAACATTAGTGACAATCTGTCAAGAAGATTTAAAAGTAGGGAAGGTTAGATTAATTTTTTTGAATATAAAACGTTTTATCTAACTTTTAGAAAAATAAGATGATTATATGTTACTGTTTTAAGGTTTAACTCAAAACACATAATCTCCTCTAACTCAAAAATTGACATATAACTCTCTCGTATTTTGGACTAAAAAACAAAGTTAAGAAAATTTGTCAAATTTAACAAAATTTATTTCTCTCGGATCAAAATTAATAGTATGAAAAATATTTTTGTAAAAATAAATAGATAAAAATACAATTTTATTTATTTTTATATTAAAATTAAACGTTATTTTATTTTTAAAGAGACTCAATTTTTTTCATTTTTTTAAATGATTATTACTGATTAACTTGTATAGTATGTATGACACAAATCTAATTAAATTTGATAAATTCAATTAATTATAAACTTTAGTCCAAATTATGAGTAAACTATGCTTTAACTTTTTAACTTAATGGTATTATGTATTTTTAATCAAATTACAAGATGATAAAGTATAATTACTCTTAAAAAATTGAATAAAAATTAATATAATATATTTTTTTTAAGTTTATGATAAGAGGTCTTTTGTTGTGCAAAGAAACATAGAAAAATTTTTAACTTTCTCCAATTTGTACTAACTTTATGCAACTTTTACCAATTACTTTTAATTTTTCCCAACTTTCTTAAAAAATCCTTAAATTTTTCAAAAAATCTCTAACTTTTTGAATGATACACCAAACATTTAACAATACAAAATTTGGAAAATTTAACAAAATTTAACCCTCCAAGTGCAGCAAATATTTAGATAGTATTTGGAAAATTTAACAAAATTTAACCCTCCAAGTGCAGCAAATATTTAACTACTAGCTAGCTTGCTATTTTTATTCCTCTACCTCTTAAGATTTGGTCAAAAAATAATTAATTTTCTTTCGTTTAAAAAGTTAATACATAATTTTTTTAAATAAGAATAATAGTATAAAATTATTAAAATATATTAAATTTAATTGAATTTATGATTTATGAGTCAAATTTAGTTGAAGGGTAGGGAAAATATTTTTACAAAAACAGATAAATAAAATTTTTGAAAAATCAAAAGAAAATTCACAAATAAATTTTTACCTTCACTTTTCTCAACAGTGTCTTCTTCACAAATCACATATAAATTTCCATGATGCATGAAATAAAATAAAAAATTAAAATATTTAACAGATTCGATCAATTTTACTCTTTAATTAAAATCACAATAGAATTATGTATTGATTTTTAAATGAAAATGAATAATGCTTTTGAGTCAAATTGTAAAAGATAAAATGTAATTTATTATTTATGCTTAAAAAATATAACGTATTATTTATTTAAATATATAAATAATGTTTAATTAATTTTATAATAATACGAATTGAACTAATGAATCACGAATAAATAACGGTATACGTGCAAAACAATTACTTATCAGCCAATCAATATGTTTCCACCGCATTTCTTTGTGATTATTTTTCCAGGGCGTCCCATTAAGTGATCGTGGGATATTGTCCACTTGTGCTGGACTTTGACTGAAGTGAGATATGTCGTAGGATTCTCTGTTGAAATGGATAGGTTAATAATAATTTTGATTTTAATTCGATGAGAATTTATTTTGCATTATTGGATTTATATTGAATACTTTAAATATATTCATAAATTTTTAATTTTAAAATACGTAAATGTATTTAAATCGTTAGATTAAAATTTAATAACTCAGATTGGATTACTAGCAAATTGACATCAAATTTGATCGGTAGGAATTCTTCCAATTGAGTCACTTGTAGAAATAAGATAGAGTAAGAATTATGTTATGGCACACTTGTATTCTTATTTTTTTTCTTGTTTATTTAAGTAAATTACTTTTTATAAAAAAAATTTTGACAAATTAGACAACACTCTTAAATTTGAAAAATTATGTTAAGGTTTTGATTCTTTAACAAATTACTCTTATAACATAAATATAAAAAGTGTATGAAGTTTTGTTAATATATATCAAATTAGTTCTTTATAAACTAGTAAAAATAATTTTACAAAAAATACAATAACTTGTAGACAATTTGATTTTCTCATACTTTGAGTAAGAAAATTTAATTAATTCGCATAAAACTATTTAAAATGGGTCAAATTTTGTAGACCTTTTAGTAGTTATAAATGACATTAGTGAAAATTCATCAATAAGATTTAAAAGTAAGGAAGAACAAAATAATTTTTTAATATAAAAAGTTTTGTCTAATTTTAAAAAATCAGATGATTATACATTACTGCCTACTTAAGGTCTAACTCAAAACACATAATTTTCTTTAATTAAAAAAATTAACACATAATTCTTGATTACACTCGAAAAGTGTAATTACAAACGACACTTTTGCACACTCATTTACATGTTTTACTATGTTTTCCTCATGATTTATCACTATTTTATCACTTACGTAAACCATTTTGTCAATGCAGGAAAAATGGTGAATTCAACGAAGAAGACAGTGATTTTGACAACTCCAAGGGGAAGGAAACAAAGGAGAACAAAGCGTGTCAACAACGGTTCAAACTTCCCCAAGAGTTGGCTTAAATGGAGGAGCAAACATTGAAGAAACCTATACACTGTGGTCCGGACCCCCTTGATTGACGGTCCCGACCACAGAAAGCTGGAGCTGTTGAAGAGAATTTCATGTACACTGTGGTCCGGACCCCCTTGCTTGATGGTCCCGACCACAGAAAGCTCGCCTTCCAGCCGATTGAAGAAACCACACACTGTGGTCCGGACCCCCTGAGGGACGGTCCGGACCCCCCTATACGGAATTGTTGCTCCGCGTGTTGACTAATTAGGGTTTTGTGTTTGCTTATATATATGATACTTTGTAGCCGAAGGAGGGGGGGCTGCTACATATTGTTTTTTCTTCCTCTCCTCCTACTTCTCTTAGGTTTAAGTTTAGTTTTAGGTATTTATTTATTGGAAGATTTTGAAGATTTTTTATTCGTGAATGTTACTACTCTACGTACTCCAAGTTTTAAGACGATTGTCATTGCGATTGCTACTCAAGTTCTTAATTCAAAGTTTGTTTTCAAGTAAGTTAATATTTCATTCTCGCTCTTCATTAGTTTTTGAATGTTCTTGGATGATTTTTATGATTAATGCCATTAGTTTGTTTAATCTTTGGATGCTTTAAAATATTAGGGTTTCGTTTAGAGTTTGATACGAATGCTGCACGTTTTGATCTTAAGGTTTAATTTTAATTAATCTAGTATTTCGTTTTGGTTCATTATTATTAATTGAATGTTCGTAGGTAGGTTTTACATTCATTAGGACTATTTTAATTACATTTTTGAAGCTTTAACAGTTATGTCTTCATCTAAGCCTGTTAAGTTGTTTCAAAGCATGCTAGGGTAAAAACCTTTGTTCTTGATTCACTGAATCAATGAAGGGTAATTTGTTATGAACTGAGGGATGTGCGTAGATCTTTCACATGGGTTTCAAAAGCCTATGTGAAGTGATCTACTATTTTCAAACTTGATTTGTTGTTTGGAAAACCTTTGAAAACAAGAGTGTTTGTTCATATTCTCTGTAATCACTGATAAACACTCTTGATTATAATTTTCTTGATAATTTTTAAACAATTTAAATCTAGATTTGAACTCGAGTATTTTTATCATAAAATCTTTCCAGTTTTATCTTCCATAATGAAACGTGAATTTAAAACTGTGTATCGAGGAATTTTGGAATGTATTGAAAATCTTTCCCAATCCATAGATCCTTTGACGTGAACTATGGATTGTATTTAAAATCATCCCTTGGTGAAATAACAGATTACTTGGAATTGTGAAGGTTGAATCAAGAACTCTTTTTTTATTAGAATTTCAATTTGATAAAATCACTGCTTTAAATTTCTTATAAATCTTGTTTGCAATTAGATTAGATTATTCTTTAAATTTAAGTTTAGTAATTTTAATTTGCTGAGCTTATTAAATTAGTTCGAATTTTATTTAAGTTGAAATATTCCTTTAATTAGTAATTACTTTGTTTTTAGTTTAATTTCTCAAATTTCAACTCTATCAAATCTAATTTAAGTTAATTGCAACTTTAATTCTAATTCAATCCTACAATTCATAATTGAACTTAGAAACTGAAACACATAGGCTTCCCTGTGGATTCGACCTCGGACTCACCGAGATTAAAACTACACCGCACACCCTTGCACTTGGGGGTTAATTAGCACTGCACTATTTACGAGCGGTCAAGTTTTTGGCGCCGTTGCCGGGGAACGCCAATTTTAGTTTTTAGGTTCTTGGAATCTTCAGGATAAAAAAAAAAAAAAAATTAAAAATTTAAAACTTAAAAATTTGAAAGTTGATCTCTCTTAGTTAAATTTTTCTTAGAAAGATTCGCTTGGCTTATGCACGGTTGGATTAGAGGGGAAGACGGTAGATTGTTACGCCCCGAGTCATTAGCTGTTCCTTTAGAATTAGAGTCCGCTTTAGGAGAAACTCAAACTCCTAGAATTCCTACTCCACCATTAGAAATGGCTGCTGAAGATCAAGCTGTCGCAGCAAGACAATCCTTGAGAGATATCTTGCAGCAAAATAGGCATACTCCTGAATCCTGCATAGTTTGGCCTGTAAACCAAACTTTTCACTTTAAACCAGGGATGATCCAATTGTTACCTACTTTCCATGGGATGGATTCTGAGAATCCATATGACCACTTAACTCGCTTTAGGAACATTTGTGTCACTATAAAGGATCAAGGATGCCAAATAGAGCTGGTATTTCTTAAGTTATTCCCATTTTCATTGCAAGATAAGGCTGCTAGATGGTTTGAATTCCTACCATCTAATTTCATTCGCACCTGGGATGAAATGCAAGCCAAATTCTTAAAGAAATTTTCCCACCTAATAGAACTGATGCAATTCAGCATCAGATTCTGAACTTCGCTTCACAACATGGTGAGACATTCTACCAAAGTTGGGAGAGGTTTAAAACTCTCTTACATTCCTGTCCTCACCATGGATTTGAAGTCTGGCGTCTAGCGAGCATCTTCTACGGAGCCCTGACACCACAATTGAAACAATTTGTGGAAACAATGTGCAATGGGCAGTTTTACGATAAAACCCTTGAAGAAGCTTATGAATTTTTTGAATTCTTAGCTGAAAATGCACAAACTTGGGATACCACGGGACCTCAGAATACTCAGAATATTAATGGTACTCCTATTCGGGGTTTGCATCACTTAAGTGAAACCGATGATCTTAAGGCAAAACTAGCAACTCTGACCCGAGAAATAGAGACCCTTAAGAGTAAAAAGGACACACCTATAGTTAAAGAACCCATAGCAAATGTCTATTGCGTAGCTTGTGATAGCCAATCTCATAGAACGGATGATTGTCCTAGTATGCCCCTGTGTAGAGAAGTCGTGCAAAATCAGCTTTCTAGTGAACTTCCTATCCATGCAATAAACCAATACCGACCCCCATATCGTGGACAGAATTTGGGAGGAAATCCCTATTCTGAAACATATAATCCGGCTGTGAGGAACCATCCAAATTTTAGTTGGAGAAATGATGGAGCAGCTCAAATGCCACAATCTTATCACCCTCCACCTCCTCCAAATCCTCAGGTTTCAGTCACTAATCCAGGATTGCCTCAGAATGTGGGACCTTCTCATACTCCATATATTCCCCCAAATAAGAGGTCCACAGAAGAAACACTTCAACAATACATGAACACACAATCCACACTTTGGGCTCAAAATAATAGAACTTTGGACGACATTAGGGGACAGTTGACTCTTTTAACCCAAACGTTGACTACACAACCTAAAGGTCAATTCCCTGCTCAACCACGTCCAAATCCAATTGCCCAAGTGAAAAATGTTGAAGGGTCTTCCAATATGCCTGGCAATATTGAGCAGGTACAAAACATCACGACGCTTAGGAGTGGTAAAACTATAGATAAAACCATTCACCCTAAGATGGTTGAGGTTAGGGAAGAGTTAGAACCTAAGCGGATGTCGGAAGATAATAGGAGGGAAGGAAAACAACCCATAGGCATGGAAGAAGAAGAATCTAAGAGGGAAGAGGAATCTAAGAAAGAGAAGAGTGAGGACGAAAAAGGGGATAATCAAAAGGAAAAAGAATCTATCTTAGTGCCTAGGGAGTATATCCCTAAAGCACCATTTCCCCAAAGGTTCTTGAAAGCTAAGAGAGAAGCTCAAGCAGCTGAATTGCTAGAGGTTTTTAAACAAGTAAAATCAATATACCTCTTTTAGATGCAATTAAACAAATCCCAGTGTATGCAAAATTCTTGAAAGAGCTATGCACTGTGAAGAGGGGACTGAATGTTAAGGAAAAAGCTTTCCTAACAGAACAAGCAAGTGCTATTCTTCAATGTCGCACACCCCCGAAATATAAGGACCCTGGGTGTCCTACTATCTCTTGTTATATAGGGAAATTCTTTGTTAGTCGAGCACTTCTTGATTTAGGAGCTAGTGTGAACTTACTTCCCTATTCAGTGTACGAGCAACTAGGATTAGGAGAGATTAAACCTACCCGTGTGACTCTACAACTTGCAGATAGATCTATAAAAGTCCCACGAGGTATAGTTGAAGATGTACTGGTGCAAGTGGAAAATTTTTATTTTTCGGTGGATTTTATAATCCTTGATACACAACCACTAACCAGTTTGTCAGCACCTGATCAAACACCTGTGATTCTTGGACGTCCATTTTTAGCAACGTCAAATGCTTTGATTAATTGTAGGAATGGATCCATGAAGATGTCCTTTGGTAACATAGAGTTTGAAACAAATATCTTTCATGTTACCAAACAACCAAAAGAGGTGGCTGAAATACAAGAGGTAGACGTAGTCGAAACCATTGTTCAGAATTACGTTGATAGGGAATTCATAGAAGACCCTCTAGAAAGAATACTATGCAGTGATATAGAAAAAGAGGATTTTATGATACCTAGTGAACTTAGCAACATGCTATATGAATGGTTAGACGTTTGCCCATTAATGTCGATAGGTAATTGGAAACCGATGTTTGAAAATCTAGGGCCACTATTGAACAAAGCTCAATCTTCGAATGTGAAAGCCCCAAGTCCCGATAGGAAACCATTACCTTCTAATTTGAAGTATGCTTTTCTAGGTGAAGGAGAAACATACCCTGTAGTAATATCTTCTGAATTGGCTACTGACCAAGAACATATTTTGATAGAGCTGTTAAAATCCCATAAGAAAGCATTAGGGTGGTCAGTGGCAGATTTAACAGGTATAAGTCCACTCCTTTGCACACATTACATTTATTTAGAAGAGGGCGCCAAGCCGGTACGACAAATGCAAAGAAGGCTCAATCCAAATATGAAAGAGGTAGTACGGGCTGAGGTACTAAAGTTGCTTGATGTAGGGATAATTTACCCAATTTCTGATTCCCAATGGGTAAGTCCTACGCAAGTGGTACCTAAGAAGTCAGGTATTACCGTAGTTCGGAATGAAAATAATGAGCTAGTCCCAACGAGAGTGCAAACTGGCTGGCGAGTATGCATTGATTATAGGAAACTCAATGCAAGTACTAGAAAAGACCACTTTCCTCTTCCATTCTTAGATCAAGTTTTAGAAAGAGTGGCTGGGCATGCTTATTACTGTTTTTTAGATGGCTATTCGGGCTATAACCAAATAGAGGTAGCTTTAGAGGATCAATCCAAAACTACATTCACCTGTCCCTTTGGCACCTTTGCATACAAACGAATGCCGTTTGGCCTATGTAACGCCCCTGCCACTTTTCAGCGTTGCATGATTAGCATATTTAGTGAGATGGTAGAAGAGATCGTCGAAGTATTTATGGACGATTTCTCTGTCTATGGTGACTCATTCGAGCAATGCTTGCACCACCTTGATCTAGTATTAACTCGATGCGAGGAAAAGAACCTTGTCCTTAACTGGGAAAAGTGTCATTTTATGGTGACACAAGGCATTGTTCTTGGGCACATAGTTTCAAAAGAAGGTATTCAGGTAGATCAGGCGAAAGTAGAGCTGATTCAAAAGCTTCCCAAACCCCAATCAGTAAAAGATATTAGATCTTTCTTGGGACATGCTGGATTCTATCGAAGGTTCATTCAATCATTTAGTGAAATTTCCAGGCCTTTGTGTAAATTACTAACACAAGATACACCATTTGAATGGACTGATCAATGCCAGCAAGCTTTTGAAAAACTCAAGGGATGTCTAACTACAGCTCCTATTTTACAAACTCCTGATTGGTCACTGTCCATTCGAATTGATGTGCGATGCTAGTGACCATGCTATTAGAGCTGTACTAGGACAGAGAAGAGATAAAAAAGCACATGTGATTTATTATGCTAGTAAGACCCTTAATGACACTCAAAAGAATTACACAACAACTGAAAAAGAATTACTAGCAGTTGTTTTTGCCCTTGAGAAATTTCGATCTTATCTCATTGGTTCAACAGTCATCATCTTCACTGACCATTCTGCACTTAAGTACCTGTTGACCAAGAAAGAGGCCAAACCACGATTACTCCGATGGATATTACTACTACAAGAGTTTGACCTCGAAATAAGAGATAAGAAAGGATGTAGAGAACGTGGTGGCAGGATCATTTGTCACGTTTACCAGTTGAAGTCTATCCTAAAGATGATACTCAAATCAATGATAGCTTCCCTGATGATCAGCTATTTCATGTGCAAGCAATAACAGCCTCTACCCCTCCTTGGTATGCTGATATTGCTAACTACTTAGTGACAAGACAAATCCCGGATGAATGGACTTCTAAAGATAGGAAGAAATTCCTTAGGAATGTAAGAGTTTTCTTTTGGGATGATCCGTATTTATTTAAATACTGCCCTGACCAAGTTATCCGTAGGTGTATTCCTGACTGGGAAGTCCAAGGAATAATTGAGTTCTGCCATTCTCAAGCGTGTGGTGGCCATTTTTCCACGAACAAAACAGCTGCGAAGATATTACAATGTGGATTCTATTGGCCTACGTTATTTAAGGATGTTCATCAATTCTGTACCACCTGTGACAGATGTCAACGGCTAGGTAGCTTGACTCGTAGGAACATGATGCCTCTATCTCCTATTCTTGTTTTGGAAAATATTTGATTGTTGGGGAATAGACTTCATGGGTCCTTTTCCAAGCTCCTTTGGGTATGAATTCATATTAGTAGGGGTTGATTACGTTTCTAAATGGATAGAAGCAGTAGCTGCTAAGACAAATGACCATAAAGTAGTTCTTAAATTCCTCCATGAAAACATATTTTCACGCTTCGGGGTACCTCGAGCGATAATTAGTGATGGGGGGAAACATTTCTGTAACCGACCTGTAGGCACTCTATTTCTTAAATATGGGGTGGCACATAAAGTAGGAACTCCATATCACCCCCAGACAAGTGGCCAGGTAGAGCTTGCAAACAGGGAAATTAAGACAATCCTAGAAAAGACGGTTAATCCTAACCGCAAGGATTGGTCACTACGATTGACAGATTCCCTATGGGCATATCGCACTGCATATAAAACTACCTTAGGAATGTCTCCCTACAGGTTAGTTTACGGTAAACCATGCCATTTGCCCGTTGAATTAGAACATAAAGCTTATTGGGCAATTAAGAACTTCAACTTTAATCTTGATGAGGCGGGGTTACACCGTAAACTACAAATTGCAGAAATGGAAGAGTTACGGAATGACGCTTATGAGAATGCCTTACTATCTAAAGAGAGGATAAAGAAAATACACGATCGGCATATTGCTCGACGATCATTTCATGAAGGCCAAAAGGTATTACTTTATCGCTCACGACTTCATCTATTCCCAGGGAAACTACAATCTAGGTGGTCAGGTCCTTTCATAGTAACGCATGTGTCAGATCATGGAGCCATTGAGATTGAAAATCCAAAGAATAAACATCGTTTTAAGGTGAATGGGCATAAGTTGAAACCATACTTACAAAACTTTGCGGCTTGCATCGAAACATGGGATCTTTTAGATCCCCCTCCTTATGAATAGTTCGCATTTAAGTATTTGTAGTGTATATTAGTAGATCTAGGTTAGCTTGCCGTTTATTTATTTTAGTTTTTTTTCTTTTTAGTTAGTATTATTAGGAAAAGTGAGAGAATTAGAGCAACAAGCAAGACTTAGAGCCATTACTGTGGTCCGGACCCCCTAGGGAATGGTCCGGACCCTGCAAGGAGGGATGTAGGCCGAGCATACTGTGGTCCGGACCCCCTGAGGGACGGTCCGGACCCTGCGGGTGTCTTTAAGGTAGATCGGGTCCCTTTTCAGCTCAATTCGGCAGCCCCATCTTCACTCCTCTTGTCAATATTCTCTCTCTCTAGCAAAATATAACCTAGAAATCTTCTACCCGTGTGAGATTCTTCAAAAAAAAAAGAAGTTGATTCAACTCCTATTTCATCCGAAATCAACTATTTTCTGCACTTTCACATCATCTATAAGGTATGTCTTCTCCATTCTTCAAGCCCTAGTTCGGTTCTTCCATATTTGTTCACCTCAAGCTTCAAAGCTTCAATAGTTATGTTCTATCTCACCAAAACACTTTCTTTGGACATTAATATTCAAGGGTAGTATTAGTTTGAATTAGTTTCCAAAGTTTGCAATTTTCTACCGTGGGTTTGATTTGGATCCATAAGAACATTGTTTGGTGATTTGGTGCTATTTCTTAAGTATTTTGTTTAATTGTCATTAGAATGGGGCCACCACATTTGGGTGGACATAGGATTGATTAGAATGATTCATTATTTCTCCTTGTTGGGTTGTAGTTCCCATGCCCCCACGGACTAAGCATGCTGCCAATCGACGACTTGAGCCTGCCTTTGATAGAAATCGATTTTGGAGGGCAGAAGCTGAACTTAGTTACGATGACAATTGGGTAAACAAACCAGTAGTGGTTGAACGGTATTGGAGTATTGAACATTTAAAAGTGAAGACTTTCTATTAGAACAAAACTTTGAGGGGCGGCAATGGCTCGGTATAGCTAAGTTCAATGCCTACTGTGTGGTTGACTTGGTTCGAGAATTCTTTGCTAATTTCAAAGAAGGATCCATTAGTAAGAGACGAGGAAGAGAACGCCTTGTCAGTTGGGTTAGGGGAGTTGAAATCATTCTTACACCAGATGATTTAGCCCAAGTCTTTCAATTACCTCGGGTTCAAAGGCCCGAATTTTCTTATCCAGATGAAGGGACACCACCTTTCCTGAATTTAGTGTCAGAAATCGTCTCAGAAGGACAAGAATGGGAGGCAGAATATAGAAAGCCAGCCTCAATACTTGCTGATAAATACTGGGCTCTGCACAAGTTTTCTTGCACCAATTTACTTCCTCAAAATCGAAATTCAGACTGCACACCTCTTAGGGCCAGATTGATCTATGCAATTGGTACTGGAATGACTATTGATTTACCCTCCTACCTATGGAACCATATTGCTTATGTTTGCGAGCAACCTAACTCGTTGACAGCTTTGCCCTTTGGAGGTGCCCTCACAGAGATCTTTAGGAGGAAGGGGGCCCAGGTTACGGATGATATGCCTATAGCCTTGGGATTGCAACCATTTACCATAACTTCTTATTCCAAATCCCGTGGCAACATGGCTACTAAAAAGAGGAAAGCCACAACGGTTCATGAACATACGTCAGCACCTATATTGGAGGAAACCGAGGAGGGACAGGAAGTCACCGATACTGAGTTGGCTGATCGGCTTGATGTTTTAGAAAGGCGCATGGATCACATAGAGAAAAATCAAGAAGAAGATCATCAGTTGCTCCTACGCATCCAGCAGTCTCAGCAGACCCAGGAACATTTGTTGAAAAGTGTCCTGGATCACCTTCGTGACTCTTTTCCACCTCCACAGTGAGAGGACCTTGTTATCTTTGGGTTCTGAGAGTTTAGGATTTTGATCACTCATTGTGTAACTTGTTACTCCTAAAACTCTTTAGGGTGCATTTATTTTCTGGGATGTAATTATTGGATACTTATGCTACTTTTGATTCTATGGTGATGTATTATGCCTTATTTGCTTTATGTTAATTTCCTTGTGCTTGGATGAACTATCACCATTGAGTTTTTTTTCTGAAAAGGGGAGTGCTAACAGTAAGGTTGAAAATGGAATTGACAATAATTTAAATAAATCGAATGTGGATGATTATGGAATTCCTTTACACTGTTTATTTGAATTTCGGCAAACATTTAGACCTGAAGGATGCTATCAGAAGGTATGTTCCTTTCCATTTTTATTTTATTGCTTTTCTTTTCTTTTTGTCTCGTTTTTTTTATTTTTATTTTATTCTTCTGTTACTATTATTAACCACTTGCATTGCCATGAATATTTCTATTCTTAGTGGTTAATCTGATAGATGCATGTTCAGTCTTAGTTATGCTTTACTGTTATTGTACCTCATCATGCTCACTTTGCACACTACATCCTCACATATACTTCATAGTTTTCACATTGAGGACAATGTGACATTTAAGTTGGGGGGTAGGGTCGCATGATGAAAAGATTTCACATGAATGAATATGTGTTCTCTTAACTAGTTTAATGTTAGTATCAGTCATGAAAATAATGAATGGTTTGGTTTCAATCTTGAAGAAGGCACTTTAATTCAAATTGAGTATAAAATTGCCTATTGCATTGATAACTTGTCATTTTGAAACCATTATATGAAAATGTATTAAGGATTTGAATTCACGAGAATTAGTCATTCAAGTATGCCAAGATATAGGTGGAGACTTAAAACCCCATACTTTTGTGAGCTTTAGAGCCTACTCTTTTATTCTCGAGGGTTTTATACTTCAATTCTTTATGACTTCTTTCATCTCACTTTTCTTGAATAGCTTCATTACATTACTTTGTTTTGGTATTAAATGCACAAGATGCTATTTTTGATTTACATGTCTGGGTCAATGCCTCTAAAAAAGTGTTAGAAACCTAGAGAGTGATGTTAGGCCATCTTTCATACATTTGGAAGCTTATAACTTTTCTTTTATTACATTACCCTTGGAGCCACTTTGAAGCCTATGAAAAAATATATATATATATATATATGTATATATGAAATTTCTTGTTTTAGCCACATTGATGTCCTTTTAGCCTTAGATATATAGGTGAGCCCACCCTTGCATGTCTTGGGATATTTGTGCAAGAATTGAAACAAGGTGTATAAGGGAGGAGCTTATATTAGAAAATTTCAAAAAAAAAAAAAAAAAAAAAAAAAAAGGGACATAGCAATTCATAAGTTCATTATTATTAGTCCCATATATAAAAAAAAAAAATATTAATAATAAGAACAGCTTCAATGTTTAGTATTCAAGGAGTTGAAAAGAGAGAAGTTGGGGGGTTTGTCATTGCACTATCATTGTAATCCTTAGACATGCACTTTGATTTTCCTATCCTTTGTTTGTCTAACCAATACCCTATGGCCAAGCTACAACCCAGTAAAGACCTAATGGATTTTAGGTGAACAACACTTATAAGAGCATTGATCTATTTCATGTGGTTGATAATAGTTCTCTTGTAATGCATTAATACATTCCATTCATGAAGCTATGCAACACTCCATATCTTAATTCTTTCAGTCACTTCGTGAATTGGGTTCATTGCACTTATTTGACATTGCATTCTAGCATGAACCATGAGAGTAACCTTGTTCGAGTGATTTTATTTGTGAGTGGGCATCCTGGTGAGAATTGAAGTCAAAGCCACAATCTTAGAGTATATTTGATGACTATTTTGAATGAATGATATGAATTGATACATTTGAATTAATGGGTTGAGAATTAGGTAAGTTTAACATGCATTGGGAGGTTTTATGCCATTTTTGAGTGTAGTGACTAATTCTTTATTGAAATTGAACCAGAAATTGTTTGAAAGACTTTTACTACACATTGAACTAGTTTATTGAATTTTGTGGGTAGATTCACTGCAAACCTTCACGAGACCTTACTCGTCCACTAGGGGGAACCTAGGGGTTTAAAGGGCTTGCTACACGTAGCTAAGTGTAGCCGTGTTTCCAACGAAAAGAGAATATTTGCTTCACATTCCAACAAACTGCATTGCTAGGGACTAGCAAGACTCAAGTTGGGGGGTGTGATTACACTCGAAAAGTGTAATTACAAACGACATTTTTGCACACTCATTTACATGTTTTACTATGTTTTCCTCATGATTTATCACTATTTTATCACTTACGTAAACCATTTTGTCAATTGCAGGAAAAATGGTGAATTCAACGAAGAAGACAGTGATTTTGACAACTCCAAGGAGGAAGGAAACAAAGGAGAACAAAGCGTGTCAACAACGGTTCAAACTTCCCCAAGAGTTGGCTTAAATGGAGGAGCAAACATTGAAGAAACCTATACACTGTGGTCCGGACCCCCTTGATTGACGGTCCCGACCACAGAAAGCTGGAGCTGTTGAAGAGAATTTCATGTACACTGTGGTCCGGACCCCCTTGCTTGATGGTCCCGACCACAGAAAGCTCGCCTTCCAGCCGATTGAAGAAACCACACACTGTGGTCCGGACCCCCTGAGGGACGGTCCGGACCCCCCTATACGGAATTGTTGCTCCGCGTGTTGACTAATTAGGGTTTTGTGTTTGCTTATATATATGATACTTTGTAGCCGAAGGAGGGGGGCTGCTACATATTGTTTTTTCTTCCTCTCCTCCTACTTCTCTTAGGTTTAAGTTTAGTTTTAGGTATTTATTTATTGGAAGATTTTGAAGATTTTTATTCGTGAATGTTACTACTCTACGTACTCCAAGTTTTTAAGACGATTGTCATTGCGATTGCTACTCAAGTTCTTAATTCAAAGTTCGTTTTCAAGTAAGTTAATATTTCATTCTCGCTCTTCATTAGTTTTTGAATGTTCTTGGATGATTTTTATGATTAATGCCATTAGTTTGTTTAATCTTTGGATGCTTTAAAATATTAGGGTTTCGTTTAGAGTTTGATACGAATGCTGCATGTTTTGATCTTAAGGTTTAATTTTAATTAATCTAGTATTTCGTTTTGGTTCATTATTATTAATTGAATGTTCGTAGGTAGGTTTTACATTCATTAGGACTGTTTTAATTACATTTTTGAAGCTTTAACAGTTATGTCTTCATCTAAGCCTGTTAAGTTGTTTCAAAGCATGCTAGGGTAAAAACCTTTGTTCTTGATTCACTGAATCAATGAAGGGTAATTTGTTATGAACTGAGGGATGTGCGTAGATTTTCACATGGGTTTCAAAAGCCTATGTGAAGTGATCTACTATTTTCAAACTTGATTTGTTGTTTGGAAAACCTTTGAAAACAAGAGTGTTTGTTCATATTCTCTGTAATCACTGATAAACACTCTTGATTATAATTTTCTTGATAATTTTTAAACAATTTAAATCTAGATTTGAACTCGAGTATTTTTATCATAAAATCTTTCCAGTTTTATCTTCCATAATGAAACGTGAATTTAAAACTGTGTATCGAGGAATTTTGGAATGTATTGAAAATCTTTCCCAATCCATAGATCCTTTGACGTGAACTATGGATTGTATTTAAAATCATCCCTTGGTGAAATAACAGATTACTTGGAATTGTGAAGGTTGAATCAAGAACTCTTTTTTTATTAGAATTTCAATTTGATAAAATCACTGTTTTAAATTTCTTATAAATCTTGTTTGCAATTAGATTAGATTATTCTTTAAATTTAAGTTTAGTAATTTTAATTTGCTGAGCTATTTAAATTAGTTCGAATTTTATTTAAGTTGAAATATTCCTTTAATTAGTAATTACTTTGTTTTTAGTTTAATTTCTCAAATTTCAACTCTATCAAATCTAATTTAAGTTAATTGCAACTTTAATTCTAATTCAATCCTACAATTCATAATTGAACTTAGAAACTGAAACACATAGGCTTCCCTGTGGATTCGACCTCGGACTCACCGAGATTAAAACTACACCGCACACCCTTGCACTTGGGGGTTAATTAGCACTGCACTATTTACGAGCGGTCAATTCTCTCATATTTTAGACTATAAAACAAAGTTAAGAAAATTTATTAAATTTAAGTGAATTTGTGTCTCCTAAATCAAAATAATAGTACAAAAAGATCTTTGTAAAAATAAATAGATAAAAGTATACTTTTACGTATTTTTGTGTTAAAATTAAATATTATTTTATTTTTAAAGAGGTTCAATTTGTCTTTATCTTTTTAAATGATTATTACCTACAAATCTACATACTGACATAAATATAATTAAATTTAACTGATTTTATTAATTATATGCTTTAGTCTAAATTGTGATTCAACTTTTTAATTAAATGGTGCTATGTATTTTTTTAATCAAGTTACAAGGTGATGAAGTATAATTACTATTAAAAAATTGAATAAAAATTAATATAATTTAATCAAATTAATATAATTGGCCGTCAGGCATTCCAACGCTCTCATTTGTTAAAGTCATCAGTCTTCCATTCCCCATCTCATTTCTAGTTGCCTATCCAATCAATTTCAGTCTTGATTCAAGGAGACGTGCTATTGAGTGCATGCACGTAGTTAGAGGCGACTCAAGGTTTATAATTAATGAAAATAAAGTTATATTTTTAAAGTAAATAAAAATAAAAATAAAAATACAGTGGAATAAAATATATGAGTAAAAAAGTATTATTTATAAAAAATAAAATCAATAATTTTAGTGTCATTTTCTAAATTAGAGGCAATTAATTTCTTCACTAATTAAAAATAAGTTACGTTTTTTTGAGTAATTATAATTACCTTTGTACTTTGGCCAATACATATATAATCTCCTTATAGTTTAAAGGTTAACATATAAATTTTTTGTAATTTCGACTAAAATGTAAAAATTGTTAGAAAATGTTAAATTCAAAAAAATTTGTGCCATTGCAAGGATTTTTTTTCCTTTAATGAATTACAACTCATGGTACAAATCTAGTTAAATTTAATAGATTTAATTAATTTTATATTTTAGACCAAATCATGAGGAGTTATTTATTAATTTTTAAAATAATTGAGTACATGCGAGTTTTTAGGTCAAACTTCAATGATATGAAGTGTAATTACCTTTTTATTTTTTATACTTCGTTAGTAGATTTGCATATTTTAAATATTTTCTTAGAAAATGTAATTAACAAAGAAAAAAAATTAAATTTTATTTAAAAAGTCATGCAAGATAATTATCTTTTTTTTTTGAAATAAAAATCAAATATCATAAGCAAAGTCATACAGCCCTGTAAAATTGCTTAAATTATAAATTTAACTAACACGTGCTGTCCTTAAATTCACAATCACTTCAACCATAGTTTGAATGCAAGTTGAGAGAATTTCGATTTTGGAGATAAAATTAATTGAGGAAACTATTTTAAATAAATTACACTTAAATCCTTGAAGATTCATGGAAAAATATCTATATTATAAAAAATAAAAAATATATAAGTAAAATTATGTAAATAACATATAAATGTAAAATATTAATTATTTTTATTAGGTTGTTGATTGAATATTTCAATTTCGTTTAGTTTCTTTTAATTATATAAATTGTTAAACAAATTATGAGACAAATAGTAAATAATTAATTTATAAATTAAATTTTCTTAAGCGGACCAATTTGAAATTTATAAATAAACAAATAGTCAGGCTTGGAATTAAAATATTAGACCTGGTGTCAGCTTGACCAGCCATATCTACCATTACTCATGGGTAATAAGTTTTCTTGCTCAAGTTAGCTGAGATCTCTAAAGAGCAAGCTGAAACTAAGACAACCGAGCCTTTTGGTACTTCAATATCAAGTATACTTCCTGAATTAAATGGAGATGCAACAAGGTCCAGCAAAGATAATTTCAAACCAAAAAGCATGATTCAAGACACCACCAATTCTTGGAGAACTTTGCTACACCAAACCAATTCAACAGTCTTGTTGAGCAAGAAGAAGAATTGCCACCAAAGCCAATTGCTTTCCCACCTTTAAGGATGGCCAAGTTGAAAATCAAGTCGATGGAAGTTCCCAAGCTAACTCTA